>QLNU02014176.1:34571207-34581581 GCA_006491805.2 Dysdera silvatica | reverse complement strand
AAGTAAAAAGTTTTGGAGAGATGGTATCTCCCTGCCTCACACCTTTACCAATTTTGATAGTTTTGGTATCTTTATGTAACCGAAATTTTGCATTTTTATACACACATTTCACCATGTCAATGTACACATCCTCAATGTCTGTTGATCTTAAAGAGTTGATGACTGCTGATGTTTTAATAGAGTCAAAGGCCTTCTCATAGTCAATAAATGCAACACACAATGGAAGTTCATATTCATGTGTTCTTTCAATTAATTCTCTTAATACTTGAATATGGTCCACTGTACTGAATCCACTTCGAAATCCAGCTTGTTCTCTTGGTTGAGCTGCATCTAATTTTTTCTGCAGGCGATGTGTTAGCACTTTTGTGAAGATTTTATAAATAGCAGGTAACAAGCTAATTGGTCGGTAATTTTTTAAATCCTCTTTATCACCTTTTTTATGCAAAAGAATTACTGTTGCAGAATCCCATTGGTTTGGTATGTTACCACTGTTGAGGCATTTGGTAAAGAATTTTGCGAGTATGTCTTCTACATGTTCTCCAGCTTCTTTTAAGATATCTAATGTAATGCCATCATCGCCAGGGGATCTTCCTTTCTTCATACTTTTTATTGCAAATGCTACTTCTTCTTTTAAGATTTTAGGAGCTGTTCCTTCGACTATCTCAGAGTCTTCGTTTAATCCACTGTTTCCCTCATACAGCTTTCTGTAGAATTCTTCAACTCTTCTAAGTATTTCTTCCCTATTTCTTGTTACAGTGCCATCCTCTCCTTTTAATGCAATGATGTGTTTCTTCCCAATAGACAAACTCCCTTTAACAACCCTAAGGCTCTTGTTGCTTTCAATGGCCTTCCTTACTAGCTCTGGTTTGGGTATGTCTTCTTTCGTACTTTTGCTCGGGTTTGCAAATTCTATGCTCAGTGCCAGACTGATATTTCGATTGTCCACCTTCATATCTCTTCGCCTTTTCATGAGCTGTTTCGTCTTCTCAGATAATTTGCTATTGTGCTTTTTACAGGTTACACCACCAATTTCCCCAGCAGTTTCAACTATTGTCTTAACAATGTTTTCATTTGCTTCTGAGATATCACTTTCATCAATAAGTCCTTCCAGTGCAGAAAAGCGATTTTTTAATTCCAACTTGAATGCCTCGGTATTTACTTTCAGTTTCATTAGATCCACCCTCTTACTTACTTGTTTCCTAATGAGCTTCTGTCGTTCTAATTTAGTATTTAAGTGCACTTTACATCTCACCATTCGATGATCACTTCCAGTATTAAATCTGTTCAGTACGCTGCAATCTTCAATAATTGATTTCTTGTTTGCCAGGATATAGTCAATTTCACTAGTTCCCCCATTTGGGTGTTTCCATGTCCATTTTCTTTGCGGTTTCTTCTTAAAAAATGAATTCATGATGCTAAGATTTTCAGCTTCTGCAAATTCGATGAGTTGATCGCCACGTTCATTCCTTTCCCCATATCCGTATTTACCAACCGATGTCTCTCCTTGTTCCTGTTGTCCAATTCTTGCATTGAAATCCCCCATGATGAGCTTGATATGTTGTTTCCCTTTGGTGTGTAACTCTTTGATTTCTTCATAAAATTCTTCAACCTCTTCGTCGGTATGGCTTGATGTTGGTGCATATACCTGTACTATTTGAAGTTGGTATCGCTGGGTTAGTTGAACAACGAGCCTCGCTGCTCGATCTGACGTGCTTTCGACTTCAAGAAGGTAGTCTTTAATTCTTTTGTTGATTAAGAAGCCAACACCACTTGTTCTTCCAGTTTCCGTTCCTCTATAATAAAACAAATGTCCACTTTTAAGTTCCACCAACTCTTCACCTTTTCTTCTAACTTCACTGAGTCCTACAATGTCCCATTTGATCTTGTCAAGTTCTTCTTCCAATTCCTGAAGTTTTGCTTCAGAAGCAAGGGATCGTCCATTAAACGTAGCCAAGGTCAATAACAAACGGCAGCCTGGGCCATTCCAGTGATTCTTAGCACCCCCTGCTTTCATGCCACACTGACCGCTGCCTTGATCAGGAGCACTCCAGCACCTGGAGACTAGGGGCCATGGTTTCTGGTGTGTCAACATAATGGAGGAATTAGCCACAATTTATATTATGTGCTTATTATATATATATATATATATTGTGCCGCTTCTTAGTTTACATGTCGTCCACTGCTAAGAATATCGATACTCATCGGAACGCCGCGTCAAAGCAGCCCTGGTAGCGGCCACTTTGTAAGAGGGTGACACAAAGAGTATAGCCTTAGCACATAGCTTCGACTCTCGTAACCGAAATTCGGAATCTTCGTTAAACTGTAGGTCCAGTTTGCCAACCCGTCTGGCCAACATTCTGCGCTTAAGGCCATTTCCTTTGTATTTCTTTCACCGTACTACGTGTATGTGTGAAAACAGAGAGACCTCCATCCTGCTGTGGATTAAAAATGGCGGTTGTTTATGACATATGCGAATAGAATAAGAAATTTAATCAACCCATTTCTAGTTACAGGTAGTACATCTGTCTCGATATGGTTCTCATGATACTATTGATTATGTTTGAGATTAATTGAATAGTAACGTGATCACGTTAGAAATGAACAGGAAGCAATATCTTGTCGAGATGATATAAGCTATAAACAGAAAACAGGATAAATTATGTCATGCAACTGAACGTTTCAAAAACACTAAATTCAAACGCCCCTCATATTTTACCCGAAAATACCTTTAGAACAATACATCAGCAGACAGAATAGCTAGAGGTAGATTTGAAATATAATTGAAAAGTCGGTATGGAAAAAAAAGTGAAAACAAAATAGAGCTTTCAATGTCATTTTAAAGTGAACATTTTCCGCTATCCATTGAGTTACTTTTAAACTGAAATAAAAGAATAAGTGATGTCCAAGTAATACATTTCCTTGTAAATCTCAAGAGATGCAAGTGCCAAGAAGTTTCAAAAAGAAACGAGTTGGTCCGGCCAGTTTCATTCTCGAAAAAGGATGACTACATTTAGGATACAGTAAAATAAATTTTGCCATGACAATTCGACGGTAGAAAATGTACATCACAAAACCAATCTTTTGGGAAAAGCAGTTTTATTGAAGGGTCTGTAAAATAAGGCATTTCCCCCTCTTTGTTATTTTCCTTTATTTCTGCCAAATTGTTTGTTTGTTTGTTCACTCACTGGGTGTTTACTGTGCAAATAATTTATTTTATCGGTTGAATATCGATATTGCTTATTTATTAGTTTGTTTTTGACTAAATTTTCATTCATAATATTTTCATTGGATTATTGTCTATGTGATATTCCACTTATCGTACCTAAACGGCTTTATTAGAAACAAATACTTTTACTATATTTCTATAAAATAATTGAACTGTTTAACGGAATCGACAGTTTTTGACTGAATTTTATTGACTTTATTTAGTTTGACTATACTTTTGTTTTGAAATGACATGCAAAGTACCAGGTACAAGGCAAAGTACATTGTGATGCGGCCTCGGAACCAACAAGAAGAACTTTTTCGAGGTTTCCGAGGTTTTGAAGTTTCCCAGAGGTTTCCGAGGAAATCTTATCTCGGACAAAGGTGGACAAAAATCAGCATATATTCTACAATGGCAATGGGAAACGAACCCAGGTAATGGACATGATGAACGAATGCGTCATCACTACGTCATCAAAGGGTGGACGCATTTTTCGGAGGAATTTGAACTTCTTAAAGCCTAAGGTTCCAATCTCCGGACTATAGTGTGTAGTTAGTTCGTATACGCACTTTTGCTTTCAAAATTTTTTGACATCGTATATATATATACATATATAAAGTACACGGTATAGGAGTCGAACCCAAATTAACTGTATGCTACACTTGCATGTTATTATTGCATCATCACAGGAAAAAAAATGGAATTTAAGATTTTCAATTGAGAAAAAGCATTAACGTAATTGCCATGAATGTATCCAGGGGGATTTTAATAACCTCCTGCCACCGAAATTAAATTTTTAATGGGAAGAGCAAATATACATATATGTATTTACTTGTCAAACTTGTAAAAAAGGAGAAAACAAAAGCTCGAACTTTCAATAGTTATCAAATTTTGACCACGGTATCTTGTTTCTATTCATTAGTTTGGGAATATTAGTTTGGATCATTAGTTTGGGAATATTAGTTTGGATCATTAGTTTGGGAATACTCTAAGGGAAAACAGAAACCATTCTCTTTGAAAGGAGGACACTATAAAAAATTAAATTTTGATGGCAAAACTACAAGTAAAAAATTACAATTATGTCTGAAGGCAAAATTAGAAATTTCACATTTATATTTATATGATGTATGTTTATTTCGATTTTACGATAAAGGTGACACATTTTCTTTCTACGCTATTTCGTAATGGATTTTGACCCCCCTCGAAATTAAATTCTGGATACGGCCTTGATAATGGCTATCACTTAGTGTTCCAAATTTACATAGTCACATAAATACAATTCTTGAAATAAAGACATAAAATGTAAGGCAGGAAACGTCAGACTATAAGCAAAGTATATAACTTTTTACATTATAAGAGTATAGTGTGTATTGCACCATAACAAAGTTGTAACACTTACACTATAAAATATGAAACGTTAATTGCACTATGAAAAGTGTGCCTTTTATTACATTATAAAAGAGAGCGCAGCATTTTTACACTATACAACAATGTGTAACACATATTACGCTGTAAAAAAATTTAAAGTTTATGATACTAGAGAAAAATGAAGTAATTGAAAGTGTTGTATATTTCACTTATGATGTTAATTATTATCGGTTCTTTTTTTCTATTAATGAATATTTCCTTTTTTTGTACATTATTTATGAAAGCTATGAATAAATTAGCTCTTAATTAACCAGTGCTGAAATCGATTTCTTCATTCCTCGGAAAACAAATTTATATGCAAAATAAAAATAAAAATGATGAAAAATGTTTTTAATTTTAAAATGCAAACCAAATTTCTCGCTCCTTCCTTATTTTTCTCAGCCGATTTCCACTTTTATATTTTGCTGCGTTTCTCTTTCGTACTTCCAGAAAGTGGAATCAGAAACCTGCAGTTTTAATTTTGAAAGGAAAAACGTTTGCATCCTCAGAACGATTCATTTCTCAGTAATGATGAAGTTTTGGCATTTGAGTCGTTACTAAGGCATTAAAATTCAAATTAAAACAATTTTTCTTGTTTCGCAAAACTTCGGTGAAATATGATTTTCAATTTTCTTCCAAATGATACAATTTCGTGGTCGATTTTTCATCAGAGATTTCTCGCGAACCGGATATTGGAATTTGTGCGCCTTTCTCAGTCAACTATGATAATTTTTAGGAGGATATTTTTGAAACTGCCAAAAGACTAATTTGTTCTTTCCAGAATAAACTATTTCCTTGAATTGCTGTTTTATCACGCAATATTTCGAAACCATTGATCATTTTGGAATTTATATTGATTAATTTCGAGCAGATTCGGATTACAGGGACACTCTTTCCAGGCTTGTAGCCGGGATGCAAGGCGAAACTGGGACAAGGCGAATGCCATATGGGGCACAAAGCACCCGGGGAGTGTTTTCTCTATATATAAATAGCTCGATGGGGCACCTGGGGCCACTCCTCTGCTCGCCCCGTCTTGATTACAGGCCTGACCCTTTCACTTCTGGAGCTCCATACCTGGAAAAAAAGGAGTTAAAGGCCAATTGCATTATGTCACCTAATATGAGTGCACATGTAGATTTCAGGAATTAAGTATCAAAGCAGATCTATTTTTTTTTAATTCCTTTCCTTTCATAGATTCTTGAAACGTCCTAGCTCCTAGGACAAAAGTTGGTAACACGTTAGGGGTCTACATTGAAGCAATACTGGTATCTTGCCGCGGGTCAGCATATATCCACCAAGTTATAAATATTTACTTCATTATTTAACTATTACTTAATTAAGTATTAATAAATTATTGAGTTGATTTTTGGTATTCTCTTAATATGGTATAATAATTCCATTTTTTGAATTTGTTTTTGATCGCTGGATTTACGATGTACAAATATTGAAAAAAAAATACAAAATTTAAGCAGAACTAACTTCTATTGTATGAATCTGAA
The DNA here is from genome assembly GCA_006491805.2 of Dysdera silvatica. Taxonomy (NCBI): domain Eukaryota; kingdom Metazoa; phylum Arthropoda; class Arachnida; order Araneae; family Dysderidae; genus Dysdera; species Dysdera silvatica. The sequence continues at coordinate 34,575,470 of QLNU02014176.1, read as the reverse complement.
CTCGCTTGTCCGATGGTTTGGAACAAAAATCTAATATATATTTTTAAAGAATGTGTTTTCACAATATTATTTATTCACAATACTAATTTCTAAAAAACTGCCACTCTTCTTTATTGTGTAGTGGTGTGGTAAGCAGACTTGAGTGTCACCAAAGACGTTGAGATAGACGAGAGGATCGTCGTCAAAAGTCGAGATTTGTGGCTACGTATTGAGTCTAGAATTCGATACCAGAAATGCGGTTCTTGTACATTTTTATCATTGAACAAATAGTTTTGCCTTGGCGAATGAAATCACATGCCACAAAAAGAAAACTGGGCGTATAACAACTAAGCAATAGCTGAAGAATGGTAGTGAAAGGTTGAGTTTTTCGTCCATATGTGGGGACCAGGTTCGATTACAGGATTGCGAACATCTCTCACTCTTTTTTTTCCATTAAACAAATCATTTTGGCCATAGGAAATGAAATCATGTCATAAAAAGAAAATACTTTGTGTGATAACTGGAAAATAACTGAAATATTTGCTTCTAAATTCTAGTTTCTCCCTATATAGTGCCCTGTGTTTGATACCTGTAGTGTGATCATCATCCTCTTTCTCTCTTTTCATAAAATATACATAAATTTTGCCCTGATAAATCGAATCACGAGCCTTAAAATGAAAACAGGTCGTGTAATCAATAGTGGGTGTGGATTATCACAGAAAATCAAGTTCTGTGATAATATATGGGGTCTTGTGTTTGATTTTGCAAACGTGGGCGTCATGTTTTATTTTTCTTTGGGACCGCTCAAGTATTATGTAGGAACATTTCTGTCAATTTTTATTTTCCACCCCTCTTATAAGAAAGAATAAGCAAATATCTACCCCGCCCCTTTATTCTTACGTAAGATTTCGATTTTCTAATTTTTTGGTACAGCTTTGAAATAGGAATGCAAAATATGAAGCAAAATATAGTACTTATTTGCGTTTTTATTGGAATATTGCGCACTTATTTGTAAGTTTGCTACAACATTAAAAGTTTACTTATTAATAGAGAGTAATTACAAAAATTATTACATTTAAAAAGTTTTAATAAGCTGTTAATAGATATTTTGGTGGTATTATAAAGTATTTTATAGTTGCATTTTTATTATTAATATCTCTTATGTTGCAAGCCAGTAGTGTGCAATAAAGGAGAAGTGGATTTGATAAAATACGTTTATTAAAATTTAAAAGTATCAGGGGCCATGGGGAAGCTTGAAGGGGTGCCACGAGTGAAAAAAAGTTGAACGCTATCGGTTTAAATAATTAAATATTTATATGTGATTACGTGTATTTTATATTTTATATCTTTCACTCGCAGTGTGTCGTAAATCCAAGTATTTTAGTTCTGTCAGGGCGACTGAAATTAACTCATAGTCACAAAGTAATATTACATTCTGTGTCTTACGTGAGCATGGTTCAGACTCCCTACCTCTTCCCTGTTGTTAGGAAAATAAGCAAATTTCGAACTCGCCGCTCCCTCACATATGCTTACGTGATACTTAAACGGCCCGTTCCATTTCACAAGTCAGTTTTCATTGTGAAATAATAGGGACAGGTAGGGATTTATCGTCTGAAAATCAATTTTCTCACTTTGCGGGTCATAAGCTCGAGTCAGGAAGTGAGGCGTCTTTTTTTTTTTCAAAAATGAGTTTAACCCTAGCTAATAAACCCATATACCATAAAAAAGAAGCAGTGCATGTAATAAATGTGAAATAGTTATGGAACTGCCGTAAAGATATCATTCCCTTGCTGTTGCCCTGTGTTTGTTTGCGGAAGCGTTGTATCATCCTTTCTTTATTTTCTTTTAATAAGTTAGTTTTGCTCTGCCATTTTGACAGTTTGATAACTGTCATGACTACATTTCTATTATAAAAATATTGCACTTCTATATTAAAATACTATTCTATATAAATAATTACACTTCTATATTAAAATATTCATATAATATAAACGTTCTTTAGAAAATGAAGAAACGTGCAATAATTGGAAAACAGCTAAGGATTATCTTGAAACTCCTCATTTCATCTTCATCCTCACAATCCGTTTCATTACTATATTGCGTTCGAAGCCTGATTCTGAAAAGGCAAAAGTCATTTTTTTCTTTTTTTTATTAAAAAAGAAATTTGCCTTGTAAAATGCAAATTCTCTTAAAAATTTCTTTCCCTAACGATAATCTGAAATTACCAGTAATAGTTCAAAACATTTCTAGCACTCATTACGAATATGTTAAGGTTTTATTGGTGCGTCGGTAAGTGTGAATTTTTTTCCTAAAATTTTCAAATTATAATGGGTATCTATAAGATCAACATGTTTTTTACGAAGCGAAGTCCCGAGAAAGTCAATTCGTCAACTCGCACCTTCAAAAATTTTACATATTCTTAATCAGCTTCAAAAATACCCTTGACTAGGAATGATGATCGCCAAGCACCCCCAAGGAGAATTTATACTATAAGTGACTATCGCCCTGAAAGGGGGTTATCTGAAAATCCATATACAAATTGTAATTTATAGAAAAAATGCAATTACATTTAGCTTTAATTGTAGACATATCTATTTAGAAAATAATTAGAATTCTCGCGACCAGGGGATTATAGTGTAGATCATGTAACTTCCATTGGCGAGCAGGAGACCATGACTTGGCCTCTTCTCCTCCTGTAGTTAAAATTCATAAAATTTGTGTATTAATGTTTGCATTCAATTTGTGTTTTCCAAAATAATATAATAGTAAAGCACTTTAACTGCCAATCAGTAGCGTACCTTGGAAAATGGGGTGGTTTACCTATATACCTGTAAGAAAACGAAATTGCAAACGAATGCCATGTGCCGAGCATGGGGTTGAATTGGATATAGGCCCCCTATTCCTCGGCAATGCTTAATTTCTTAACATTAGAATGTCAGATTTGCTTTCGCCGATTTTCTTGAAATTTTGAGGAGCAATGCAAACAGATCAGACGGTATATTGATTTTAAAATTGCCGAAGGGATGCAGGAAAAAAAAGATATCATGAAGGAAAATTTACGGTATTTAGGATATTTACAGTAAATAGGATAGCAAATATTAAAAATTACTTAGGGCTGAAAAGAACATTTGATCAGAAAATTGAATATTACTCTTGGGAAAAGGCAAAGCAATAACTAGAAATAAAAGAAATTACCTCCTTAAAAGAATTTTCAAAACACGAAGAAAATATAATGAGAAAGATAATTTATCATAGGTGTAGAATTATACGGGCCCATAGGACCCGAACCCTCTCAATAATGTAAGGTAAATTGTAATTTCACATATATTATAATGTATACATATATACACATATATATATAATATGTGTGTACCCATCTCCAATAATTTTGAAAACTCTAGTGACACCTACTCCTTCGGGATCATCAAATGGTCCAACACTGAACTAGAACAACTCCAGCGGAAAATGAGAACCATCCAGAGAAGAGCCGGACAACTACACCCTGCAACGGCAATTGAACGGCAAACACTACCCCGGGAAGAAGGAGGACGCGGACAAGCGGACCTCAAAGACTTACATGACAAGCAGATCCAGAGCATGAGGCAATACTTCCAGTTGAAGAGTCCCCGATCGCCACTCATCCAAGCCATAATACAAGCAGATGCAAATTACACGCCACTAAACCTGTGTAGTACCGAAGAGCGTGTCCTGGAAACAGCCAACGAACAGAAACTGAGAACTTGGGCGGAGAAGAGCCATTACATAGCGGCACTACTATGACCTACAGCAACCACACGTTGACAAGAAGGCATCAAATTCTTGGCTGGCCAAAGGCACTCTCCAGCCAGAGACAGAAGGATTCATGCTAGCCATCCAAGACCAAGTGATCGCAACAAGGAACAATCAGAAATTCATCCAGAGAAAAGACATAGAAAGCGACAAATGCAGACACTGTCATGCGGCATCGGAGACAATCCAACACGTGATGGCAGGATGCAAGATCCTTGCGCAGTCAGACTACAAACATAGACACGATCAAGTAGCGAAAATAGTCCACCAGAAATTGGCAGCGAATGCTGGCTTTCTGACAGAAAAATGTCCGTACTACAAATATGAGCCAGAGACCGTGCATGAGAACGAAACACACAAGCTTTACTGGGATAGAGCAATCATAACAGACAAGACAGTCCCACATAACCGTCCTGACATAACCCTCGTCGATAAATCGAATAAGACCACGTACTTAATCGACATAGCAGTACCCAACACCAATAACATACAGAC
>QLNU02014176.1:34544127-34571107 GCA_006491805.2 Dysdera silvatica | reverse complement strand
TTTTTCAAAAATGAGTTTAACCCTAGCTAATAAACCCATATACCATAAAAAAGAAGCAGTGCATGTAATAAATGTGAAATAGTTATGGAACTGCCGTAAAGATATCATTCCCTTGCTGTTGCCCTGTGTTTGTTTGCGGAAGCGTTGTATCATCCTTTCTTTATTTTCTTTTAATAAGTTAGTTTTGCTCTGCCATTTTGACAGTTTGATAACTGTCATGACTACATTTCTATTATAAAAATATTGCACTTCTATATTAAAATACTATTCTATATAAATAATTACACTTCTATATTAAAATACTATTCTATATAAATAATTACATTTCTATATTAAAATACTATTCTATATAAATGATTACATTTCTATATTAAAATACTATTCTATATAAATAATTACACTTCTATATTAAAATATTCACTATAATATAAACGTTCTTTAGAAAATGAAGAAACGTGCAATAATTGGAAAACAGCTAAGGATTATCTTGAAACTCCTCATTTCATCTTCATCCTCACAATCCGTTTCATTACTATATTGCGTTCGAAGCCTGATTCTGAAAAGGCAAAAGTCATTTTTTTCTTTTTTTTATTAAAAAAGAAATTTGCCTTGTAAAATGCAAATTCTCTTAAAAATTTCTTTCCCTAACGATAATCTGAAATTACCAGTAATAGTTCAAAACATTTCTAGCACTCATTACGAATATGTTAAGGTTTTATTGGTGCGTCGGTAAGTGTGAATTTTTTTCCTAAAATTTTCAAATTATAATGGGTATCTATAAGATCAACATGTTTTTTACGAAGCGAAGTCCCGAGAAAGTCAATTCGTCAACTCGCACCTTCAAAAATTTTACATATTCTTAATCAGCTTCAAAAATACCCTTGACTAGGAATGATGATCGCCAAGCACCCCCAAGGAGAATTTATACTATAAGTGACTATCGCCCTGAAAGGGGGTTATCTGAAAATCCATATACAAATTGTAATTTATAGAAAAAATGCAATTACATTTAGCTTTAATTGTAGACATATCTATTTAGAAAATAATTAGAATTCTCGCGACCAGGGGATTATAGTGTAGATCATGTAACTTCCATTGGCGAGCAGGAGACCATGACTTGGCCTCTTCTCCTCCTGTAGTTAAAATTCATAAAATTTGTGTATTAATGTTTGCATTCAATTTGTGTTTTCCAAAATAATATAATAGTAAAGCACTTTAACTGCCAATCAGTAGCGTACCTTGGAAAATGGGGTGGTTTACCTATATACCTGTAAGAAAACGAAATTGCAAACGAATGCCATGTGCCGAGCATGGGGTTGAATTGGATATAGGCCCCCTATTCCTCGGCAATGCTTAATTTCTTAACATTAGAATGTCAGATTTGCTTTCGCCGATTTTCTTGAAATTTTGAGGAGCAATGCAAACAGATCAGACGGTATATTGATTTTAAAATTGCCGAAGGGATGCAGGAAAAAAAAGATATCATGAAGGAAAATTTACGGTATTTAGGATATTTACAGTAAATAGGATAGCAAATATTAAAAATTACTTAGGGCTGAAAAGAACATTTGATCAGAAAATTGAATATTACTCTTGGGAAAAGGCAAAGCAATAACTAGAAATAAAAGAAATTACCTCCTTAAAAGAATTTTCAAAACACGAAGAAAATATAATGAGAAAGATAATTTATCATAGGTGTAGAATTATACGGGCCCATAGGACCCGAACCCTCTCAATAATGTAAGGTAAATTGTAATTTCACATATATTATAATGTATACATATATACACATATATATATAATATGTGTGTACCCATCTCCAATAATTTTGAAAACTCTAGTGACACCTACTCCTTCGGGATCATCAAATGGACCAACACTGAACTAGAACAACTCCAGCGGAAAATGAGAACCATCCAAAGAAGAGCCGGACAACTACACCCTGCAACGGCAATTGAACGGCAAACACTACCCCGGGAAGAAGGAGGACGCGGACAAGCGGACCTCAAAGACTTACATGACAAGCAGATGCAAATTACACGCCACTAAACCTGTGTAGTACCGAAGAGCGTGTCCTCGAAACAGCCAACGAACAGAAACTGAGAACTTGGGCCGGAAAACCATTACATGGCAGGCACTACAATGACCTGCAACAACCACACGTTGACAAAAAGGCATCAAATTCTTGGCTGGCCAAAGGCACTCTCCAGCCAGAGACAGAAGGATTCATGCTAGCCATCCAAGACCAAGTGATCGCAACAAGGAACAATCAGAAATTCATCCAGAGAAAAGATATAGAAAGCGACAAATGCAGACACTGTCATGCGGCATCGGAGACAATCCAACACGTGATGGCAGGATGCAAGATCCTTGCGCAGTCAGACTACAAACATAGACACGATCAAGTAGCGAAAATAGTCCACCAGAAATTGGCAGCGAATGCTGGCTTTCTGACAGAAAAATGCCCGTACTACAAATATGAGCCAGAGACCGTGCATGAGAACGAAACACACAAGCTTTACTGGGATAGAGCAATCATAACAGACAAGACAGTCCCACATAACCGTCCTGACATAACCCTCGTCGATAAATCGAATAAGACCACGTACTTAATCGACATAGCAGTACCCAACACCAATAACATACAGACAACCTACACAACGAAAATCACCAAGTACCAAGATCTCAGACATGAAGTACGAGATATATGGGGTATGGAAAAGATCCTCATCATCCCGTTAGTCATCTCAGCAACAGGGATAGTACCAAAAACGCTTGCGACGAATTTGGAGATACTCAACATTGACCCAAACACCTACATTGAAATACAAAAAGCCACAATCCTAAACACGTGTCACATTGTCAGGAAGTTTCTAGACATGGCACATTAAGAAGTGATGTAAAAAGAGGCTTGGGAACATGGCGCTCTGCCCGTCCCAAAGCCTGTTTCCGCCAAGAATGGGCGAGGAAAACTTTTATATATATATATATCGTATTCTTCCCTTACCTTTTCAATTATACTTAACTACCTTGATAAATGCATTGAAGAATATTAGCGACATTGTGGAGAGTTCTTTTTTTGTGTCTCTACGAGCTTTTCGAAATATTTTTTTAAACGAATTTTTTCGAATATTTTTTTCGAAATATTTTTTAATTTATCGTTGTTATTTGTAGGAAATTCTGTGGAGTGAATTCCAAGTAATGCCCTGCTTCAGAAAAGTTTTAATTTGATGATTCGTATTAAAGTACGTCGGATTATAATAACTTATAAACCGCAAATTCAAAAATAACGCTTATTGGGATTGGTCAGGGTAGTTTATTTAGCTAAGAGGGTAGCGATGGTTTAGTCATCAGGACGGTAAACCAGAGGATTTTAGTTTGAGTCCATCTTGTGGCATAGTCATTTTCTTTACTCTTTTGATTAAAAAAATGTAATTGAAATGCTCAGAGATTTAATATAATCTATTTTCACTATAATTTTCTACTTTAATGTATGAAGCGACATTTGGAAAAAAAAAACACTAAGCTTTCAGCATTCTGCTCATTTATTGATGTCGGTAAAAGCTAATAAAGGATAAAATAAACATATATTTTTTATATTTAACTCATAAAATTCCCTCTAACTTCAAAAAAGTTAGATACTTTTTATCTAATCGAGCCAGTTTAACACCATTAATTTTTTATCCTCATAAAGTAATATAGGAACATGGCACAAGGTTTAGTATAGAGTCCAAACTACGTGCAATCCAAAAGAACTCGAAATGTCATTATCCAGGACGTTTACCACCAGCCATTAATAGAAAGTTAAATTACATATAGTAAATATTTCATAGTAAATATTGCATATTATATACAATATGTATATAATATTACATACATATAGTAAATATTTCATAGTTAAATTACATATAAAGGCAAATTCCTGCAAATCGCTATCAGAAATATTTTAGTGAAAATTGCAGTATGTTACTACACAAACGGAGCTTAATATTCGGCACTGCAACTAAAATAGATCACTCTATTTCAGGAATTAAACTGAAATTTAGATTTTCATGTGCAATGATTTCAAAACGTTACACGACTGTGCAATATCAGAGAAGATACCCAGCTTACGGCGGCAGCGTTGTGTCCAAAGCAACGTTCTTGAAAGTCATGAAGAACATCATCTAATTGTATCATCCGATCGACGCACAGCATTTCCTTAGACAACAAGTTTCTGATTCTAAGAAAACCATTAGTTACAGAACAGTGCAGAGAAGTCTCAAACTGCCTGGAACTCTGGGTTCCGGGACAAACCTTCAGAGGTTAGCAAGCAATTGTAAAATATCTTCGAAAATCCCAAGAAGATCTGAAAATTCTGTAATTTTCTCACATGACAACCCTGAGATACAGTGGTGGATTGGGTCCTCTCAAAGGGCGCATACCTTGGATTATCGGAGGGCGCGAGTCCTATAGCCCATGAGGGCGCAAGTTTTATCGCATATGAGGTCGCACTGGTTCTGGGGCCCTAGTCCACCCCTGCTCAGATAGAATCGACTAGAGGTAATCAATATCCCATAACAATAGACAGTAGTGCCTATCTATTTATACCGGTTTATTGCTTTTTTATGTTTATGTGAATTCAGTGATAAATAATGGACCTTTGGGTTTTCCACAGATATTTACTAAAAGTCCCGTAGCTGTGATAAAAAGGAATCACACGAGATAAAAAGTTGGAGAGCAATTGCTATAGAGGATGTGTACAACGGGAGATGATGGAAGTCTTGTCTCACGACCATCAACGTAGATTTTTCCAAATTATGGATAGGGTAAAGGACATATTAGGTACATTTAATATAAAGTTGTAATTGATTTTAAGCTGTTTGGGTAAGGGCGGGCCCATATAATTCTACAACCACGTTCAAGACTTTAATTAATCCACCAATCATTGTTGGATCGGAAACTCATTTAACTGAGCTGCCATGCCCCCTTTTAAAATTTGTCAATTTCAATAATTCGAAAACAATTCTGCTGTCTTTCTGTATCCATATAAATTTGAATATAAGAAGCGATTTCTCGCATGTCGTGAGAGAAATAAATTTATTCAGCTTCGCTCCGCTCTTCTCCAACAAATGAAGTTGGAACTAAATATCGTTGAAAACTATGTACAGTAAAAACTGGGTCAACCACGTCCAGCCCCTGGTGTATATAAATAAAAACATCGATAAAAAACCGCACGAGAAAAGCTAACACGCCCGCTGCAGCTGTCGCACCATGCGGCTGCGGAAGAAAAATTGCGGCAGTGTTTCCTTAAAGCAAATAAAATCTAAAAAAGAAATGTGGTTTTGAAAAATTGATGACAAAGAAATGTCGAGACAATGTATGAATGATATTTTTCCCGTAAACGTTCATACTATTGAACTCGTAATCGAGCCGCTCTAAATGTTGGAGTTTGAAGTACATGTAAGATTTAAACCGTAATTCGTTCAGAATTGAGTAAATAAACTTCACTAATTTGGTCGAAGTCGCCTTGGGAGAAAATATGGAAGGCAAGATGAAAAAGTTTCATGCTATCCTTTGAAATTCACGTGTTATCTCGACTGTGAAATATGGTGTGTAAAACTAAACGATTAGCTCCTTATTTTATGGTGGTGTCGTTATTTAAGCAAGAATTCATGTCTTTAAACAGTTATTAAACCAACATCCACCATTAAAATCCCAACATTAAGCAGCATGAGCTCTGTCAGACTCAGCAATCATACCCATTGCTGTCCAGGGGAATCAATTTAATAATTTAAAATATAAATTTGTGTGCACTTTTGATTTGTAATTGCAATTGATTCTCCTGAATATTGTATTGTATTCGCCTGCATTGTAACGTTTTCGATTGTTCTTGCAATTCCAGTTGAGTTACCTGACATTATCAGGAGCTGTAGATAGAGCTTTCCTGCTATACTCCGAAGTATGGGTCACCGCGATTTGTCGAGTCCTTCTTATAATGTATATTCATTTATATTTCCCTTGTTGGGAAGGAGACGCAAGGATCTAGCAAAGATTCAAAGTGGGGGGGAATTCAGAATGCAAACGAACGGGAAGCACTGGCTTAAAGGATTTATTGTTTTTCAATAAAGTTTGATGACTCCTTCTCTAAACGTGAATTATTTGTCGAAAAAGGAAACATTTGCCTTCGAAAATCGCCATCATTATAGTAAAAAAAAACACTTCATCATCTAAATGAACTCCAACGTAAAATTCAGGAAGGCTAGGGTATATTGAATATATTTAAAAGCGTTTTTGCTTTATTAATTAGCGTTTTGTTCTGTTACTACACTCAAATTAATTATAGATTATACATAGTTCTGAATTTTCATGCTTTTTTTTTTCTGACACCCATCATCTTGTTCTTCAATCTTTTGCTGTCTGATAGTCATACTGACAGAAAATGACGAATAGTTGTCAGCCATCCTTCGGAAACAAGTGGCATCATAGTAGGCGACTGACAACACACCAGTCCACAGCTAACTAGGGGTAGTCAACCCCACTTGAAAGCCGACAGAACTCCAAATTGCTCAACTTGCGTGAGTGTGTGATTAGATGCCAGGCAGTTTTGTCAATATTGAACGACCGTGTAGATGGCATTATCAGGCATGTAGCCAGGATGAAAGTGAAACTGGGGCAAAGAAAAGAATATATGGGGCACGGGGCATCCGGGATTGTTATATATATATAAACAGCTAATATGGGGCAATTGACTCCACGCCCCTATTGGCCCCGACTTGGCTACACGCTTGGCTACGGCTTAAGCATTATCATGGATTGCTTTAGTAACTCAAATGTTCCATTTAAGCTTATTGTAATTATACGGTCAAAGTAGGTTATAACAACCTCGCCTACAGCGACCACTTGGCTACTACGCCAAAATTACGAAGTCCTCTTACGAACTTCATCGAAATAACGCTGCTTTTCCTTGGTTACAACGTCATAAAATTTTCAGGAACTTGAATATTTCCTCAAAATACTTAAAAATTCTAAAAGAAATTACTGAAGTCTAATTTTGTTCGCATACAATTGGTCATTATTCTACAATTCAGTTTTACATTATCATTTAAACATTTCTTTCTTTTTATATTAGTCAAACGCTAGTTGGCTGCCGGAACGTCGTATTTTAAACCTTGCGCCAGTATTGAAATAACTGTTGTTGTCGTTATGCAATGTGCTGGTGAAACTTCGTATTGTTGTGTTTGAAAAACCATTCACAAAATTTTACTACTACGTAAGTAGCATCGCGTTAAAATTATTTATTACACCCATAAAATTTCGACTGTTTCTTGAATGTCAATGTAATCGAATCCGACCGTATTTTAATATGTCAGTATTCAAAAAAAATATTCCATAAATTTTTAATCATTCCGAAGTAAACACAGAATCGTTAACGAATGTTGCAATTACTTACATTTTCGTAATTTTCAGTCAACGATAATCTTCCGAATGAGCAGTGGTCTACATCAACGGCTTAATTAATCAATGAAAGAATATGCTTCTTTAAATGGCAATTTCTACCATTAGGCCAGAGTAGGCGACCGCCTAGGGCGGCAAAATGGCGTAAAAATTTTAATTTTAAATCAAACAAAGAAAAAACTGAGCAAATGAGGAGAAAAAATGAAAAAGAAGAAAAATTAAAACATATAATTGTTTTCAAAAGCATACGGGACAATTACTTAAAAAGTCTTTATTTTGACGAATGTAAAAATGTTTGATGTGTTTCATTGTTTAATTTTGCACACAAGTTCTTTTATATCTAATACATTTAAGCCTTCTAGCTCTGATAATACAACGTTGTGTTTTGAAATATTACTCCTTTAATATTTCAGTTTTCAAAAATATAAAATGTTGAAATTAAACGATTATAACATGTAGCAATTGTTTTACTATTCATAATACCCTAACATTACAAAATAACTAATATAAGTTTAAAATATAAATATAATTAACGGGTTTAATGATTCAAAGTATAATAGAAGATTTACATTGTTGTACCGCTGGATACTAGAGGGGGATATGAAAGAAAGAGTGATAGTAGTAAAAGGGTGGGGGCGGCATTTTTCAAATCTCGCTTAGGGCGGCACGACACCTAGAAACGGTCCGCTCCTTTATGGTAGTTGGTCAAAACCCTTCATTTATTGGTTCAGCGAACGATTTGACATACTCGTATTATGAACGTGCAAAAATACTGCACTTCCCGAATGGAAGGTTTTATTTGTATCGTTATTCAAGAACCCAAATTAAACGTAAAGCCTTTTGTTTACCGACATAGCCCTGTGTTACCAGAAAGTAATAATGTAAGAGCTTGGATTCAGTAATGCAATCTTATGTGGACCTATGGTCTGTCGTTTGTTGCGTAAGGTGAACAGATACTTCTGCAGTCTAGGGACGTGCAGTTTTTCGAGGAATACTGATCTGTGTCGCCTAAGACAGTGGTTCCAAAACGTTTTCAATCCGCAACCCCCTTTTATAGTAATCAAAAGATCCGCGATCTCCCCTTTGTTTGCCGCTGCCACGTTTACATAATAAAAGCATTTTTAACAGAGTAAAGAAAACACATTAAATACAAAATTATATTAATTATATATATTACATTATGTATATTATATTAATTACATATATATTATATTAAGTATATATTATACACGACCCTACTTGTCTATGTCTTGACTCTGTAGAAGCAGAAGCTTCAAAACGTATTTGGTTGGTGGCGGAAGTTAAAGCAGCCGAAATCGAAGCGCTCTTCTTGTCATTTTTTCCTTCACTCTCTGCTTTTTCAATTATCCATGAGGAAACATAAAATTTGTAATTTTAAAAGCAGTCCGTTCAACAAAAATATCAAGTTAAAGCGAAAATTTTCACCAAACTAATGATTAAACTAGACAACTACAAGTCTATCTCTTTAAAGTCGTTGTTTTAAAAATATAGTAATCTCTCTAGAATTTGATAAAATTTCATATTTTGAAAACCAATATTTTTTCTCAAAAAAAGTTTGTCAATGATGTATTTGTATTTAACTAAATTTATTTACAATTTTTTCATCCCCCTTGCGGCCTCAAGGTAATTTTTTGCGACCCCATTTGGGGTCGCGACCCATAGTTTGAATATCACTGACTTGAGATAATATATCTTGTAATGCATATCAACGGAGGGAAAGAACTGCCTACTCTCGATTCTCGCGGGAGTCAATTCTGGGTTTACTGAACTGTGGACAACCGTGTTATGTTAACGGCCCCGTAGAACTGGAGGTTACTTTGGCAGAAGGTGATATTCATTGACGCACGCAGGGGGGTGTTAATGGGGGGTTTGCAATCCCATTGAGGTGAAATTTTGTATATGTGTACATATGAATATATGGAGTTGTAGCTCTGTAACAGCCATTTTGAACTTTCTATGTACGCCTATGGTGATACTTATTTACAAGATCCTTCCATTTTCAAAAGTGTATTAAAATATAAAAAAAAATATATATTTCATACACAGAAAGAATGATCTATAAGAAGAATGAGGTACAGTAACACACCCCGCTAATCCGAACTTACCGGGACTTAGAATGGTTCGGATTAAAGGAATTTTCGTAATTTGGTTTGGTTTTAAAACATGAGTTTTCTAAGATATGGTTCATTTTCTTCTTCCATTCCTATTATCGGTTGGTAAGTAACCAAGGAAATACGCTAACAGAGATGAATAAAACCTCCCTAAAGTGGCCACGGTAGATTCAGTGAAAAAGTGGTCGCTCAGAGAGGTGGTCTGTTCCGGCCTGTTTCTGGATTGTTGACTACGCAAGAGCAAAAACCATATCACCGTCCTTGTTAATTTAATAATATTTAAGTAAGGATTTCTTATTTGCAGTGTTTATTACTATACTTCCTTACTAGTGAGAAGGTCTACATATACTCCGTTATTAGTGCGGAGGTCTACATATACTCCGTTAGTTAAGTACACCTACTCCGTTAGGGGCCACTCAATTATTACGTAAGCACATTTCTGGTCATTTTATACCCTCCCCCTCGCTATAAAAAAATAAGCAAATGTCCTCCACCCTTCGTACCTACATAATATTTCGGTCCTCAATTTTCTAGTATAAGTTTTTAAAAGAAGAATTCAATATGTGATGGAAATTACAATATTTATTTATGTTTTTATAATATTAAGCACTCATCCTTACGTTTATTATAACACTTAACGCTTCTTTAATGGTGAATGATCTCCACAAATTAGCTTATTTGATAAATTTCAATACGCCGTTAATTGCTATTTTGATGGCATAAGGAAGTATTTTGTTACATTTTTATTGTTAATATTTCTTATATTGTAAGCAACTAGTGTGCAATAAATAAGAAATGGATTTAATAAAATAAATTTATTAAAAATAATATATTAAATATATTTTTTAAAAATATCAAGAGGCCATGGGAAACCTAGAAAGAGGCCCCTGAGCGAAAAAAAGGTCGAAAGCCACTGGTTTAAAGAATTAAATATTTAACTGCGATTTCATGTGTTTTACATCTTCCACTCGCATTGTGTCTTACATCCAATAGTTGCAGTTCTATCAGAGCGGTTATCACTTTGTGACTACGTATTTGGTTTATTATTCTCTATATCTTAAACCTAAGCATCGTTCAGATCCACCCTGCCCGTTGTAAAAAAAAAAAAAAAATCAACACCCTTCTTTCCTAAATTTAGATGCTTACGTAATATTTGCGCGTGATGCTTATGTAACCCTTACTAGTGTTAAATACATATACATCTTTTTCATGATTATCATGCAAAATGTAATATTTTTATTTCTTATTTTCATTGAGCAAAATAGAGATATTTTCTTTAATCCGAAGATCAGAGAAAATGTAATAAAATAATGTAATAAACCATCTGAGGCCGCCTGCCGTGAACGGGATACGCCCATTGCACCTCGGCTAGAAACGTTCCTGTATCTCTTAATGGAGGTCTATGGTTAGAGGGATAAGCATAACGCTAATTATTAATTAATTAATTTTTATATAATTTTTATATTTATATAATTTTACATTTATTAATTTTAATTTAATAATTTTATATTTATATATTTATATTTATATAATTTATATTTATATAATTTTATATTTATATAATTTTATATTTATATATTTTATATTTATATAATTTTATATTAATATGATTAGCTTTATATCAATACGATAGAGCTATTTTAACAGAGACCATTTATTATAGTTCAACAAAAAAACAATCAGCGTATACTCTTTGAAAAAGGGTCGCATTCCTCCAGCGGTATGCCTAGAACTTATTATGGAAAAGCGCTCCATAAAGACGTCGGAGAAGATTAATTTTTCCATGTGTGCTCACCATAAATAAGAAGAGGTGAGGAAGGGGAATGAGAAGCTCATGTTTTTTAAACCGTCGAAAAATTTTATTTGAGTTTGGGGGCCCTGAAGAAAAAGAACCCGGATTTAATGTCGCAAGCACACGAGGTTAAAGCAAATAGAGGCGGGAAACGAGATTTTAAAAATAGCATTTTTGTATTTAAACAAATATATACATCCTACTATGTAACAAGGAAGGAAAGAACGCATTTTAATTAGACGGACAAGGTTTAAGTTTCACCCCGGAAGAACAGCACTTTCATCGGGGAAGCCTGACGGCACTCACCGCCGTCACGTTTGCTGCCGGGGGCAGAAATAATTACCAAAACAATTAATTTAATTTAGGTTGAGATTAAAATACGTAAGGTATGGAAGAGTTAGCAACTAAACGCGTTCTAGTAAAGTTCCAAGTATGAGCCCTTTACTAAGATCTCGTAACTGTTTCAAATTCGCGCGTTTTAGCCAGAGGTTATCAGTTTTGGAGTAATTGAGTCACTAATGAGTGAACGTATCGCAGCTTGAGGGGAAAATTGCAAAATAAATCCCTCTGGAGTGGAACACTCTCTCAAAAATTACATTTCGACGACCGTTAACTTAAAGTTACTCCCCGAGTCAGACATGCGCCTCCCCGCTCTCGGCTAATTGCGGAAACGCGAATTTTTATTTTTACGACCGATTTTGGTAGCGCGCTGCGACAATTCTCGTAAAAATCATTAAGTTCTGAAAAGCAACGCATTGAGAAAATTCAGGAATTAGCGATTTAGTCTATTTTCATTTCTCGAACAGTTTCCCGCCAAGAAATTTGCGCCAGATAAATTATGTAAGGAAGTGTTAATTTATTAGATAATTAACGTGAAAAGTATGAAACTCCTGGTAATTATAAAATTTGCTAATTTTCATTTAAAATTTACGCTCACAGGTTTCAAAATATACATTTATATATATAGGGTATATATTTGTGTACTGAGTTTTTGATACGAAAACTAAATGAAAATCCATTCCATAAAATGAAAGTTCATTACCTGAGTGAAATGAAAGTTCATTCACTGAATGAAATGAAAGTTCATTCACTGAATGAAATGAAAGTTCATTCACTGAATGAAATGAAAGTTCATTCACTGAATGAAATGAAAGTTCATTCACTGAATGAAATGAAAGTTCATTCAGTGAATGAACTTTTGTTCAACGGAGTGAAAGTTCACTTGCTATAATATAAGATAATTTGCTACACTTCACTGACAAAAAAAAAAAAATCGCACCAAGAAATAATCCTTGAAATCGAATGAAATATTATATATGTGAAGGTAATGTTGATATGCATATGTAAGTGATTGCAATGTTAGATCGAAGTTATTGAAGAAAACTGTATATTTGAAAAGAGACTCTGGTACCTTGTTAGGCCCCACCCTAGTCTAGATAGAAAAAAAGACACGGTCGGGCATGTAGGCGTACAGGTTCCATGTTGTATCCTGCGGTATTATTTGTGTCCACAGATGTTGCAACTGAATCTCTAAATCCTGAGCATTCGTAAGCTGCCGAAACTGGCATCCTATGTGATCCAACAATTTTCGATCGGCGATAAACCTGGCGTCAGTGTATGCCAAAAATGGCGTCAACCTTATGAAAGCTTCATGAAGAATTTTTTCTGTGTGGGGGCGAGCATTACCTTACTGGAAAATATCTCTTGGAAGCCCTGCCATGAGAGACAACACGTGTGGGCCCAAGGATGTCCCGCGCATACTTGCATATCGCTAAGATGTTAGTATCCCTTATATGACTACACGGGGTGACCAGCTGACGTATATGATGGCTTCTCACCAGATCATCACTTCAGCAGTTGAGGCAGTGGTTTGCTCCACAGCAAAGAAGATTGAAGAGGTTCTTACCACGCGCCCTTTGTACTCGAAAATGGCCACAATCGGTTTTCAAAGAAAACCTTGGTTCATTGTTAAGGGCGATATTATTTCAATCCGTAACAGTCCAGGTTTCTCATTCACGATACCATAGCAAATGGCGACTGTGGCTGGCTATCAATAACAGGCCAGATAACTGACGCTGTAACACCAAACGTATTTCTGCTGTACGCCTGGAAATAGTTCAGGAAGGCACAAGATTCTGTAATATGAAGGTGCCACCTATCTTTTGATGATAGACAACGAAACTGGTGGAGTTGCTGTTGCTTATCGGTGGATCAAACGATATTCTGTATTAGTGGTCTGTCTAATTCGTTTTAAGCTTATTCTCCGTTTGTGTGTGTCTACACACACACACACACACATTAAAACTTTCCCAAACATCGCTTTGTATGCATTATACTCAACATATAGTCTACTTTCTTGTCTAAAAGTGAAATTAATATCAGCTGTGGTTTGCTTTGTAGAAATCGTAAAAAAGAAATTTATCATCAAGTATGTTTCTTATTTTAAAATTAAATTTTAATATGTTTCCGAGGTTCTCCAAGTATTGTTCTATATGCGTTAGATGCAACATAGCTTTTAGTTTCTTGTAAAAAAAAAGTATAACTGTTGTCGCTATTGGTCTTCTTTTCAAAAATCGTGCAAAACGTGTCCCGCTTATAGACTTTTGAATTTTTTAAATTAATTTTGAATATGTTTTCAAATGCTTTCTGAGTATCATTCTTTGTGAGTCAAATCCAACATAGCTTTTAGTTTTTTGTCTAATGAGGGAACTACCCCGAGTGGGAGTCTTAACTGAGAATTGAGACACGTTGAAATTTATAGAGTTTAGACCTCTAATTACGAATCCGAAGTCCTTTTTCTGTGAAATCCACGGATTAATTTTTAATTAACGACTAAAATTTTCAAAGTTGGAGCAAATTTTAACTATTTGGTGAAGTCCTTCTAAGAATTTTCACAATTATGACGGTAATCGAGGTATTGACGAGAATTTGAGTTGTCAGTTGGTATGCTTTTAACTTGGTTTAATCAGAAGTTTATTTAATGCCAGACTGAAATTATTAGTTGTTCGTTTTCTAGCAAATAATATCAATATAAAAACGGCTAGTACTTCACTTTTGATTTTCTGTTTAAAAAAAGATGAATTTGTTGAACATCATTCAATGTATCTTAAATTTTTCAATAATAAAATACAACATACAACCTTCAATAATTACAGCTTCACAATTAGACGAAAGTAAGCGTTTGTTTGCAAAAATTGAAGAGTTATTTTTTATTAGTAATACGACTGAAGATGTTACTTTGAATTTTCATGACTTTAATGAAAATCGAACCGATTATGGTAATTATGCGTATGAATCTGATTATAGTAACGATGATATTTTGGTAAACGAATTTACTTTGAAAAGCATGAAAACAATTGTTGATTATTATGATCTTTGTAAAAAACGAAATTTTCTTCAAAACAAAACTTGTTATCCTAAAATTAAGCGTCCTAGTTATATTTTTAAATTAGAAAAAACTCTATTAGTTACGAATAATCGAAAATATGAAATAATTAGGGCTTCGATATTTCAAAAATTTAAGAATGCCAGAAATCGTCATATGCCAGTTCATGATGTGGATTTAAAACAACTTTGGGTATTTAATAAAGCTAAAGAATTAAATTTAATAAATTTCAAATGAAATTGTCATTTCATCCAAAATTTTAGAAAGACAACTGGAATCGTTTCTCGAAAATCATAAAATACTCGACCATATCACATATCCAAAATATTGAAGAAATTGAAAATATTGTTGTGGAATTTATATTAAAAATGAGAGATTCGATATTAACTCTTGATCCTGCTCAAATACTGAAATCCCATCAGAGTGGATTTCATTATTTCATAGCAAATGAAAGATTGTCTTTAAAGGGGGAAAAGCAAACTATTTCGACAATTCCATCAGAATTTTCATTAACACATTCATGTACAATTATACCAAGACTGTCAATGAGTGGGGAGTTAAAAAAGTAAGTTACTAATATGCTTAAAAGAAAATAATGAAAATTTTAGTCCGACCGTTAAAAAAAGTTATTTTGGCCTTCAGATTTATATATTACTTCTTCAAAATCAGGAAAAATGGATAAACTACAAATAAAAGAATGGCTGAATAATTGCATTATCCCTTCTTTTGCACCCGCCTTCTTGAATTATGTTAGATTCCTGGATAGGGTGCACAGATTCAGGCATATACAAAGATCTTCATAGTGACTGTATTACCTTACAAATAACCCCTAAAACAACATCCCTTATTCAACCACTCGATGTATATACTTGTATTTCCAGGCAGTATAAAAGTTTCGTCAAAAAAATTACGAATCGAATGGCCCTTGATCATCAAAATTGATATAAAAAATAGAAATGAAATACTAAAAATGCACTCTTTAATAATATATAACCAACTTCAATCTGAACAATATCCTTCAATGTTACAGTATTCCTGGTATAAGTGCAATTATTCAGATAATGATCCTAAAACTTTAAATAATGTAGAAACCCCTTTCTTCGCAATTGATAACATTCATTGTAATATTTCATTATATAAGAGTCACTATATAAGAGTCATTATATAAGAGTCACTCGTTTTTAAAATGCACCCACTGTAACCAAATGTTATGTTTTGAATATTTTTTCGTTCAATACCATTTTCATAGTGGTCTGGATTTCTTTAACTAATTCTACGAGAGACAAACCAATGTTTCAATTTTTACTTTCGATTTTCACATCGTATGCACATTATACAAATTTTTCAAATTTTGTGGTATTATTTTTTATAAATAGAGAAAGTGCACTCGAAATTTAATTTATCTAAAATGATAATTCTGCTTGCTTTCACAAAAAGCGTGTATATTGTTTTAAAACTTTTTTCCTATCAGAAAACGAACCATTTTTGAAACGATTATAAAAACATCGCCAATTCCTATAGATGTTTCGCCAAGCAGCTGAAATTTGCGCCAATTTTGAAAACTGCATTTGTTAATTAAAAAGTAATATATGGATTTCACAGAAAAAGGACTTCGGATTCGTAATTAGGGGTATAAAATCTATAAATTGCAATATGTCTCAATTCTCAGTTAGGACTCCCACTGGGGTAGTTCCCTTGTAAGGGAAAAATTGAGGCCAACTGTGGTCTCCTTTACAGAACTCGTAGAAAATATGTTTTTCCCTAAACTGCCGCTGCAATTTAAAATCACGAAAAACTTCATCATTTCCCTATGTCACTTATCCAAAACCTTTATACATTCATAATTAGAGTCAAAAATACTCTTAAATAGTGCTAATAACTTCCGATCATTGTGGTGGAGAGATTTCCTAAGGGAAGTAGAAATCACTCTTAAATCTGTTGTTATCTGGGAACGACTCATGAACAGATTATCAGTCATTAAAGCCAGAAATGCCGAGAAAAATTCTTACTCTAAGTAATGAACTAATACAGAGATATATGGGGAAAGGTTATCTCATGTGGTAAGTGCTCATAAATTTAACCAAGACGGGAAAAACGACTTAATGGGACCTACGATGAATAATGCGTTGAAAGGTCTCAGCGTTCAATTCAAATTGGAGTTCGAATCCATGTGGTACAAAGTAAATATGTTTAATAATTAAGGTATCATAAATATGAGCAAAGTTTGTATTAATTTACGCATTTTTAATTAAAAATAATTAAAATTAACAAGCATGTGTGTAGAAAGAATAACGCAAAATTATATATAAAATGCAAATTAAAGATTTTTCAAATACTCTGAAATCATATATATTTGAACTGTAAATTTTAGCATAAAAAATGCACTAAAAATACTATTGGTACATTTTTCCTTATAGAAAGGAAACTAATTTTGCATACGAAAATTAAATAATTGAAATAATTTATTTTTAAAACGTTTTATCAAAAGCAATTTAATTTTCTATAAAAGCATTTGATAATGAAATCCGAAAAATCAAAAACAAAGAGAAAAAACGCTTTATAAAATTAAAAAGCGTAAAAAAAATGGATGTTGAATAAATAAACGCATTAAAAACATTACATATTACAAAAAAAGGAAGGTTAGAAAAATCTACTACAAATTAAAAAATAAAAAACAAAACAAAAGAACGATTTGAAAAGTAAACGAAGTTATTTTTATTTTTAATTAATAATAACGACATTAAATAGCGATTACATTAATGGTATTAAAAACTTTGTAATTTTTTGTTTTAATTATAATTTTGTAATATATAATAATTATATATAATGTTATAATACAAAACCGAGTGTTTTTTTCTTGCCGCTGCTCCCAATAGATTCGTGTGCCGCACTGCTCTCTCAGTCTTGGGGTTCACTGTGCCGACCAGTGCTGCACTGAGGCGGCAAATTGTGCCGACCGCAGGACGGGCAATAACATCCAAACACTGTATCTCACATGAAACCCAAAAACGGCTTTTAAATAGTATCAAAATTAACTTTCTTTTTAGAACTTGCATTATTTTGCGGAAAACCCGTTTCATATTTGCAGAAGGCTAGTTAAAAGTCACTGCTCGAAAACTTTGATACTGGTCCAACCAAATATGAATTTGACCAGTAAATGGTCGTTTTCTAAGTTTAATAAAACTGTAAAGTTGAACTTTCTTAGACGCAGCACTAAATAAAAAAAAGCGAGGGAAGACACCAAATTGCTTTTCCAAAAATACAAGTTCACTCCCTGTCGTAGCAGTTATTTTTGTATTTTTTACAGAATTGAAGAAAAAAATTTACTTTTATGCACCTAATATATTGTTTGATACTGTTAGGAGGCAACTTTACTATTTTACAGTAGATTTAGTATTTTTAAAATGTTGATTCTTAACTTTGATTGAAATTTAATCTAGGAAGAAAAATCTGGCCACAGTTCGGAAATAAATAATTTCCAAATTAATCTCCGTAATTTGCAAGCATTATTATAAGTCATATGAAAGATAAAGCTGGTTGTTGATTGATCTGGTATACCATAGATTCAATAGATGATTCATATCAGATAAGATGCATCATTAATTTTATATGAGGTTGCTATGATGCATCATTAATCTGGCATGAGGTAGCTATTAACATTACTAATTTGACATAAGGTAGCTATTCACATTACTTATTTGACATAAGGTTGTTGTGACATATTTAATATGAAATGGATACGCTATGTAGCGATGATCTGACATAAGGTCTTTATAATGTACAGGATGTCCATAATTAAACCTATTATCTCCAGCAGGGCTCAGTTTCTAACAAAAAACTGCAGGGTCCCCTAATATTATGATAAATCGGTTAAAAGTAGTATGGCTGTAAAAGAATCAATAAATCATATCTATTGTACATGTCATTTTTTCTGGATGACAAAATTCATGACCTTAATCACAAATTCACTAATTTTTCATGACAGCGTCTATTTATAGGAGCCCCAGCTAATATTTAAATAACCGCCAAAAAATGAAGAAGTGCCAGAGCCTGGCACCAGTGGGCTCCAGACCCTGCTTTTCAGTATTTCGTAAAAAAAACCACACTGAAATGATCCATGCAAAAATTGGTGTATGTATATTATATATGTATATAGAAAAAAATAAATTATAGGACAAGTAATTTTTTTTAAAAAACGAAAAACTTCGTTAACATTCAATCAAAACAACAGGAGCTATGGTCAAATTTGAAAGTGTAAATATGTATGCAAAATAGTTTTTTTTTCACGTCACGCCTTCTTGTTTTAAAGCTTTAATGTAAAAAGAAAAAATTAATTTATGATGATTGTGCTTGAAAACTCGTGCTTTGTTAAATTACTCGGCCGGTTTGACAGTAATGCATCACCAGCTTTTTTTAAACGCTACTTTTTTCTACTATTTTTAAAACATATCTATTCCTTGATTCGTTTTCAATATATACCTAGTTAAACAAGAATCTTCCCAATAGCTTTTCTGTTATGAGGTACTAAACAGGTTTGTTTAGTTATGGACATTGTGTTAATAACTAGACATAACTTCATATGCCATACTATTCATTTGCTTAAGATCAGTGCCAGATTTATGACATTGCCGCATCTAAACACAGGTGATATAGCCGTCCTCTTTTATAATAAATTATTAGTTATTATACATTTGTTATTATATAAAATCAATAGTTAATATAATTTTAATAACTATGTAAAATTAAAAGTTAAATGTACAGTATGCGTGATTTTATCCTTCAAACGTTTCCTCCTAAAGAATTATAAAGGAAAGGATACCTTTAAAAAAATACTTTTGACTCAATTTCTTATATATAACGTCCATTTTTCACACAGTTATTTTAATTAGTAATTTATTTTTGGGCTCTTAGACTCCCCCCCATCCAACAAATGCCGTGCCTTGTGTACTTATTAAAAGACGCGCCACTGATGACGTTTTTTTTTGTAAATAAAATATTAAACGTTGAAAATCTTTCATAAAGTGCCTGAGTTTATCTCTAATTAATCCTCGCTCGCATTCTGATAGATGATATATTTCATCATCCCCAAAAGGACAACATTAGAAGATAATGGACTGTGTTATTCAAAATAGCGGATCCTTTTATGTTCGAAAATGCCCCGAGATGTTTGCAGGAAGAAGTATATTGCACCATACGTAAACAGTGTTTGAAACCTGTTATTTTTCAAATTTATATTATACTCTTCACAAATGATTTTTATCGACGTAGATTTTAAATGTATATTTAGTCTGTATTTATACATTTGGACTGCAAAATATCTTTTCCAAAGTCGGGAAAGTTGGAAGTTCTATTTTCTAGTTTTCTGACACCGCTCAGGTACGTTTGTTGTGTCTGTGTGTTCTTATGGCGCAAGGTCATCAAAGGTCATGCCCCGCCGGAATCTACAGCCTTCCGAGGAACCCGAACCTTTGCTGTGTCGAGGAAACCAAACCCCGGTGGTCAGAAGAATGGTACGCGTTCTACCGTAGCATTGGGAATGGAACCGGCGTCATTAGCACTATAGGCAAATGCGTTACCGCGAGATCATCGTAGCGTAGGAGTTCTCCGTTTTTCCTAGGAACCCAAATCCTAGTAAGACAATTCCGAACTACTATGAAGAGTTAGTCGGAAAGCGTTCTGATTTTCGTTTTCTTTTTAAAACGCTGTTGGAGGTCGCATCTTTGTTAACTGGAAGGTGAATATTTTTCAATAGTTATTCATTTAATTGTATTTCTTTTATCATAAGGCATATCAAGACCATTTAAAGGGCTTTAGAAACACAAAAAATCCGTTTCTTTCAAATATTAAACCGGATTTTTCCAAAGGTTTCAATTTACGATCGCCGATCCTTTAAATGATCAAATAAGACTTCATTGCGGAAAAATTCCGACACATTTCCGGCGAATTTAAGGCGCGATTGATGGACTTTCGAACACAGAACTTTTCTTAATTTTGCGGGAACCGGTGTCTTGGGAAATTAGTATCTTCGAAGATTAGATCGAGGAAATGTCGCATTGAATTTCAAGGAATTTTGAGCGTACTCTTTTCGGATAACGTAAAATAAGTTTTCGGTATCGATCCTATTTGATTGATTTGCGTAGACTTTTTATGACTACCAGTTTTTAAAAGAAAAATTGAGCGAGGGGGCATCTTCACGACATAGGGATCTTTCCACGGTGTTGTGAGATAACGAAGTAGTAAAGGGATTCAAGCCCCCTACGTAGGACGCCAAGATGCATTTTTCTCTCTAAATTTAATCACATATCTTTAAAATTACCCTAGTCCCCTCCCCCCGAATATCTTAACTGATACGCCCCTCCTGTAAGATAATGAACTATATGTCGTAAAGTTATTATTGAAAAAAACTTTTAAATTTATTCGCATTACTCAATGCAATATTACCTTGAAAGTTTAATGTGTATTCTTTTCATTTGTACGCTACTCATTTTCCCTGACTTTTTCATCCCATCTTTCTGTGACAAAACCAGTAGCAAATGCGAATATATCGATGTTCAAAAGAATGTGCGTTGTCATGTTAGACTTGTGCGGGATAATTCTTCGACTTCAACTTCACATCGGCGCCAACGGTCATGCGCAGTAACACGCATGTAACACGTCATCATAGACGTGTTACAGTATGCTAATTTAACAATTTACAAAAGATAGCACAGTATTAGAATATTACCTCAACCCTGTCGCCAGATCCACCTGCAACAAACTCATACTTCTAGAACTATTGAACTAGCTTACGATCATCAGATATTATTACTCGAAAAATTACGTACAAAACTTCTATCTTCATGTTTAACACTATACGAAATGGCACTCATTCTAATCTAATTTCACTGCGCTTTCCTGATCATACCCACTTTACAAGAAATCTTAACGCTGTGATACCAGAATATTCGCGAACGAAACTTGGACTCTCGCTCATCTGTTGCTTTGGCCCTAGGGTGTGGGATCTTCTTCCTAACTCACTTAAATCTGTTCATTCCTTTGCTCAATATAAAAAACTCATCCGCAGACATCTATTGGATAGAGAATTATAATATCACTACATCTTTCTCTATTTATACCTTCCATACTTTTACTAATCAACCAAGTCTTTTATCTTATTGTATTTAGTTTATTTATCGTATGTTTAGTTTGTATATTGTATGTTTAGTTTATTTATTGTATGTTTAGTTTGTATATTGTATTTATGACTTCCGCTTATTATATCCAATCCTGGGCAGCGGGGGCTTTGTCAGACCCTAAAGTCTTTACCCTTTGTTGCCTAGACAGATTAACCTAGCTGATAAATTATAAATAATTATCATTTTATGTAAAAAATAATTTTGAATCCGTCTGAATATAGTTTGATTCGATTCGATTTAAACAAGTGCAGAGAAAAAAGTTTAAGGAACTTTTAAATAAACTATTAAACATTACTTCAAAATCCTCTGTTAGTATAAAAGTAGTAAACAAGACGACGAACAAAGGAAACAATCACAAAGAAGATAGTTATAGGCTAAAACAACATATATTTTTAGTCTTTGACAAAAAATTAAATAGGTGGTATAAGAAAATTAGATTTCTATTACAATACTATCCACCTATAAATACTAGGATAAAAATTAAAGGAAAAACTAATTTTTTTTTATTTTTAATTCTACAAAATCATTAATAATATGATTGGAATCAATTTTTTCTATTATTCGATATTCCACATGAAGTTTGGCTAAAGACGAAACGTTTTCTTCGATCATGGAGTTTCTTAAGTTTGATTTCACCCTTTTTAAGATTTTAAGGTTTATCTATTTATCTATTTAAGATTTATCTATTTAAGATTTATCCATTTATCTATTTAAGATTTATCTATTTATCTATTTAAGATTTATCTATTTATCTATTTAAGATTTATCTGTTAGATTTTAAGATTTATCTATTTAATTTTAAAGTTTATCTGTTTAAGATTTTAAAAGATTTACCTAACCCCAGATTTAAGATTTATCTGTTTAAGATTTTAGATTTATCTATTTACAGATTTTTAGATTTATCTATTTAAGATTTAAGATTTATCTATTTGAATTTTAAGATTTACCTATTTAAGATTTTTATCTATTTGAATTTTTAAGATTTATCTATTTAAGATTTTAAGATTTATTTATTTAAGATTTATCTATTTATCTATTTAAGATTTTAAGATTTATCTATTGATTTATCTCTTTAAGATTTAGCTATTGCCTGATGCGTCACTGATTAGTATTGATAAATATATGCACAACAATATCTCAACATTCAAAAATGGTGAAACAGTGTGTTAGTTTCAATTAAAAACTCCATCTTTTTCTTTTGTGGATTTGGGGTCACGTTATTAGATTTACAAAGCTCTTTCAATTGCATTATTTCATCAACGGTATCATTCACACCGATATCCCTATAATAACATTGCTCAATACTTTTCCCACTCATTTTAAAATTTTTATAACTCATATTCACAAAAAATACATTAAAATGTCGTTCACGGAATTGTACGATTTTCTCTTTTCTGACAATTCTGTGGCTAATTTGTCACAAATTGCAAAGAAACAATCTTAAAATTTTCTTGTCCTATTAAGGCAATATGTTCAGATTTTTGACAGTATTTATCGAAAGATCGTTTCTTTCCCACCTCCTAG
Organism: Dysdera silvatica; assembly: GCA_006491805.2. Classification (NCBI taxonomy): domain Eukaryota; kingdom Metazoa; phylum Arthropoda; class Arachnida; order Araneae; family Dysderidae; genus Dysdera; species Dysdera silvatica. The sequence continues at coordinate 34,547,662 of QLNU02014176.1, read as the reverse complement.
ACATTTAATCCTTATACAATGTATTGTTTGATTGCAGCTTTTAGTTATACCTTAATTTCTAGAGATTTTTTCTCAAATTTTTGATGAATTGAACTAAACTATCAAAGAAGTTGCAAGCCAAAATTAAATTGCTACCAGTTTTTTGTAAGAATTTGCTTGTCGCATTCATTCTGTATAAAAATTTTTTCCAAATAATGTTCATAAGAGCAAATTCAAATGTACCCATTTTCGTTGATATATCTTTCGCTTCTATTGTGGTGGCCTTTTTTGTATTTGAATTCTCATGTAATTGCATCAAGGCCATTTTAGTTTCGTTGAAAACGAGAGCAATTGATTTAAAGGCATCAGCTCTCACGAAGCACTTAGTATTACAATTTTTTAACTATTTGTGGCTTAGATTTCGAGATTTCTAAACATATTTTGAGTATACTCTATCCATAGGTCGATACTGAGAGAAATTTATATAAGTATTGCACAAAAACCAAGTAAATAGCAGCTTCCTAAACTTTCGGAAGCACTGTTGTAGACCAAATTTAATGAATGAGTGGAACATGGTACGAAATGCGCACTTTTTACTTTTTTTGTTTGACCTGGCAATTTTGCTTTCAAATCCTTACACCCACCAGACATGTTTGACGCATTATCAAAGCTTTGCCCTCGGTAGTATTTGACATCTATATTAAGATATCCTACTGTTTTCAAAATCACATTCGAAATATTGTCCGCAGTGTGAAAAAAGATAGGCATTATTATGCCTAAAAATCTTTTCTCTTGTTTCCCATTTGGTAAAACATAATTACAATCATGGGATGATGATCAATATGTGACACATAAGGCGCTAAATCAACAAACAATGGAAAAATATTTTGCTGAACTCAAATCCGCCAGCATAAAATTTTGAACTTGGTGTGTGTGTATGAAGGGTAATAAATTCATTACAAACTTTTGTGGAGAGGTAGCTTAGATTTTCGCTTCCCGATTACCATATTTATGTAAATGAGCCCCTAAAAATGGACCAAACTCACTTAGGAATTCTGAAGAGCTTAAAAAGTCCCCATTTCCCTTTGAAAATAATTCGGTTGTCGATCCATAAAAAGCTGGTCCATTTGAAAAAAACTTTAAGGTAGCCACTACTCCTTGGAGAATATATCTTCAGCATCCCTTTTCTTGTTGGAAATGTTTTTTATTCTGTGCAGCAATCCGTTCCTCCGCACGACTCCAACTAACCAATACGTCAATAGATCAAATATGTTCAGAATATCTCTCGTGCTAGCTTAGACGCACATGAACGTTTTTCCAGTCGTTATAACCATCAGCTGTATAATGCACAGCTTCGTTGGAAAACAGTTTTCACGCTTAACAATAAACACAACCAGATTTGGGACTACACACTAAGCACATGCGAAGAACTTTTCACCTTTAACTTTATAAAAAAAACGGGGACTTGTAAGTGTTTTACTTTATAGTTTTCACCTTGCTTGGTACATTTGCTAATTTTACCAGTGTTTTAATTTGATATATATATTGTTTATAAATTACCGTTGAATATCTGAGCTTCTTGCTTGGGCCAATCTGCTATGTCGCTGGGAAATATTATATCAATGGAAATTTCATCTTTCGCTGGAAAAGGGTTACTACTAATATCATAGTCTTCGTACTGAGATGTACGAAGACTATGATATTAGTGGTAGTCTTCGTACTGAGATGTGCTTTGCGAAGTCTCAGAAAAATTGGAGGTACTGATTTTAACAGAGCCGCTATTTTTTTTACTTCATCGAGTGCTCCTTTATTAGATTTGTGGGTTGCCCTGGACGATGCATATAATGTTACGATGCTACTGGTCGAAAGCAAAGGATCCATATGGGATTTTTTTTGACGACTATTCTCATATGAAGTCGCAAGAAATGACAACATTGTACCTTTCTGCTTTTTGTTTCGCCAATCTCCATTATTTCCTTTTTCTTCCATTTTTCATTACAGCTTAAATGCCTGTAACTCGTGATGCCATCAATCCTCATGAATACTCATGATGCGTCATAGCTCATGAATGCTTCAATACAAAACTGTGCAAAGATATAATTTTCGGATTAACCGAAATTTGGTCTTTCCAAATAATCGGAAATCTACAGCATGAGCATGAAAATATATAAAATCAACATTAATTTACTTACTAACTACACCAATCTTCAAATACATTTACGTACTATATAACTTACAATCAAAAAATCACCACGAACGCTAAACACTGTGACATATGGGGGTATTAAGCAAGTAGTTTTCTTCTAATCAATTCCAAAGTTCAAATTACTTTCAACCTTTCAACACAATTACAAAAATAATTTACAAAATATTTCTATTAGAACCTTACCTTGACAAAAACTGTAAAGAACACTTTTGCTATATTGTTCATAATAAAATTTGGTTTTGGTTTTTGCTTGTTTTTGTGGTTTTACGGCTCAAAGACTACAATGGTCATGCTGCGCCGGGACCTACTGTTTTCCGAGGAATCCGAACCTCTACGAGGAAACCTCTTAAGGCCTAGGGAACCAAACCCCGGACTACAGTGAGCAGTGCGATCTTTATGAGATCTCTGAGTAAGCGTTCTTTGTACACTGTTACAAGTCAAACCATGGATTAACGGCCCACTAATGCAAATGCATTACCACACTACGCTACCGCAGGGTAAAAAAAGTTTGTGCATCGACTAACACTCCATACGTAATCATAAAGGTTTTTTAAACTTTCTTCTGTGGAATAATTTTTTTTAAGTCTAGTTCTGTCCGGCCGCTAGGCCCGAGCCTACCGGACCTAATGGGGAAATAACTTGGTTAAATCCGGCTATAGCAAATCCGACTTATAACGAATCTCCGTATATAAAGAACAATATTTGGTCCCGTCCAATTTCCTGTACCTATAATGTAATAGGATATAACGAACCCGCAGATATAGCAAACCAAAGGTTCTATTCTTTGAGGTCCAGTATGATGGAGTTGGGCTGTATTGCAAAGAACAGATCTTGTGCAAAACTCTCTAACGGAGGATTCAACAAGCGAGAGTTACTTTATGCTTACTTTAGGTTGCAAGGATGGCTAAAATCATTGCTGCTGAAGAACATGTGTATTTCCTAAGGATTCGAATCGCTGTTATTCAGAAAACCAAATCATGATCTACGGTAGCGAAAAAGGTAGGCATCCATTGTCATCGAACCTAGATTATCGTTATGATAAACTAACTCGCTGCCGCTATGAAATTGTAGCGTACATATTGAGGACTTCGGAAAATTCGGCCGAATTAGGAATATACATCCAGATATAATAAATACCCACGAAAACTACGACTGAAATATAAATTCTTGAAATTTAGAATATAGGGCCAACTAAAAATCCGGAAAAACCTTAAAAATTTTTAGAAAGGAAAAAAGCATGAAATTTGAAATACGGTTCGATTTATTTAATTAATTTTATCGGGATGGTTTCTTTTCTTGACGGAATCAAAATTGTAGTTTAAAATTCACTGATAGGTGGTACTTTAGACA
>QLNU02014176.1:34488593-34527716 GCA_006491805.2 Dysdera silvatica | reverse complement strand
ATATCGTTATCGAATTCCGTTGTTTTAGAATAAGAGTTCACTTACATATATTCATTGGGCCAAAATCGACTCTAGATAAGCATGGGTGTTGGTAAATATAAAACCATTCGGTCATTACAGTAGGCTGCGTATCCACGGGAGTACAAAAGGAACAAATACTTCCCTATGATATCTCTACCTAAATTAGCGCCTATAAAACCTTTGTACAGATTCTTAACCAGAAGTTATAATATGATACCTACTTTTGTTACGCTTTCCCTCCTCACACAGCAATGGTGACACTCTTTTGATTTATGTAGCAAGCTTCATGTTATATATACGGATAAAGTGACGGAATAGTGACGTCAGTTCTATTGAAGAAATTATATTTCTACTCTCTTAAAATACAACAGGGGGGGAGGGGGGGAATTTAAAGGAATTAAAATGACACAAACCAAGGTTGATTATACGAAGTGTCTTTAAACTGAACGTCAACATCAATATTTATTTAAACTGCATGCTGATATTAAAATTGAACATCGGCTTAACTAATCTGTATGCACATTTTATATTTAAACTAATTTATTTACCGTTAAAGCAACCAATAAACGTTAGACTTTCCTTTAACAGGTTTTCGGTTCTGATCTGACAGGATAAAAATGACATAATCGAATGAAAGTTATTGGTGATCAATTATTATTGACAAGTGAAGAGGATGCCGGGAACAGGGCTACAGTCAATCCATTTCAATAATAAATGTCTCAATGTCGCCATAAAAGACATACGGAAGCTCTCGAATAATCGACGATGATGCCATCCAGCCATTTATTATCTTTATTTAATAATGGACTCCTCCATTGTCAATTTCCCTATCGGTGTGTTGGAGACAAGATACGCCCTATATTAATCGATGCCAGTGATAGAATCGATCAAAGAAATTGACAAACGTATTTTGAAAGCCAATGTGGGAAATGGAACTACCTTCGTAATTATAAAACGAAATTTTTATGAGATGACGGTATAAATGGATATTACGAGGTCATTTCGACATTGATGCAGTATTTCGAGAGTCAATTACTTCTTTATCAAGTAGGCCCTGTTATGGTGCACTGGCAACGTGTACGCATGGCATGCCATTAATTCTGATTCAATCGCCAATGACGCCAAAACAAAAACAAAAAAAGTATATAACCCTTACCTGAATTAACAGCTTATTGTAGTCTGGAGTGCCCTAGGCCTTAAAAGACTCAGATTTCTTGGAGAAATATACATCAACTCAGGGGCGGACTGGGTCCTCTCAAAGGGCGCATACCTTGGATTTTCGGAGGGCGCGAGTCCATTGGTCTATAGGTTATTAAAAAAATTCCTGATTATCGCCCATGAGGGCGCATTGGCCCACCAGGGACCAGGGCGTTGGCAGCCCAATCCGTCTCTGCCTCCACTGCTCTACGTTGGCGTAGTGGTAATGCATTCGTCTGTTGGGCCTCTAACCCTGGATCGACTCCCATCGGTATCGCGCCACGTGTGCCGTTTTCCTGTTCACATGTACTTTGCCGTTTTTCTAACCTATATTCAGAAGTTCGCTTCCCTTTACAACAGAGGTTGAGATTCCACGGAATGCTATGGGTCCTGTCACTGAATGTCCACTGCTATCCTTGGGCTGTTGAGAAACGCACAAGTACTTTGTCAAGAAAAGAAAGAGGGATTAGGAAGTCGAAACCCTATATATTTAATATTTTTGAAAATTCTTGTATATCTCGTCATTTTGCATCTAATTCTAGGCCAAATTATCTTTTGAAAAGGGTAAACACGTGCTTCATTCTAGTGAATCTTATTAATTAGTTTGAGGTTTATGCATAGCCAATTAGTTTCGACAAATTGTTCTGATGCCTTACTCTGTGAAGAGAAAACTAGAGAATTTTGAACCTAAAAAATACAATAAAAACATCGTTCGAAAATAGTTAAAGAAATACCTAAAGTTTTTTGGGATAAAAGATCCGTTAAATTACAGGTTAGAAAAGCTCCTGAGAAAAATCTTTCAACGATTTTTTGTGTTGCAGCCCTATTATTTTGGAGATACTTTTCCGCTTAAATGGATATACTATACGACGTCAAGCTTGATAGTATCATCGTTGTGTACGTCATTGATTTCTCTTCATTTTTGTTAGGAAGTTAAATGGATGGTGAACTTCTAAGGCAATTGAGAACCTTTTCAGATTATATTACTATATTCTATATATTATATTATTATTTTCTCCATATTATATTATTATTTTCTCCATATTATATTATTATTTTCTCCATATTATATTATTTTATTCTTCATATTACGTTATTATATTCGATATATTTTGTTATATTTCCATATTATATTATTATATATTCTCTGTGTTATATTATTATATATTCTCAATATTATATTATCATATATTCTCACTATTATATTATGATGTATATCTATATTTTTTGGTCCAATTTTTCTTACTGGGCCAAGTGCATTTTTTCTATTTTCCTCTTTTCCTTTATTTGTCGTTGCCTTAAAACGCCTGTTTAGACTTTCTTAAATTTCGATTTGAGAAGTGAGATTATAAGTAAAGGCAGCCTTTTTAAAAAATATTACTCCCTTATATATTAATTGAAATAGAATTCACTTTTTATATGACATCCAATCTACATATATCGCTCTATCTGAAGAGACAAACGTATCATTAAACAGCAAAATGCTCACTACCTTGAATTTATCGTATATTTTCCTCATTTACTGTTATCACATACATTATTGTATATAACTATCAAATTCACCGAGGAATAATTGTCCTGTAAATTTAAACAAATCAATTTTCATTTATCCTTTACTTTAGGTATCCCAATTTTATTTGTATCGTTAGCTCTTAAAGAAAAGGTAAATTACCGTTAAAATCATATGAAAGTATTCATTAGAATCTGTGTTTTATGTTTTGAAAAATATTTAGATGAAAATGTTTGGACAACTGAAGTAGAAGTGTTAACCATTGATTTTATGGTTTTGCTTTTAAGGTGCGTATTGATCTTGGAGCTGGAAAAGCGGAACTTAGTTCTCCGCCGGGACTGAAATTGAACGACATGGCTTTCCATGAGGTGGAACTGCATCGAACAGGTGGTGAACTTACTCTAACAGTTGACAGATTGCATACTACAGACCTCGATATTCCTGGCAGATTTTTGGACCTGAACATCAAATACGGTATATTTGTTGGAGGACTAGGAGGATTTGCGGAGCTCTTTCTTGGAAATATACCAGATTTCAGAGGATGTATAGATGAAATCATTTTCAACGACCATGATATTATCAAAATGGCAGCTGACTCTACCGATCAACGAAATGTCTTTCTCGTGACCTGGGATTGCAGCGAGGAGTTCTCAGCCACGTCTCACCAACCTATCAGCTTCATGGAGCGCGGTTCTTTTGTCGCTTTTCCCAGTTGGGCTTCCAGAACTGGTGGGTCTGTCTCTTTTGATATAAAAACGCAAACGCACACTGCTATATTATTTTATAATGCTGGCCATCCTTCTCAAATGGATTTTGTGACTTTGGAACTGATCGCTGGTAAACCAACAATATCACTAAATGAGGGAAACGGAGTCGTTGGACTCTCATCTGATGTGATTATTAATGATGGTATATGGCATCAAGTTAACGTTCAATTCAGCCCATCATTTATTGAGCTAGATGTTGATGGTCACATCAAAAGCTTGAGACCTGGACTTGGTGAAAATCGATTCTTCGACCTGGAAGGTTACTTTTACGTTGGTGGAATCGAGCTAAATAAGCAGTCTCGTGCCTTACAAAATGGCCTTCAATCTATTCTTTCAGAGGGCTCTGAATCTTCCTTGAAGGGATGCATCAAGAATTTAAAAGTAAACAATAGAAATTTAGGGCTTCCAGAATCAGAGATTACTCACAGTATTCAACCAGATTGTCTTTGGGAATACCATTGCCTTCACGACCCTTGCATACCAACAGCTGAATGCTATCAAGATGGTGTTGATGGTTTCAGATGCATGTGCGACGTCGATGTTTGTGTAAGATCAAATTTTTCTTCTGGATATAAACTATATACAAAGTCGTCTTTGCCAGTGGATTTAGAGATCTTGTCTTTAAAACCCTTGGAAGTCCTTGAAGGAGAAAGTGATGTTATAACTGCAGAACACATTAATGTCACTGTTGATTTTCAAAAGTATGGTGTCAGAGAAACTGGTGTTTTATTCCATATAATTGGTAGACCACAGCACGGAAAATTGGAAGTGGAAATGTGGAGAAACATCGACGACAATACTTTTACTTTAACAGAAATCAATACCAAAAAGTTACGATACGCACATGACGGTTCTGAAAGTAGACTTGACACTGCTGTCTTCGAGCTCGAGTTCAGAGCCAATAATTATCGATTGCCCACGTTTTTAGAAGAACATAAGCGGTTTGTCTTCCATGTTCAAATTTCACCAACAAACGACGCACCAAAACTGAAACTTCCTCTTGAAAAATCTCTGAGACTTGCGAAGTACACGAAAAAAGCCATTACAAAAGATCTTCTGGAAGCTGAGGATCCGGATAACAGCCCAATGGAACTTACTTACACCGTGCTAAATTCCATTGAAAGTAGCAATGATCAGAGTGACGGATTTGTAGAAAACGCAGCTAATCCGGGAAAACCAGTGTTTATCTTTACTCAAGAACAAATAAATGAAGGCCTTATCAGTTATGTTCACCATAAAGGAGCCAAGGGTACACTTACTGTACGAGTATCTGATGGAACAAATGCTGGTGTAACATCCGCTGTAAAAATTGAAGCTTTCGATTTGGTTTTGTCAATAGGGAATAACACTGGTATCGTTCTACCTTACAGTTCTTTTGCTCCAATTTCTGTTACCAATTTATCGTCCGTTCATAACTCACCTTCTCAAGAATTAGAAATTCGCTATAATATTATCCACGCTCCCCAGTATGGAAATATCCAAAGACTTAGAACTAATAACCGTTGGCAAACAGTTAACCATTTTACACAAAGGCTATTGAAAAGAGGTAAAGTTAGATATGAACATACCACAGGCCGCCCCACGCATGATGAGTTTAAATTTACTTTGTCATGCATGAGCATAAAAAGTCCTACTGTATACAATTTTAACATATCATTCATCAACATAAATTTACAGAAAATCAACCTAAACGATTTACTGCTTGACAGAAAGTTGGAAAGTTATATCACAGAATCGGAGTTAAAGTTCGACACTTTTCCATTAGCTACATCTGCCGAACAAATTAAGTACAAACTTGTGATACTACCATCTTATGGAAATTTGATCCAATTTCTTCCCGCAACATCAGAACACAGACACAAGAAATTAGAAGCTGGTGCTGTTTTCACTCAACAAGATATTAGTTCTAAACGCGTTAAGTATAAACTTCATCGAAAAAGTTTTTCAGTCGTCAGTGATGTATTTTCTTTTAGTGTAGGATGTCCAGGAGGAATTATCTCTGAACCGATAGAACTGAATATAAACCACGTGCCGGGTGAAAATGATGTTATTATTATAAATGAAAAGGTGACAGTTGTAGAAGGTGGTGAGGCAACTATAGGTCCAAGTGAACTCCACTTGGAGATTCCAGGAGTCAAAAATATTGCATTTAATGTCACAATTCCTCCAAAGCATGGAATTCTGAAGCAATTGAACACCGCGTTATCTGAAACTGAAGAAGATTCGGTGCTGCATTTTACATCTGAGATAGTATCAAGTAATAGATTAGTATACGTTCATGACGACTCTGAGAATGACAAAGATGTCTTCCATTTTGTGGCTGCAGATGTTGATGGAGGTGTTGATGGTTTCGTGTTCTATGATTATATGAAGATTATGGTTATTATGAAGAACGACAATTCACCTTCCCGAATTGTCAACAAAGTCTTTCATGTTGTTACTGATGGCGAACGTAAGATAACAGGGAATGATTTGAAATATGTCGATATAGACATCGATTCTAAACCAACCGACATAATATATTCCCACAAAGGTTTCCCCAATGGTATTCTTTGTCATGTCGACAGTCAGAGTGAAGTTGTGGAATTCACTCAAGAAGATTTAGACAATGGAAATATAATGTTTAAACACAGTGGATCATCATATGGGAAAGCGCTTTTACGAATCACAGATGGAAAATTTTATGCCCAGGGTATTCTAGAAATCCAAGCTTCGAAGCCATATTTGAAAATCATTAGGAATACAGGCCTGATAGTTAAACGTGGTGAAAATGGAATCATCACATCTAATAACTTGACAGTGGAGACAAACCTTAATGCTGATGCTGGAGATATTACATATAAAATAACATCCCATCCTAAATATGGTGAACTGTTGTTAAATGGTAAGCCAATAAGAGAATTTACTCAAAAGGACCTAGATTCCGAAAACATGGAATACGAAAATGAAAATAGCGTGAGCTATCGTGACCATTTTGGATTCTTGGCTTTCCTTGGTGACAGTAATATCGAAAGCAGATTTGAATTCCGTATATATCCAGAGGTCTTCTGGCAAAATTTGAGAATTATGAGCAACAGGACATTGTTTGTCGACGAAGGCTCAGTCACAACCATAAATTCCTCTTCACTCCACATCGCTCAAGTCAGCATAAGTCCAATCAACATAACATACACCTTGACTTATCCACCTCGCAATGGTTATCTAACTATTGGCCGATCCCCAAAGCATAAAGCGTCCGAGCCACTTACACATATCCAATTTACACAAAAAATGGTGGACGAAGGTTTGTTACATTATGTTCAGACGAAGAAGAACGCCTCCAGAGATTGGTTCGGATTCGACGTATCCAATGGTATATCAACCTTGAAAAACCTCCGACTGAACTTGAAGATCATATCGAAAGTTATTTTTCTTCGGACCAGCAATATTACAGTAACGGAAGGAAGAGAAGCAAATTTACAAAATGCTGCGATTGGTATTACCAATCCTTATTACCGTGACAGGATTACTGATTATCTAATTATTGAGCAACCACGCCATGGCTATATTTTTAATTTAAAATTTCCAGAAGCAAAATTAACCCAATTTCCTGCTTCGCACCTCCGTGACGGATACATTCAATATATACATGATGGAACAGAGACATTTCGTGATTGGTTTACCCTTGTTGCCAAAGCGTCAGAATTGGGCAAAGAAAGTTCACCAAGTACCATTCACGTGTTGATAGACCCTGTCAATGATGAAGCACCACATGTTATCGTCAATAACGGGCTTGAAGTATGGGAAGGCGATATTACCACTATAACTAACGAACAGCTAGCAGCAGTGGATGAGGATTCGGAAGCAGAAGACATCTTTTTCGCAATATCAGCTCCCAGCAATGGTTACGTAGCTTGTAAGAACGATACGAAGACGCCAATTCTAACTTTTACTCAAGAGAACATAAACAATGGCTTAATTGTATTTGTTCACACAGGTAAGCAAATAATTCTTTTATTCTGTAATAGTCTATATACAATAGGATCCACACATAACAAGGGGCTTACAATCAACGAAAATATTCGCTATACCTATTCTAGAAATTATGATTTCAAACTTTTAAAATGAAATCTCTACAGATTATATATACATGTCATTGAATAGACAAATATTAATCTTTTATTTTTTTTTAATGAACAACGCATTATAATAACACTAAAATTTTAGTACAATAAGCTTTCATTGTATTCGCCTCAGTTAAAAAAAACTTCTTGGACCACTTTTTTTTAAAAAAAATTTGACTTTTTAGAATTTTTTATATTTTGTTTAAAAACTCGCCATTATTTTACTCGCTAAATCAGAAATGTATGAATCTTGTTCACTGAAAACGATTAAATTGTAAATACGCTTAATCATTATATACCAAACGAAATCTATATTTCCTTCGTTAAATTTCTAAAATTGATAACTGTGGGCTCCTTATAATTCACTGCTTTTGCAAATTGCTTTTGCAAATTCACTGCTTTTGCAAATTGCTTTTGCAAATTCACTGCTTTTGCAAATTGTCTCCAACCATTTCCCGGCTGAGGCTTTCACAAATCCTTCCTATGTTTTAGCGCTCCTAACCCATACCACTAAGAAACCCGTAATTATACAAGAATATATATATATGTTTATTTAGTAATATATATTTTAAAATGAAATGGAATATGAAAATATTTACTAGAATAATGTATTTAGTTAGTTAAAAATAACATTGCCGTAAGCTAAAAATCTCATTGTCCCCAATTCTGTTTTTCATATAATGGTTAATATTATTTTTCCGAAGTGAATGCTTTCATTTATGGCTCCAAAATGAAAGTTTGTAAGTTTAAATGGAGCTCTGCGACTTTGAGAATAATGTTTTATTAAAAAATGTCTCATTATGAAAATTTTAGGAACTGAATTATACATCTAGCTATTTTGAGTCTTTTATACGTTAACACGTAAATCCCAATTAGGGGGTCCTTTGTCACCTTTTATATTTTTTTAGTTCTTCCAAATAAATTAATATAATAGCGATATTGTCGGTTGAAATTTATACAATAAGTTCAGACCCATATTTGAAGCGTAACGCTGCCATGTTTTCATTCATAAATTCTCAATGCTTATGCAAAGTTATTCATACGTTACGTTCCAGCAAAATTGTTATTGTTCTTCTATTATTAAAGAGTCAAACACCACTCGGTCAACTTTGTAGTTGAAAATATGCACTCTACCCTGCTGACGTTTCGTCACAGTCACATGAAAATTTTCATGGATTTTTTTTTTCAAAAGTTTGCGCGCGCATAACGAGGTAGAAGTTAATATGTTGCACTTTGAAAAAAAAAAGACTTTTAAATAAACTACACAATTGAAAATGTCAGATTACTTAATTAGTACACTATGCATGGAAATGATAATAAGGCTGTACAATAAATAATCAAAACAAGAGAATACAAGACGCACACTTCATAAATGAAAGCGAACTATACAACCTACCGTAAGATATTATTACGTACCAATATTGAGAGGAAGCTGATTATTAAAGCACGACAAACTACGCGGGGACGCATTTTCGACTATAAAGTCGACCGGGGCGCATTTTAGCCGTTAATAATTAAAATACAATGACAGTTTCATCAAAATATAGAACATAGATTGTATCCGTGAAAGTGTGAATCTAAGTACGAGAAAAGTACGCTTCAAAGTTTAACCCATTAATGGCCAAGCATAGAAATTTATGGTGAAATTGCATGAAAATTCATGTGTTTTTATTTATGACAATAGCAATAAGGTTTCATTGAAAAAAACTCTAGCGTATGTGGGGGAGCCACGGCAAAATGTTGCGTTAACGCAACGTTAGCTGTTAACGAGGTCAGGGCATATAAGTACAAAATTCAGGATTTCTATAATACGCAATTCATTTTTCACATAAGAAAACTTTTACATGTTATTTAAAATGCTTTTACAGATATTCCCATAATTATCTGAATAATTATCTAATAAAAATCCAATTAATAAAATTTTAATTATCTAATAATAAAATTATAATTAGATAATAAAAGTCTAATTATTTAATAGAAATTCAAATTAACAATGTACTAATAGAAATTCAAATTAACAATGTACTAATAGAAATTCAAATTAACAATGTACTAATAAAAATTGCAATTCAGGAATGAAAATTTCGTATATCCCAATTAGCTAATGAAAATTTTAACTAAAAAAGTCCTAATTAGCTAATGCAATTCCTAATTAACAAATAAAAAGTCTAAAACAATCAAAAATGAATAGCATTTTGTTTTTCGGAGATGTTGCATTAATTCGTCGGTCCCGTCTCAGGTAAGCGGAAGGTGTACCATTGGGACGCAAAACTACCCAAGCCAAACCGAATCAAAGCATGTGGTCTCAAAATAAAGGGCAGTCTTTTTTTTTTTTACTACAAGGAAAAGGAACTAACGAGCTGTAATTACAGCTGGGTGGGAAAGTGGGGCATGAGTGTAGCCAAGGAAGTAGGCAGGGCGTTTACCCCCCTAAAATTGGAAGTTGAAGTACATTTGGGTATATTTTAGTATTTTTGATAATATATTTCGGGTTACCAGTGGTTTGTTCAACGAGATGGAAAGCTGGCTACGCCCATGGGGGAGGAGGGCGAGGGTTTCAGAAACACTCCTATTTCAGTTTCTCTATATATATACTCAATAAACATAATAAATAAAAGCTCTTTGTTCATAATGGGTATTAAATCAAATAACTAATTATTACATTTTATAACCGTAAAAAATTACAGTGTAAAAATCTTGGAAAACGTCAAATTCTGAAATATATAAATGTTTATAGAACAAAGAAAACAAAGTAGCAAAAGTTAGATTGCATTGTCACTACTGTCAACTGTCGATAATGCTAGTCAAAGTAAACATTCAAAGGAAGAATGGTGAGAAACTAAACTAAACCCATGGTCGCCCCGAAAGAATGCAACGATAAGCCGACACCGCATCCGGCCAACATTGCGTTAATGCAACATTATTTTCTTTCTTCAATATTGCGTATTTATAATTATCATTTTTTGTAATTTCCATTTTTTATAAACTGTCGACATCTGAAAGATTACGTTTAAAAAAAAGTATGTTGATATTCGTCAATTAGTAATTACTATACTTTTTCAAAAAATGGGTCTTTGAAAGTCCCTCAAAACATAAAAAAAAGAAGAAATATAAAGCAGGAAATTTAACACGCTTCCATTTGCAAAAAAATTATATTTAGTAAGGTCAAATCTTTCTGAATATGATATGCCAAAATTTTAGGGGAAAAAAAATTAATTAGGAAATAGAAAAAAATTCCCGAAAATAATGTTGCATTAACGCAAAGTTGGCCGAAAATGTGTTAGTGTGAACTTACCGTTTAAATTTCAAGCAAATCAGTGAGATCGTTGTCGAATACTTTCCTTGCGAGTAAAATACATGGGTTATCCTTTAAAACAAACGTGGAACTTCCTTTTATAATATTGGGAAATTAAAACGTGGAATAATCAATGTATCAGCCCCAAAATTTAATCGTTTCCGTCACGCATTTTATTAAAAAATCTGTACTTTGATTGGATATTAAAATTTTGTCTCGTAAATTATTGGTTGGTAGGTTGGTTATATTTCTATGGCTCAAGAACAATAAGGGTCATTCTGAGCCCCGTAGGGTATTATCAATATTGTTTGTAGAATTGGTTTAAGATCGAAACCTATGGTTTGTTTGCAAATATTAAAAAAATGACTAATCTAATAACATTTAATTTATTCTAGAGTGGCATAATTAGCGTAATATAATGTGATGTATTTAAAGCAATACGATGTGAGATAAATAATGTAATGTGATGTAATTAACGTAATATAATATGATGTAATTAACGTAATATAATATGATGCAATTAAAGTAATAATGTAGTGTGATGCAATTAACGTGATGCAGTGATGTAGTAATGAGATATGTTATATAATTAACTTAATGTAATGCAATTAACCTTATTTGATTTATTTACCTAATGTGATATTATTAACTCAATGTGCTGTTATTAACTTAATGCGATGTAATTAACTTAACTTAAAGTGATATAATAAATTTTACCTAATGTGATGTAATTAACTGAATTAAATGTAATGTAAGTATGTTAGCTTAATGTAGTGTAAACTTATAAATAGGTTATTAATTAATTAAAAAATTGTTAATGAAATAGTGTGTCTTATTTTTAATTTCTTCGTTATAGGCGAGGAAGCAGGCGGCTTTCGTATGCAAGTCAACGATGGTCTAAATTATGGTCCACGACACGTCTTTACTGTGACGTCACGAAAGCTGAAGTTGGACATTTTAACCAATGAAAAATTAAGCATCCTTCCACGAATGCAACAATCTATAACTCGTGATCATTTGTATGCAATTACTAATGATCATGGCGTCAATAGACCTATATGGTTTTCCGTTACGAAAGGACCGACACTGGGCAGGCTCTTGATTGAAAATAGCGATGGCTCCTTATCTCCCCTCAAACGATTTATGCAGGAGCAAATCGACAAAAACCTTGTGATTTACGAACACACCAAAGCAATGCAAGGTTTATCGGCGACAGATAATATCGTTTTTAATGTGGAAACAAAACACGCTGCGCCTATACAATATGTAGAATTTCGTATTGAGATATCCGTAGGCAATTTTGGAATTGGAAACTTGGACCAGATGATCAGCTTGCATCCCCTTGAGGTTAGAGAAGGTAATGTAATGCCACTTGGACAAGAGCATGTGGATTTGAGCCACCTCTTCAGCCTTTGGCAAGGAAAGGGTAAAAGCGAGTTTGCAAAGAAACTGAGAATCATTGTACACATTCCGCCAAAAAATGGTTGGCTTGAAATTGAAGGTTTGAACCTCACTATTGGAGGCAACATGTCTTTCACAAGAGAAGATATTAGAAAGAAGAGGGTACGTTACCATCATGACGATTCTGAAACAATTGCCGATAATTTCACTCTAGGTTTCTACATGTCTGACACCAATGGACATCCCGAAATATTACTTTTCGACGGAACGATTCCTGTGACTGTGTATCCTGTTAATGACCATCCATTTAAAGTTCTAACAAAATCATCTGTTCTGAAAGTCATAGACGGTGAAATCGGAGTACTAACTCCTCAAGTTTTGAATGTTTCAGATAAAGATGGCATTCCCAAGGATATTGTTTACGATGTGATGTTATCATCACTAACTGGTCGCCTTGTGGTAAAAGGCAATGAGAAAAGGGCAATTCAAAACTTCACCCAAGAGGATATTAACCAGCTAAAAATTTTATATATTCATGAAAGTGCCAGTGTGAATAGCAGTAGCTTTAATTTCAAAATAAGCGATGGTAAGCACAAAGCTGATTATGCTGTATTGCATATAATCGTTGTTCCTATAACCTTGCAGGTAGTTAACAATACTGTGATCGACTTATTGCAGGGTACTACGGCAGTCTTCCTTTCTTCAAAACATTTAGCCACCATAACTAACAAATACAACGAAATTGTACGATATAATATCACTCGTTCGCCTTCATACGGCCATATTTTTGTAAATGATAAAAAAGTTCTTTATTTCTTACAACGTGATGTGAATGCTGGAAAGGTATTCTACATGCAAGTAGATTTAACAGTAGCAGAAGATTCCTTTGTTGTCGATGCGTATATTTCTCAAATCGTAATTTCAAACCAGATCGTTAGAATTTCTGTTGTTCCTCTGGTTAAGCAAAGAATATTAAACGCTGGTGCTTCCCAGACTGTACCAATAACTCTTGATGTGTTGAACGCCACCAAACTTGCAGAACAAACAGCATCCAACCCTCGATATACAGTGATCACTATGCCAGAGTATGGAATTTTACAAAAAAAAGATACACTATCCAAAGTTAAGAGAGAATCTCCGACGTTTGTATTTACACATAGTGAAATCATTGACAAAGGAGTATTTTATATCCCCAAAAGTCTTGAAATTACGGTTCCAGTAACGGATAGTTTTGAATACCTGTTAGAAGCTTCGCTTGTACAACCAGCAAAAGGCAAATTCACCATCATCCTTGATCCTTCATTAGACGATAATGTTACAAGTAGTGTTACAAGTATTGTAACTCCAGTGATGAAGTTGCCTCCCCTTGTCCCAGACGTTAAGAGTACATCAGCTCCAGAAATGCCCGGTGGCGGATCGTTTAGCCCAAGTATAATCCACAACGACTATCTGCTAATAACTGGCATTGTATCCGGTGTCTTGTTAGTTACTATTCTTATCATTATCTCCATAAAATGTCGATCTAACTATCGAAAACATAAGTCAACTAAGACGACCTCTAGCGTATGCTCTCATAAAAAGAGTGCGAAAATCCAAGGCTCACATACAACCCAGTCTGACTTGGACATTTCAGATAATATTCCGTCCAACAGTAGTCCATCTGTGTCAGACGATTTACCACCTCCTGCTCCACCAACATCTCCTTCTAGCACCAGCAGCAGGATAGGATGCATGGGTTCCACAACGCCCAAAACCAGAACCATAAAATACAACAAATGTATAGATTCGGACCCACCGCTTCCTCCTCCACCATACGTATTAGAAAACGGTGAGTGGACAGAAGTTAGCATCCCAGTGCCAACTTGCAAAGTGACTCCTATCGCTCATGGTGAGCAAGAAGACTTCAATGAGACAAGTCTCAAAGCACCTTATTTCTTAAGAAACCGATGTGAGGGCGAAGACTGGAGCAATTATGAAAGCGCAGAACTAAGGTATGGTCCTCCAATCAATCCGGTTCTCAGGAAAAATCAGTATTGGGTATGACGCACAACAAAACTAGAAACTCAATTATAGGGATATTGACAATTATAGGAATATTATACAAATTGATTATCACTCTGCAACGTTCGCTTTATGAACTTGATCACTGCCTTATTGCAATAAGGTTTATACAGAACGAACTGAACATTGGGACAGTGGATGAACATTTGCAAATATAAACGGTGTGATTCCGTTTCATTCACCTCTATCAGAGTTCCAAGTGTTTGAGTAATTTGAATATGATATTTCAAATACAAGCTAAAGTCCTGAACCAACTTAAGAATGGGCTGATAACTAAATATAGTATACTTTGCAGGTTAAGTGTCTTCCGGATTTCATGTTACAACAGAATGGACCAATGACAAACTTTTATCCATCCCCTATTTATCTGTTCAGCTTGCTTGTTAGAATAAATAGGTAATTCTATGAAAGCAAATTTTAATGTGGCTTTAAGGCTTTCGTATTCAAGTATGATTAGGATAAACATGGTTTCATTTATATTAGCATGTTTAATTGGTTTTTAACTTATTTCTGCGCAAGTTTTCATCAAATGAAACGAAGAAAAACGTGGCAAACCCTCAAAAATGTCTTTACTTCTGAAGTCTTTTACATACGTTAACAAAATTTTACACTTTTAGGACAATTAATCAGCCAAAATAATACTGAGCTAGATAACTATTTATAATCATCAGTACATAAACAAACAACAATATTCATAATCAACAAAAAATTTTCAGGTAATCAGCTGCGTAGCAAAACAATTATTTATTGCTAAAACTTTACGTTTCGATTCGAACTGTGCGAATCATCATCAGAAGAAGTTACCTAATTCCTGACCGTATTTCTTTTAAAAGAAATGAGCATAAAGCCTTCCTACCATTTATAAACTATGTCACTGACCTTTTACTTTTGAGACATAATATTGATACAGTATTTATTTCAAAAAACAAGATTTTTAGTTTCCTACGTTCTGTTAAAGAACCTGTGGATCCATACAAAATTCCTTGTTCTTGTGGACAGGTATACATCGGGCAAGCAGGTCGATCCACTGCGTGCCGAAAACGGGAGCATGAAAGCCTCGTGAGGAATAAACAGATAACAAAATCGGCAATAGCAAAACATTCAATTTTAAATAACCATTTAATCCTTTTTGACCATACTAAAGTTCTCGCAAAATCAACTAATTTTTGGCCCAGATTATACAGAGAAGCAATAGGGATCATCAAGCATCCTAATAATTTTAATAGAGACGATGCAAAAACCATTCCCGTTGCTTGGCTACCCATTCTAACAAAACTGTAACGTGTAAATGTCAGTTTTTATTTATCGATTTAATTTTATTCTGTTTTGGCTTTTATATTCGTCTCTAAAATTTCATAATAATTTATTTCAACGTATTTATACTGTTTCCGCAACTTATGTATATTCTACAATTTTCTCAAAAGTTTTTCATGTAATTTAACCTCTTCTGATGATGATTCGCACAGCTCGAATCGAAACGTAAAGTTTTAGCAATAAATAATCGTTTTGCTATACAGCTGACTACCTGAAAATTTGTTGTTGATTATTATAATGCGCTGTGAAAGTCTACGTGAAACAATATTTATAATTATAACAGACTAGTTTTAAACCTATATTTTAAGATTATATGGCAAGACGTTTATTAAAGCAGAAGGAGAAAGGAACACAACAACATTTGGCGACGTCTCAATGGCTACCACACAAGCACCAGGAAAATAACGCGCGAGTCATTTTCATTACGCAGCTCTCCCGTTTCTGACTACCTCAATGCATGGTCGACTCTATGTAAAACTGTTGGGACATAAATATATTTATACATTTTTAATTTACCAAAGTTTGGTTGTCAAACGTGCAGCCAAAATTCTTCAGTTTCTTTACCACAAATTAAATGAACGTTTTCGATAATTTAACAATGATATTTGTTCTATCTCAATTTATAATTGAAAAATAAAATCCACATTATTTAATTTTGGGCCTTGCTGTGCCGTAGAGGTAGGGCGCTTATCTAATGTGTTGCAAATTCGGATTTGACTCCCAGTGTTGCCCCCTCCAAAAAAAAAAAAAAAAAATCTTACCGACTAATTGTTGACTGCAATCCTGAGGCTGGTTCTCTAGGGCTTAAAAATTTCGGATATTTCGAAAATATGTAGCTCCCCCGCAGCATGACTCCTACTGTCCTTGCGCCGTAAAGGCGCAAATAAATGCAACAGAAATACAGTGGGACCTGGTAAAGTAACCACCTGAATAAAATGACCACTTTTTATAAGAGAGAACTGGTAATTCATGCCCACACCGAAGTCTGTCGTGCAACCACCTGTCTCTTGTGACCAGTGCGGTCCAAACCGAAAGATATTCACTTTAGTCCAGTTCTATTACAGCTCATTTTGTTACACAGTGCATAAATAAAATACAGTCGAACTCGCTTCTAACGAAGCCGACTGAGGAGGCTCGAAAATATTCTATGTGTGAATTTCGATGTATATACGGTCAGCTGACGAATATTACGAGGTTCAAGGGACACAGAAAAACTTCGATATATGTGATAATTCGATATATCGATAACTTTGATATATCCGATAACCTCGATAAATTCGATATCTCCGTACTAACGGATGAATGAATATTAAGATTTTTAGGGGGAGAATAAAAAACTTCGATATATGCAAAAATTCGATACATCGACAACTTCGATTAATCTGAAAACCGTCATACATTCGTCAACTTCGATATATCCGTATCAGCTGATAAATATTGCGAAGTTTAAGGGACACTGAAAACTTCGATATACGTGAAAATTCGATATATCCGTACCAGCTAACGAATGTTACAAAGTTTGGAAGACACGATAAAACTTCGGTATATGTGAAAATTTGATATATCGACAACTTCGATTTATTCGAAAGCTCCATAGATTCATTTACTTCGATATATCCGTACCAGCTGATGAATATTACGTAGTTCAAGGGACGCTGAAAAGCTTCAATATATATATGATTATTCGATATTATATTTTCACATGTGGCGAAAAAATTAATTTCGATATGTAGAAATTTGATATATCCGTGATCGATATAAGCGGGTCCGACTGTATTTCTACAGAATAAATTTTTTCTAGTACCAGCATTTAGCAAGACTGCCCTTTTTTACGTTTGATGAGTAATTGTCTAATGTTATTTAATATGTAATTAAATAATAATGTAATTAAATATTTAATACCTGAATAAATAGGTTAATAAACATTGTTTACTATTAAATATTTACTTGGAGCAGAAATTTTATAAGAAGGATTTCCAACGAAAGAACACGACGACTGAACTTGTCATAACTATTAAAATTTAGTCACTGGTCCAACGCATGAGAAAAGATTTCACAAAGTTTCGAGAGCTGCTGTTCCCTTTATCATTATATTCACATGATAAAGAGCGCGGTAATTCTCGAAACGTTGTGGAATAATTTCTTATACGTAGGACTGGTGGCGAAATTTTACTAGTTATAAGAGGGGTTTCGTCTTCTGTTACATTATGTTCATCTAAGCCTATCCTAGCAATCTTTCGCCACAACGTTTATAACCGTTTCCATAAATTATCAAAACCTTTTAAACCGGTTATTTTAGAAGCTTGGTGCTTTGTTTAGCCACGCAGTAAAAAAGAGTTAACAACCGGTAAAAATTGTATTACTAACCGGTTCATTCAAACAGGTGCGAGTCGACTGTAGCTCACCGCCATCTTGGTCTGTAGGTTGATAATGGGAAAAAGACAAAAGATCGATTTATTAAAATTACTCAAATTTGGCTGCCATGCGTATAAATCGGTAGTTTATACCTATGTCAAATCAGAGTTGCTTTCGCCACTAAAAATTGTAACATCTGTTAATATTGTGATATTTTATTGTCTTACCATAATTTTAATATATTATGTTTCTTTATATACAGAAAAATAATATCCTTATATATCTTTAGCCTAAACTATTTTATATTGACTGTTCTATTATTGTATGTTTGTATATAGAGGAGTACATTTTATCATTCGTGCGTGATTTTTCCTTGCTTTGTAAGCCAAAGGAAGAATCAGTGAAAGAATTATGAATCCACTGGATCTGTGAAAGGTCTACTGGATCTGTGAAAGGTCTACTGGATCTGTGAAAGATCTACTGGATCTGTGAAAGATCTAGGAATCGAAATCTTCCAGGTTAATACAGTGTGCTTGTATTGAGCACTGTGGGAATAATTGCATTTAATTTCATATATGTCTTTTAAGACTAGCCTTAGGAATCAATGGATGCATTAAAGAGATGTTTCACTATTTGTGTTTTCGTGTTGGATGAAAAGGACGTGGATTTTAAAGAAATCATTTCATTTGTAAATCATGTTGTCAGTCGTAAGAAATGTCTACTATACTGTATTAAGTAGCCACCGTATTCGTGGCATTTTGTTACGAAAATGATTTTGTACAAAGGGAAAAATAAACTACAACTATAAAGCGATTTCCAAAGCATTTACGCGTGTTTTATTTATTTACTTTCACGATCTAAATACCATGGATATAAAATATATATGTATATACAAAATATATAATCTGGACAAGTATAAAGGACCGTCGTAGAACATGAATTTACCAAAATGAAGGGAGAAGTGGCCACTATCTGGATAAGCGGAATTTCGGATAATCTGAAAATTCAGTATCCAGTGTAAAGGCACAAAGTAGCAATATTTATCCAAAAACACGCTGCAGCTATGACGTCACGAGTCTTCTCTTGTGAGGTGATTTATTCGCCTTTTCTCTTCCCCCTTCACAAAGACCAAATGCCCTGTGTTTAACCATTTCAGTAGCAGCTATTGGATCTTTCAACACTCAATAACTGAAGTGGGGGATTTCGGTTTGGAGAGAGGAATTTACAGAAAATATGCCTAATTCTGTAAATTTATGTGTCAGCTGTCACATATCAATCGGTAAACAACGGTTCTTTGCCAGAATTTTGCATATGTGATACGTCAATCAAAACGTCCCATTAAATCACTGTGACCCTGAAATTTTCAATTTCACACCACGAGTTCACGCGTGATCGTTGCCGACGTTGTGTGTGAAAAAGATCAAACCACTATCACCCATGGGCACCCATATGGGGGGCAGGGGGCTCGAACCTCCCTTACCATTTAAAAATTTCATTTGCCTGAATCTGCTATGCATTTACTTTAAAAATCTGTACAGTCACATTTTAAAATAAGGCGCTTTTTAGCCCATTACTGATTATCAAGCAGTTTGTTTGTTTGGCTTTTTTATGGCGCAAGAGCATCTGGGCTATACTGCGCCAGATTGTCAAGCAGTATCAGTTATTTTTGTAGCGTTTTGGTATCTTGTACATTCACTAAAATTCTCGCCAGCTTTGAGGAAGGTAATAATTTTTCTCAGCTTCCCCCCCCCTAGATATACTCGAATAAGCATCCATGGTACCACCCAACATTTCTTACATATTCCGTTTTTGTTATTGTGTTCTTGGGAAGAATTTGCGTTCGGTCTTTTCTTAAAATCGAAATACACTAAAAAACAAAAAAGCGTTTTTGCCAAAAAATATTGAACAGATGTCTACTTTGGAAATTAAAAAAAAAAAAGAAATGCGCAGCAGGCCATTTCGGTCAACTCAACAACAAAAATTTTAATAATTGATTAGCTGTGGTCCGAATGTCCTCTTTACTGTCCGGTATAAAATTATTTTAACTTTTTTACAAACGTATTTTAACAGCCCGTTAGTCCAGTGCGAACAGATTAAAACTCAACACCAACTGGAACACTTGTTCTCGTTAAGCAGCAACTGCATTATTCATTATTCAGTATCTGAGTGTGAACGTGTATATTTTCAATCACTTAAAAGTAAAATCTGGAAATGCAATGAGCATAAAAGCTGGAAAAACGTCCCACAATAATATACTTTGAAAAAGTGTTAACAGTAGGATAAGTTGGAAAGCGCTCGTTTATCAAGGCCGTATTACACACACACACACATGCTTTTCCCGCGCGTTCTCGATGGTAGCATTCTCATGGAGCAGATATACCGTCTAATAAGATATACTATCTCTAAAAGAAAAGAGTAGGTGCTCTACAGCTTACCCGCGGAATAAACAACCGGTTTGATATTTGGGTAAAGGTTGTGTGAACGTTACCGTTCCACGCATGCGCCCAACGTTAGCCTTCCGACCTCACTGAAGAAAAAGAGCAAATAGGACTGTTAGAATGCTCCTGCGTCTAATACCACCTTACTGTTTGTTTCATGGCGCAAGAAGAGGCGCCACAAAGGCCATGCTGCACCGGAACCTACTGTTTTCCGAGGAATATGGGCAGGTTAAGGGCTGGGAAACCAACTCCTGGACTACAGTGAGCAGTTTGTCACGTTTGTGCATCAAACCCGGGTTAACGCCACGCCAGGCGAACATTTTACCACTGCACCACCGCAATACTTACCACCTTCCAACACGCGTCATTCTACACACGCAATACTACATACACAGGTAAGGTCTTACGTGTAATTAAGGCGAACTTACTCAGTCACCCCATGATGCAAAGGTCTTAGGGAGTTAACTCGATAAAATAAAAATATAAATGGCCAAATATGTGGAACAAAATTCCAGAAAAGATAAAATGGGTGAATAATAAAAATATGTTTAAACAAATTAAAAAATGGCTGTTAAGAAACGATGGGAAGGAATAATATCATAGTAGGCGCGAATGAATGAAAATTATATTAATTAGGAATAAATGGCATCTCCTTTGTAAACTAATTTCATTTTAATTTAACAAAATAAGAAAAAAAGAAAAGAAAAAACACAGAAGGGGCATTATTTTGCACAAAGGCAAAAACATCCAAGATGAGTATATTCGGGGTTTAGAGATTGTTTATACACCTTAACTGCACTTACACTGGACCCGTTTTAGCTCCAGATTAAATTACGTTATAGTAATTAAATTAAATGGTAATTTTGAACAGAAAACGTATTATACAGAATTACTACTTTCATGTGTGTGTGTTATGTATAACGTAAATAACTGAAGTTAATTATGTCTACTCTGGATTAATATATACATGATGTTAATCACATTTAAATAGATGTAATTATGCAATGAATAATTGTGGAATGTAAACGTAACACATGATCGGAAATAAATAAATAAATATTATTAAAAAATATTATTATTAAATGTAAATTACTTTAAGATTTAAATGGAAGCGCAATATGGTTTTGGGAATAAATTGTAAATCTCATGTGGGGTAATGGAACTCTTAAAGGGCCTCAAACATTTATTTTTATCTCTGGGTAAAACGATTACGTGTTGTTGAGGTAACGAGTATACGAAGTCAGGACGCTATAAAGCGAAAGTTAAATTATTGGACCTCTTTACCAAAAATATTGAATGAGAATTTGCTAAACAATATAAATGAATCTGGGCATTTCAGTAAAGCGACTTTTAAATAACTGATATTTTACAGTACATACCCATGTTTTCCAATATAAAAACTGGAACGAAAGTAATTTTGAAACTTTTTGGAGCAAAATGTACATAACCAAAAAATATAGAGATATTTTTGTCTACAAAATGGCCTTTTACTATTTTTGTAGCTGTCAAAAATCGTTTACAATTCCTTTACGCTTACAGTCGCTATTTTGAAATGTACGGAATTTGAAATACAATCCACGAATCTTCAAATTTACAGAAGCTAGGAAAAATATGTCCCCAAGTTCTCGATAGGTTTATTATTAGCTATCAAGAAAGAAGGAGAAGGGGAAAGAAGAAGAAAGAAATAGAAAAAAAAATCCGAAGGATTAGAGCCCCGTAGATAATAAGCGATTCTTTTACTAGCGCGGAGGTGATAGCAGTAAATTTAGAACAGCGTTCGGCTATGCCTGTTTTTCCCAAAATTTCCCTTCTGTTCACAACTGCTCATCCAATGAGCCTTTTACTAATATAAGAAAGAAAAGTAAAGAACAAAAATAGTTAGGGTATTCTGCTGCAGAAATCCTAACAAAGTTTCATTGTCCTCGATGAAAGTTGAAACATTCTGATGAAGCAAGTTTTTCAAAAATTTTACCATCCTTCCTAATGCTTCTTCTTAATCTGAGACACGAGCAATTTCACTTCTGGAACTTGAGTTTTTGTTTTGAGAAATGGTTCAGCGACAGAGGGTGATATATCTGGTTTTGAGTAGCACTAAGATATAAGCTGGATTTAAATGGAAATACAGGAGGAAATACATGAGCTTTTGATTGCACTAAGATACAACTTGGATGCAAAGTGGGAAGTGGAGATTTACTGATAAATGTTCGAAGGACAAACCAAAAAATATGTATTTCTTTATCAATTTCTGTATGTGAATAATATTGGGTAAATTAAAACTGTCCTTGCTTTGATAACACGAGAAATTTTGAAATCTAATAGTAAAATTATTCTCCATTGTCTTTTTCGAAACTGGATTAGAAGAAGATAATTGTAAAAATATAAATTTTTCCAACATCATCTTCGCTTTGCTAAGAAAATTACGACAAAATAGTATGCCGGATTAAAGTTTAGGAAAGCCGTGAAAAGGAGTAAAATATATTTGAGTTTGCATACGTTTGGTACGCAGAAGTACTTGTTGTGTATTATGTATACGTAGAGTTTTCAGAATTATTGTAAAGAGTGGGATCGGTCCCCACAAGCTCATATAACTCTGGGCCTATGTGCAAGAGTATATTTTATACCAGGGGTAGACTGGGTCCTCCAAAAAAGCGCAAAGCTTGGATTTTCGGAGGACGCAAGTTTTTTAACAAATGTACTTTGGATGGTTAAAAGATAACAATATGATTACAAAAATAATGATTATCGCAGAACAAATAATAAAAGATCATTAATATTATAATATAAACAGTAATAATAATAATAATAATAATAACCACCCGGACAGTAATGGGAAAAATCGAGGGTTTGATAAAGCCCATACTACCCAAAAAGTCCTTGCATATTTGAAGGCGCGAGCCCTATTGCAATTCCTATCTCCATGAGGGCGTACCGGCACGGTGCCCAGTCCGTCCCTTCTTAATACATAGTGTAATTCTCATATGAACTTATTGTTTCTGTATTCAAAGGAAATCAAAGCCAAAGTATCCATTTAGGCAATGGTTTATTACATTCACAAATTAGTAGAGTAGAAACAAAACGTGAGTGAAAAATAGCTGTTTATTAAAACGCAGTTGACAGTTATTGAACCCTGATAACAGGCTACTGACAAATGATTCGGGACACAAAGGAACATTTCAGTCGACTCAAATATTAATAAATGATAGCACGTTAAAAAAGAGAGAGATTTTTCCTCTTTTTTTTAAAGATAACGAAAACAATAGACTAGCAAACACACCAATTGTAAATTTCGGTAGTCACATTCAACAGTCAATAAATTTTGAAAGAGCTTGCTTACAAGCGCGTTCATTAATTCTACTAATGATGCTAACAAAATTAATGAATTGCGTTTGCGTTTGAATGCTGCCCACTATTTATTAATTTACAAATTAATGAATTCTATAAATAAAATACAGGGTACCAGGGAGGAAATTACATAAAAAGGTTAAACACTGGTAAAATAGCAATGAAAAAGATCACTCAAGCTTTCGGACGCATCAGCAGCAGTCCTTCATCAGGAGTAATGACGATGTTATGTTTCTGTCTCTTTTTTATACTTGAAATTTCTGGAAAACCCTTCATCAGAGTAGTCCCGCAGAATGGGAAAACCCAATGAGAACCAATGGGAGGCCTCCAATAGAATCATGGAAGAACCCCAATAGGGACCAATGAGAAACCCACACTGCGGGTTACCTAATTTGGGGATGTCTCATACATTTCAGAGTAAGAGTTGTTTATAAGTTTCTGGAAGTGGTTGTGATGTATTAATGGCTTTCCCGTGTAGTTTGTAAGTTTCCCAAGATTCTAAGAAGAGTCTACTATTCTTGTTTGTGATGTGACGGTGTAGTATTTTTGTTGAGTCCCAGTCGGGTTCGTGTCCGTGTTGTAAAGCGTGTTCTGCCAGACGTGAGGCTATGTCTCCTTTCGCGAGTGCTTGTTTGTGTTCTTTTTTTCTTGTTTTGATCATTCTTTTTGTTTGTCCTATGTAATGTTTGTTGCAGTCTTTGCATGGTATTTGGTATATGGCGCCTGTGAGATCTTCTGGTGGAACTGGGTCTTTAACTTTTGTAAGTTGTTTGCGAAGTGTTGTGACAGGGGAATAGAATGTTTGGATATTTGCCTCTTTAAGGATGCGAGAGATTGTTTCGGAAATGCCGTGAATATATGGAATAGATATGCGGGTGTGAGATGTATTGTTTAAAGATGTACAATTGAATAAAATTAAACACATTAACACAGTTAAAATAAATACGATGGTTTATAGCTATTTCGGAAGCGCGTTTAGGCTTCCTTCTTCAGAACCCTAGTTACACTAATGTGGCACACGTGCTAGAAAAACTATCGATGCCAAATTGCTAGTCCAAAATTAGTTCGGGTAAACCAGTTGTGGGTCCGTAGCCGCGTCTTTTGCTATGGGACGAATGAAGTTTCTCCAAATAGAGGACATGGAATTGAACGGAAGCTGATCGTTAACAGTAGAAGAGGAATGCGAAAGAATATGGAAGGCTTCAAAGAAATTGAGGTCGGCTGGTGAAGAAACTTTCTCTATTAGATGGGCCTTGTCGAAAGAAAATTTGTGGCCAGCTTCCCAGGCGTGTTTGGCCAAAGCAGATTTTTCCAGTTGTTGTTTACGCACGTAGGCTTCATGCTCTTTAAGACGAAATCGAAGGGCCCGACGTGTTTGACCAATATAAACACACTATCTACACTACTGAACTGGAACATTTAACAGATACAGTAAAACCCTGATTATTCTAAGTAAAAGGAGAAAATCCTTTATGATCAATCAATTAATTAATCAAAAGTTTATTTACATATATGAATGAATGAGATACATCCGAAATGTACACAAGTGAAGTTACAAAGTATGAGTTTTCGTCATTTATATGGGTCCTAAGACCAAAATTGATAATTACTTTAAATTGTGAATTCGGAAATTCAAATTTCGGTATAAATGCGCAAAGAAATCACGACATTTATTCAAGAAACAAGTTTAATTTCTTATTACTAAACTGTTATATTGGTAATATAAAATGTCATGAAGAATGTGTGTTAATTAAAGTATTAACTTCTTTGGAGATAGTTTGATACCTTTGCATATATTTGATATAAAAAAGTCGTTTCATATGTCTGATATCCATAATTTCTATCAATTGCTTTCTTAATGCCGAAGTGTGCCGCAGCATACAAATACGAGCGTTTGTATCAAAATCATTGAAAGGGTGTTCACTTAAAAGAAAATAACAAGAATTAAAAAAAATAGTATAAAGAATATTTCGGTTAAGCGAATTTCGGATAACCCGGATTTTAGGTAGTAGCATAGAAAAGGAGGGCTCAGGGTTTCAAGCATCCAATTGAATATCAAAACACATTACCTTCTCATTGACAGTGTTGAATGTTCTTCAAATATTGTTGCCATTTTTACACACACACGATAGATAATTGCGATGCAAGAGAAATAAAAAAAATATGTAAATTCGCGAGATATTAATTTTTTTATCGAACGCGGTTTCAAGTTTTATTATTGGTTTTTAGTGGCAACACAACAGTTGTTGCTTTTTCGATATTCTTTTTTTTATTTTTTTTTCTTTATTTTGGCTTTCTTTCCGTTTTGTTTTTTACGTTCTTCAGATTTTTGTTGTTCGAATAAATAGTTTTACAGAAAATGACGGAGTTGACGTCTTTTGTACTGACTGCCATTTAGTGTTCTTAGATGAACCGTCGTTTTTAAATTGATACAGATGTCCAAGATAATCGACACTCGCTATCAGCAACAAGTAAAAAGGTGGAACTCAACTTTAAGGAATCAGATCTCTCAAAGTGTGTTTGAGTTGTTTTCAAGATTCCAACATCTGGTGTCCGCGACAGGGATTTATTTTCTTCCATCTTTCTCTCCTATAGCTGAAAGTAAGAATATTTTCTTTGACATGGAAAGGTTAAAAGCTTCTCGTAAGCAGTATCGGCGGTTATTTACAATCGCATGCAATGAGTTTTATGAAACAGAAGCAGAGTTATACCTAGAAGAAAAAATTTCGAAACTAAAGGTTATAGGGGAAAAATCGAAATTGATGATGTCATGTGAGTACAGTTTAAAGGAACTTTTATTTGAAGCTGAGCAATCACAGGAAATAATGAACAAAGAAATTGATGAGTCTGAAATTTATATAGATGAGTGGAGAATATTGGAGAACAAATTAAGTCATCTTTTCGAAGAAAGAAAAGCCAATTCCAACGTGAGTTACACAGTTAATCCGTCCCGTAATATTATATTGTAACGGTGCATTACCCCGAAATAAAGTTGCCCACGTTTGACGGGAACATAAAAAACTGGTTAGGTTTTTGAGAACAGTTTCAGAAGATTGATGAGGACTCGACTCTGGACAGTCATAATAAATTTGCATACCTATGTCAAACTATGGAAAAGGAGACTCCACTGAATGAATTATTCAAGAGCTTTCCACCAGGAGGTGAGAGATATAATGCAGCTGTGAAGCAGCTGAATGCGCGCTATGAAAGAGATGAGCCACTTATAGAAGTCTATGTAAGAGAGATATACTTTCAATAGTTTTGTTAAAACAAAATTGGCGTAAAATTTCTCTCCGAAAACTGTATGATCAGTTAGAAACCAAGTTAAGGGTTTTAGAAATCTTGGATGTAACTAGCGATAAGTATGCTGCATGCTGCAATGTTATATCCTCTCGTTGAATCCACTCTTCATGATGAAAAGTTGATGGCATGGGAAAGGTTCATATCCGCTCATCGAAGATCCAAACAGGAGTTCCCAAGCGAACTTTTGAATTTGCCAAGAACTTCGCCATGAACTTTGAATTCACCAAGCGAAGAGTGTCTAGTCCGACCGACAATACGTATCAATGATTTAGACCGTCTCCTCGGGTTCCTACGAGATGAAGTAGAAGGGGAGAATAGGATCCTTCTAGCAACTCAAAGTTTTGAACGAACTAGTGGGTCAAGAAGAACAAATAACGGACAGTCCTATAGTACAAAGAAACCACATCTGCAGATCGCAAGTGCAACTGAACTCTTGTCCTAGAACAGAAAAAGATCATGAATATTTTGCTCAGGTGACCATAAGCCATGGAGTTATGGAGAAGCTCGAGAGTTATCTCTTAAGGAGAGACAAAAGATGGTGGAAAACGAAGATTGTGGTTTCCTTTGTTTGATGGAAGGGTATGGAATAAAAACGTGTAGATAAAAGTAAAATATCAAAGATATGGGAGAAAGCACAACGTTCCACTATGTGGAAGCCTTTCCCAAGAAAATGTCATTGTCAGGAGTAAGAGATCAGGAGAAGAGCAGGAGCCAAAAGAACAACGAGTGGAAGTTTTAGCTAACTTTTCCAAAGTACCTAGTGTCTTCCTACAGACCATTGTGGTGATAGCGAAAGGAAAAGTGAAAGAACGTAAAGTTAGAGCAATCATAGATTCCGGCTCTCAAAGATCTTATATCTTAAAGACGAATGCTTCCAGATTAGGGCTAAAGAAAACTGGGCATAAGGACTTAGTTCATAATCTTTGCGTGAACAAAAAACAACAAACATGGAGCACAACATTTACAAAATCGATCTAAAAGCATTTGATCTTGTAGCTATGCCTGTAATTTCCATGTGCTAGATCAACATGTTATTTATAGTCAAATTTCATCTATAAAAGAGGGACCCTGGAACTAAAACCTAAAGGCGAATAACATTATTCTTTCCGACGTAAGTGATAAGTCCGAGCCCATAGAAATCTTGATAGGTGCGGAGGTTTGTGGAAGACTTTTAACCGGAGATTGAATAGATTTAACATCCAGATTAGTTGCTATTAACACCTATTTAGGTTGGACTCTAATGGTAACTGCCCTTACACTCAGTGCTTCTATTACAGTTCTGGATAATAAAGGACTAATAAAGGGCAGGGAAATATAAATTATATAGAAATAAAAACTTAGAATGAACTTCCTGATACAATTAAAAATAGTAGAAATTATATGCAATTTGATAAAAATCTCTCGGTATATTACTTAAAGCAATATAAAATGAGATAGGTGACTTCAGAAACGGCATGTAGCTTTGGAAGTTCCCTGTGGGTGTATATTCAGTTAATTTGATATTTTATTTATTGGATTGTTGATCTTGTATATATTAAGGGTACTGTATATAAGTAATGTGTCTTAATATTTTAATGTGCAATGAGTGAATATTTTATTTATATCTTGTATTTGTTTTATATGATTCTGTTTTTTTGTTTATTTTATGAATACGTTATTGTGCAAAGTTGATTTCATTAATATGTGATTGATAGGAGGCATGTTCCTAAATAAATTTCACTGATAAGATTGTAACATTTGCACACTCACGAAATAAATCATTAAAAAAATTTAAAAAAAATAATTAAAAAATAATTGAAATAATCAAGCATGTTAAAAGGATAAGCTAGTAAAGGAGACATATACAATAACCAAAACGATAATTTACAATGTAATTAATAGAACAAGTTTAAATTTAAACTACAAAAACATCGTAATTATTTTACTTTTTTTATAACAAGCAACTTTTTAAAAAACTTGAAGTTTATAGTGCAAAGTCGAGCCATCTTGGTTTCTTTGAAAATTTGTCAATCACTTTATTTACATCAATATGAATGTCTCTGTGAGTGTGTATTAAAAGTCTCTTCTGTCATCCGCGTTCGAAGCCAAGTTTGACGGCGCTTCGAGGATAAAAAACTACGTTCTGCTGAAGCAATACTTACTGAAAACGTAGTTTGAAAGGCAAGTAGCTTGTAGATTCGTGGAAAAACGTCTGGATCGCATTTCTCCAAGATTTGGAGACTTTAGTGTAAGACTTTTATTTATTACAGTTGTAACAAACAACATATAAAATATTCTTCATCGTCTTTAATTTTTTTTCCTATTTAACTTGAAAGGGGGCATCCGCCCCACGCTGGATCCGCCAGTGAATACAGTAATCTCTGCCATTAATAAATATTCACGGACCGAAAACAGATCCTTAAGAGGAATATTGCATTAATCGGAATAATGTATTAAGGATGAACTGTATATTTGATTTGATTTCTTTCACCATCGAAGGTTTAGGAATGTTGATACAGTTGATAAATACATTGGCGTGTTTAGAGATCTTCATAATTGTTATTTCTTTAGTTGCACCATGCGATTTAATACAGTTACATTTAATACAGTACAGTTACATTTAATACAGTACAGTTACATTTAACCCCTTAACTGCCGACGACGTATATATACGCCTTTTCGAAATACGTTCCTTTGTAATGTATATATTTTAAATTTTGTATAATACTATAACTTTTGCATAATACTTTTTGTTTTTTTGTAAAAGTAAACAGTTTTTAGATTGCAAACCGTGCCTCTGCTTTTTCCCCACTACACGCGCCTGTGCGAAAACCACTGGCACTGGGTAGCGATTCTTGTAAGTTTTCCTCTGCAGTTAAGGGGTTAATACAGTACAGTTTCATTTAATACAGTACATTATAGTAATGAAATGGTGATTTACAGACTTTTTTCTCCTACTTAGAAAAAAAATCCAACAGAGTTCGTTATGTTATTCTCGATCGCGTCTACAAGATATTTTCATGCCGTCGGCGCCGATGATGTATGTTATGTTTATTAAAAAATATTTGAAAACATGCAAATGAACTTTCATATTAATTCTTTGAAATTAAATGCTCTTATCGCGGATAGATGGCGCCATAATGCAACAGGAGCTTTTCTAGTTCTTTTAAAAATTACAAACTTTCCTTTAAAACTTACGAAATTTAAATAAAAAATGTATTTTCTCATTTATATATTAACATAAATTTTACACATTGGCATAGCTAATAGGGAAGCAGAGATTGCTTAGCACTCTCCGAAAAAATATCCCCCCCCCCCAAACTAGAAAAACGAAAAAAATAAATGGATGCTATCACGAGAGCAGAAATTCAAAACTTAGGGGGATTGGAGATTCCTAAACCTCTCATTTTCCTACGCCTTCGGATGCTATCTATATGTGAAGTATTATAGCAGAGCTATTGCTCTCCCTATAGCGGTTCCTACCCCCTTTGCTATAATACAAGCCTGGCCGATTTTTTTTTTTCTTTTTTTTTTTTTAAATGATGTTGAATAAAGATGTGACACTTTTATCATAAAGAAGAAATATAAATACACCGTAGAAAAATAAATGAGAAATGAGAAAAATATAAATTCTGCCTTCAGCCATTATAGAAAATTTTTGCTTATAATTTTGGCAATAATTTTTTTTTTTTTAAGAAAATGGTTCCCATACCATTTTATCTTTAAAGTATTCTCTATTTCGCGGTTTGCAAAATGAGATCTTGTTGCTAGAATTTTGATAATTATTTAAGGTTTGAGAAGTTTTTCTCTCCCTTATTTACAAGTTTCGCAAGTAAATACGTATACGTATTTTTACGGTGCAGTTGCAAGTTTTGTGTGGGTGGACAGGTCCCTAAAATTCCCACTTAGATACGGGCATGATGGACGGTCTTCAGATATCGCTGGATATCGCAAACCACAAAACGTAGAATTTAAAACGTTATACTGTATCAAATCTTTATTTGAAGATGCTCGTGAAGCACCTTCAGATTTGGAAAGAAGGTGGGAGATATAAATAAAAGAACATATTTCTGATTATCAGAGCTCGAGAAGTCACTGAGAACCGTGCTCGCAAGACATTTCCCTTGAAATCTTAGCCATACGTACTTATTTTACTTCATAGTTAACTCCAGTGACACATACACGTATTGGGCCGAGGGGGCCCGGCGCCCCCACTTGGGCTAACGAAACGAAAACTTGTTACGCCAACAGACACTGCTACATTATCTTTAAAAACTATAAGATTAAAATTAGTGATGTTCCCAACAACATTTCCCTAAATGTTGATGACATTATTGATACTGCTGATGAGACAAGCAACAGCAGTAGCCCAGGCTGTCTTCAAATGCTTTCCAGGAGGTAAAAGTAGACCAAAACAGTTGGAATGGAAATTCCGACTGCAGATATTTTTAATTATGTCAAGAAATCTACCTTACTAATCAAGATAGGATAAAAATGTAAAAAAAATCTTTAAGAACCATTGTAATGTAAATTAAAAGTTTCCCCACGACTATTATCCAAATACTATTATCAAAACAGTTCTTTCTTTTAAGTAAGACAAGGGCTGGTCTACCTAAAATTGTATAATCATAATATATTACTACTTCTAATTATTTAAGTATCTTGCATTATAGAATTATTAGTAATTCAATAATGATAAAAGTACACAAAAAGACAACCGTAATTGATATGGCCTCTGTCCATTTTTTCCTATCAGAAATTCCTTATACAACTGGCTCCCCTTTGGGAAGATTCTTAATGCGCCATTGGTTAATTCAGCCATGAGTAGAAGGTCTTTATTTCCACATAAAAATCGAAAACGACAACCAGGAACTCGTATCACTAAACTGACGAGACTGGATTTCGATGGTAATTTCACAGGTATTTCGCAATTAATACGTAATCCGTTCGCGCAGACTTGACGTCCGATCCCGTTACCAGACGGGTTGTTCCATTGCAGTTTAGGGAAGGGCGTCATGACGTAACTGGGTTTTCGCGCATGGAAAACCATTTACGGCAAGACGCCCTTCCCTAAACTGCAATGGAACAACCCGTTTAGTAAAGGGATCGGGCGTCAGGTTCTTGCGAACGGACTATACTTACTCTTTCTGCGAGTGGTTTTGTTCACCGCGGCAGAAGTAGTGGTCTTGAAAAAAATGAGGTAGTGAACTCCTCAAGTAGCGAGACTAATTTCAAGTTTAATCTAAAATTAATTTTAACGTTCAATTATTTAAGTTCATTAACAAGTTACTAAAATTAATAAACTTTAATATAAAATTGATAAGCTGAATGTGGTTAGCTTGTGTACATTTATCTTCTTTTGCTAGCTAGCATTGACCAATCCGGATAGCTTCATCTGTTACTAGCTAGCATTGGTTACTCCAGGTAGCTCGATCTGTTACTAGACAGCACTGGTTACTCCAGGCAGCTCGATCATTTACTAGCGAGAAATTTTACAATGAAGTCATCCACATTTGCAGAAATCAAGTTTGCGTATATACAATCATTTAGGCAAATCTTTATATGTTCCTACCAACTAAGTTTCCGAGAAGGTGCATTTTTCTTTCTTTGTATATTTTCTCTTTACAAGTTAATAAGATAAACTCATCCTACTAATTAATTATACTTTTGCATTATTAATTTACTAATCTGCGTTAAATTGATTTATTAATCAGCATTATGCTAATTTATTATTCCACGTTATTTGAGTTTATTTCCGTGTAAATAAATTCTGGGCCCTCACTTTTGTAACAATATATCGTTTAGAGCAGCGGTTCTTTAACTTTCCTAGACCGCGGACCCCCTTCAGAGATCACTTGCCCTCGCGGACCCCCAAGAATTAACTCAAAGTTTAAAGTCAGAAATTGCATTATACATAGTGTTTCATCGTTCACCATTTAAAGAAGGAATTTTTCGTCCCCCCCACTTAATTTATTCTTAGCATTGAAAAATAAGTGCTCTTGTTTCAGTATTTTTCCGAACCTTTGTGGAACACTGAGAGGGTGTTGCGGAACCCCTGATAGAGTCCCGCGGACCCACAGGTTTCCGCGGGCTACAGTTGGAGAACCGCTAGTTTAGAGCAGTTCTGTTGCTTCATAATACACTTTTTAATACCTCATTCAAGAAGCTGCAACGAAAGAAGCTCACAATACGACTTTAAAGTAGCTTTGGAATATAAAATTGGAATCAAAATACAAATTTTTTTATTTCGTTTAACATATATATTACCAAACTCGCTAAAAAGAAAATACCCGATACGAGATACGAAAGATAAGGAAAAGGGTGGAGTAATATGTCTGAAGCAAAGATTTGTTCGTTCAGACTTGGCAACAACCATTGGTAAAATTGCAGAAAACCGGAATTTTGGTGATATATCAGAAAAGTGGAAAAACGTTCCAAAAGTTTGTTATGAAATCTATTAATTTGAATAAAATTTTCTACAAACTCATTCACCATAACACGTTAGTTTTACTCCGAACAGTGTTTCCACCCTCGATGGAGTTACCTTAATACTTAGCCAATTCAATATAATATTTTTCTAAAAAATAAAAGAAAACAGCGCGTCCCCCACCCCCACCCTAAACTTTTGATATTTTCAGAAAACTTATACCCCGTTTTCTAAAAACAACAACGAAATAAATATCCTTATGAATAAATAGACAAAACATATTAGCCACTACAAAATGAAAATAGCCACTATACCCAGAAAACGCTTAGTTAGCCAGCGGTGACTCAATGGCAAAGAATTAATCTAGCTTGCCATTAATCCGTATTCGACTATCAACGGTGCAAAAAAACAAATGTTGTCGATTAACTGCTCTCCATAGAACGAGGATTGGCTCTCTAGGTTAAAAGAGGTTCAGATTCCTCGTAAAAATGGAGGTTCCACTACTCTACGGTGTAGTCACGCATTCAACTACCGTGACATTATCCAGGGTTTGACGTTGATTGGTTTATCGCAGAAAGCTTGTCGATTTTCCATGCACAGTAGTTCGCGGTTTGGATCAATTGCCAAGTGAGGTTTGGATGACTCGGAAAACTAGATTCCGGCACGGTTTGACCTTTGCTTCATAAAAGCACAAACACATCAACTTTATGTGAAATTTGTCTCATCAGAGACCTTGGGTGAAATCAACCTTTGAGAAAATGTGATTATGAGATAATTCCTATAACACAATGGTTTCCAACTGGTGGTCCGTGGACCACTGGTAGTCCGCAAAGGAGTCCCAAATGGTCCGCGAGACTCGTCATTATTTAAAAAAAATAATTGAAAACAATCTTATAAAAATTAATATAATTAAATATTAAAATTAAATATAAAAGTAAAATTGATGGAATATTTGTAGTAGTTTACCATTTGACGGAACTTCAGAAAACGGTTCGTATTAAAAGTAATTCGTCTTAACGAGGTTTGACTGTATTATTATTAGATTTTTTCTCTTCTGGTTATTATTATTTCTCTTTTTTCCCCAAAGAACGATTTTACAAACACATTTCATCCCCAAAAAGACCCGGCTCCCTTTTTAAGTAAGGTCTTTCTGTTGTTAAAGGTGAAAATTCAAAATTCTCTTTTTAATAAAAAAAGCATAATCAAAATAAAACACTCATAATTAGACGAGCGTCAGTAGACTATAAAATTAAAAATAATAAATAAATAAAAAAAATATATAAAGAAAAGAAAAGAAACGGCACACGCACTCTCTCTCTCTCTCACCATTGTATATATATTGTGTATAAATGTATGTTAAATGTATTAGTCATCGTGTTATTTCGAGATTCTGCCGCTCTTGTTTCTTGAAATTTTTCAGAAAAAAAGAAGATAACTTCAGATGGTGTACCTTAATCCTTTGATGACATTACGTTTTCCATTTGATCCAGTCCATATCAATTATTGTTCCCCTATGGTAAACTCCTTGGCAGAAACTTAATCTCTACAACCCGAGTCCAGTGTAACAGTGAAACATCAACAAGGCAACAAATGAACTTTGATAAAAGAACAATGAATTCATTGGAGTATCCACTACAATCGGACTTTAAAAAAAAACAACTATCATCAAGGATTAGTATAGGTTTTATCATCTGTATAATTTGATTGATTTGTTAAATTCATTCTATATGTTAATGTCGTTGTCCCTATCATTTTTATATCATTGGTACTTGCAAATTAATGTCAAATTCTAAAAATGTTCAAAACTTGAAATAATAATAATTGAAAGTACTGATACATGTTGTACAATGTTAAGCGATTATATTTCTAAAAATTCCCCATTTACCCTCTTAAACCCTTAAATGCATAAACTTCTTTCTCCTCTTTCCCTTTTGCTTCTCCAGCAGGTTACCCTTTTGACCCCCTATTTTCACCACTTGCAAGACGCAGCTGCAAAATAAGCCCCTAGCTAATTTGACCTAAACATTTCCCTTGTATCTGCCGCAGTCCATACCAAATCCCACCATCTCTCCCTCAACAACTAAACATACCATATAAATCCTAGCCCCCTTTCTTCAACTTCGACCCTTCAGGCTATAACTTGAACGTTTCTCAAAGACCTGTGAACAGAAAGTCCTAACAACTTCCACGAAATCCCTGGTCGAGGGAGAAGTTGTATGACTCCTTCGGCGAAAAACAGTCAAACCACCCACAGAGATCTCGGACTCACGCAAAAAGCACATCTGCATAAAGACCTCCGATATCCAGTTCTTGGAAGAAGGCCATCAACAAAGTATCACAAATTCCCGTTTATGGGAAAAGACTGTCTAAAAGAGACAAGTTTTTAGTTAACGAAAAGCAGACCCTCGTCCCCACAGAGGGGTAAATCGAGGGGTTAAATCAGCCAATTGAAAAAGAGATTACTTTTACGTCATACTTCAATTAGCCAATCACACTCCACGTTTCTCCTCGATATAGAGTCAAGCCCGGCCATTTTTATCAGAGTTAGAGATAGAATGTGTGTCCCGATGGCCTGAGAGCAGAAAGAGGTCGAAGCCTCTATATGAAACTACTTGATGCCATTAATACAATTAAACTAAAGAGCCAAGGCTCCTGCCCCGGTAGACTCCCTAACATGTAAGTAACTTTCCTTTCTTTCCTTTCCTTAACGGTAAATATAAGTGCCTCCTCTTCCCCCCTTAAATTATTATAATGTAATAAGTAAATAAAATTTTCCTGGGTGTTATATCCCCAGTGTCATAAGTAATCAAGAAATTGATTGTTATAAAAATTATGTGTTTTTGATGTTTACCTGGTATCTACCGAGTAGAGATAATTATGTAAGAGCAAAAATTGATGGGATATTAACTCCCTAAGGTTGTGATTAATTGATACGGCCAACCCCCAGTATGAAAAAAATTTACCAAATTATGCTGTTTAATTTAATAAAGGAAAAAACTTTTGAACCTGGTTGTTCTCATGTCTGTTTATAATGAACCTGTGGTTATTTAGTATAGTATTATTATATTATTTTGGGTTATGGGTAAATAATTATTCTGTTCTCCTCGTTATTTGATTTTAAAATACACAACGCAATGCTATTAAAAATATTTAAAGAATCTTTCAAAAATACCAATTTATTATAATAATTCAGAAAGAATTTTCACCATAACAAGTGGTGCCGTAAGTTAAAATTAACAAATAACTATATATATTTTCAACATAACAAGTGGTTGCCGCGACCATACAGTTTAAAGCTGTAGGGTATATAAGCAGACATGGGACAATCTGGTTCTAAAAATCTTTATTGTTGATAAAAAATGTTTATTATTGCCTTTCAAATGTCATAATTGTGTTTTTTTAAAGATTAAGTTCAATTTGAATGACTACTTTTTAGAGATGTTATATTTTCAAATTATGTACATTTAGTTCATTTAACACATGACAACAATTTTTTTTTCTTTAAATCCCGATTTTTAGGGAAAGTTATCACAAATTCCTTGTCAGTACACAACACGCCACAAACATATACACAATTTAAGTGTGCATAAGTAACACCATATTACAAATATATGTTTTTATACTGAAAAATTAAAAAAATGTTTACTCATGGTTAAAATAACTAAAAATGATATGCATTTTAACCATTGCAAAGGGTACGCTTGCAATAAAGTTGAAAATTATATGTTTGGGTAATCAAAAAATCTCACTCCTGATTTAGTGTTTACAATGAAATAACTTAAAAACTGATATATTAAGGATTAATATATATTGGAAGTGAAAACATTTTGAATAAATAAAATGCATAAAAGTTTTGCTTAGTAATTCAGGGTTGTT
Source organism: Dysdera silvatica (assembly GCA_006491805.2). Taxonomy (NCBI): domain Eukaryota; kingdom Metazoa; phylum Arthropoda; class Arachnida; order Araneae; family Dysderidae; genus Dysdera; species Dysdera silvatica. The sequence goes on along the minus strand of QLNU02014176.1, from coordinate 34,490,327 downwards.
GATAAAAATATAAGGCTTCGAGATAAGTTTGAGAAAGGTATTGCTCTCATATGGGGTGTAGGCACATAAAAAAATTGTTGTTTCAAAATAAGAGGAAGAATATGAAGAAAGATTTTAGGAGTTTAATTTGTGAAAATGAAGTTTCCTCAGACATTATATGTGGTTGAAAAATGGGAATAAGGTTATAATGATTTGAATTTGTCGAGAGAAGTAAAAGTTCCTCTCAGACATTATATGTTGTTGAAGAATGAGAATAAAGTTATGACATTTGCTAGTTGGATTGCTCTGGAAGAAATAAACCCCGACTCCAAGCTTTGACAAATTGTCAGTAACTAAACTATGGGAAGAGTAAGGTAGAAAATTGAAGCAAAATAAGGAAGACTTGGTAAACGAATGTTTGAAAATGAAAGTTTGACCCTGAACCTAACAAACTATGCATTTTGTAATTATAAATTTACTTTCTGCTCACTAAAAACAATGTTTAAGTAGAAACAAATGAAAAACTGAAGAGTGAATATGGGAAAACGTATGTAAAGGTAATAAAAGTTTTTACTTGTCCTTACTACAGTCCTGTACAAAAATTTCACAATTTCACGAGTTTCAAAAATTAGGCTTAAAAATAACTGGCAAAAACAAAAAAGTTATATATAAATTTTAAGTAGGTATTGTGTAGGTATGTAAATGTAAACAAACCATAAAATAATATAATTCTAAGGAAAAAATGCCAAAATTTCTTTTGGTGGTATGATGTTCACTGCAGAAGTTCATCGTAAACCAGGAAAATTTTGGAAAAATTAAACTATAAATAATATTTACTTTAAAATAATGCAAATTTATTATAAAACTAGGGAACTTCATGAATTGTAACATACACTGACATGGCATATAAATTGTTTTTGTGATTGGAAAGCTGGAGATAAAAGTAGCATGCTAATTATATATGAAAGATTCATTAAGCGCTTCGTTACATTTTATTCTCATAATGCAGGCCTATCACCTTTTCGGCTACACATTTTACAAAAACACATACAAATTGCTACACACAGCAATTTTTGTACACATCTTTACACAATGATGCCTATTGTCCAGCTCTGGTTAAAGAAAATAAAACTTAACTGGCAATTTAGGAAATCATCATTTAGGATACACTTTTCCTTCATTCAGCTGTTTTCCAAGCCTCACAAACTTGTGAAAATAAAAAGCTGTAATGTCCCGAAGTAACCAAAACATACAAAACACACATAAAAATTCATGAATTCCTGTAAAACCTAATTCCACCATAAACTTATATGATACTGGTCATTTACCAACCTTAACACTAAATTACAACTTCAAAATCATCTAAAAACTTAAAACAATTAACTAAACTCATATTATTTGCATTTTAGTGCCTACATGTTACTTAATTTAATAACAAAAAGTCAAGTAAAAATTAATTTTGTGTAAACACACCATGATCAACTCAGGTATTTCACGAAAACCTTTATTCGGGTTTACTGTTCTCGTTAAAAATAATTTCAATTTTTATGGTATTTACATTCAATTATCACAAATTAGTCCAGCATTTCAATAAAAATGTCAAATCTATAGTGAGCAAATATAAAAGTGAGATTAATATAAACAGGAGTGAGAAAGTAAACAAATCCTTGCAAAATAAAACACGAAAACAACTATGAGAAGTGTTGAATTGAAAATATATGAAAAGTTTACATAAACTTCATAACCAAATATAAA
>QLNU02014176.1:34467300-34479885 GCA_006491805.2 Dysdera silvatica | reverse complement strand
GTGGGTTTGTTGATAAAGCCGGCTAAACATTTTTATGATGTTTTTTTTGAGGCAAAAGGAGCGAAGGTTTTTGCAGTAGGATACTTCCAGCCCAACGAAATTCTGTTTTTTCAAAGTAGTGAAAAATAATTTCGGAACATCATAAAATGTCAATGGAATTGAATAGATTTTCACAGTCATGGCATTCAATCTTACATAACTGGTTATCTTGCAGATATTTGATTATTGAATTATTTTCATTTATGAACCAAGTTTTTTCTTGGCTTCTAATTTGGTCTTCAACTTTTTTTAATAAATGAAATAATGCTTTTGCAGCAGAGGATCCATACGAATTGCTTACTTGAGTAATAAAACGAAATTTTAGAGGGGTTTTGTGGAATTTTACCGTGGCAAAGAGGAAAGGTTTGTTAAGAGATTTGTTAGTTAACTTGAGCCTTTTATGAAAGGCAAGGATTTTTTTGTCAAAGATTGTTTCACTTTCATTAAAAGGAGTATAGGCTGATGAAAGTTCTAGCCGCTTTTTTAAGTTTTCAATGTAGAAGTTTTTACAGATAAGTGCAAAATTTCCTGTGGCTTTGTCTGTAACAGTGATCACAAAATCTCTTTGGATGTCTTTAATTTGTTCGAGAATTCTTTTTACATTGGACTGATTTTTATTATCTAATCTTTTCAAAAGGTTCCTTTGGTTGCAGAAGTGAAAAATTTTTTAAAGAATCTTGGATCTCAATTCAATGAAGGTTTCTAATGGTATATTATATTTGAAGGCAATATCATAACAGAATTTTTAGATGTCAGCATGAATATGCTGGCAAAATGCTGCTTTGCCTCTGTTCACCGCCATCCTAAATTTTGATCCCTTTTCTAGTAGAGTTTTCAGATCTTCAGAGGCTATTCCATTAAGATGACCTGTGACAATGTGTCCATGATGTGGGTCCACAAATTTTAGGTATACTTTTCGAGTACAGGGACAAGAGATCTTGCTACTGTCTTCAAACAGGACTTTTTTGTAGTTACAAATCAATTTTCCAATTGGAGGTGTGTAACTAAATAAAGGTCGAATGACAAAATCTTTAAGATCGTTTGGAAAATATTTGCAAACTGACTTAATTAGTTTTGCCAGAGGTATTGAATCAAAAATTTTACTGGAGAACTTGAAGATGATGTAATGCTTTTCTGTAGTTTCAATGTGCTTTACACATGTTTCCACCTTCTGTATGTTCCTAGCTTAAATTTAAGAAGGTCTAAAATGATGTAATGTGTTTGCTGATTTTTGAAATTAAATTCTAGGCTTCTTTTAAGGAGTAAAATGCGTTTACTTTTGTTAAGTGAAACAATCACATCCTTGACCTTCTTAACGTTCAGATCCCTAGAGAAGACAGCATCAAGTTTATATATATATATAAATTTTAAAGTGCATAATAGCTTCACACACACAATCCTTTGGACATTTCACCCCTTTTTCAATGCGTTGAGCTATGAGAATCCCAACAACATGGCAGCGAGACTTATCTCTACTCAGGCGCATAGCTAGAGGCTAGTTACAGTGGGGGGGGGCTCTGAAATTATAGTGGGCCCCAGAAAACTACAGAGGAGCTTAAAGTTCTTAAATATTTTAATGTATTTTATTAATATATTTAATAACACTAAATATATAAGGAGAGTAATATATTTAAAATTAATAAATAAATTTCTTAACATAAATTTTGCATTAAAAACTTATGAATTTTAGTACACATCTCTATAATTTCTCTTATCCTTATTATAAAGTATATGAAGACTCAAACCTATGTAAAAAAAATTACATACACAAGATCTACAGTAGAAAGCTATTTTGAATACATTTTTAACGTCAAAGAACAATTCCCATTGTTATGTACAATTTCGTACAAAATAAAAAATTTAAAATAAAATTCTACAATATTTGATTTTGAGAAAAAAATATTGCGGGGGGGGAGGAGGCTGACTGCATTTGCAGAGGAGTTCAGCCGCACTACAGCCCAGCCTGGCTACTGCTGCTACCTTGCTACTGCTACTACCTTGCTACTGCTGCTACCTTGCTACTGCTACTTGGCTATACTTTGAAAGAGCGCATAGTCAGTATAGACTATAACGCAAGGAAATTGTAAACAAGGGTTTGTCATAATCAAATCAGATCAATGTAATTAGATTAAGGTCAAAACGTTAATGGCAATGCGTAATAATGTGAATTAGCTTAATTATGCTAAGTAATCGGGGTTTGTGGGATTAAAGTAGGTTTCAAACCAGCAATGTTTATGAAGATGAATTAAAGCATAAAATAAGCTTATTTAGGCAATTTCTGACTCAAATTCTAGCCTTTCTTTCTTTTATGATTTATGAGAGTCATAACAAATGGAAAATAATGATCCGGGCTCAGTGTTGGATTAGGGTTCGGTGGGACCGTAGATATTTTTCGGACTCTTGTAGTATAAATTAATCACGTATAATTGTTCTTTTCGACGAAATAAGCAAACAGAGAATTTGTTTATTTTATCAATCCTTTATTGAATTGTGATTTGCTTCAAACAGAATACGCGTAAGTACTTCCAAATTCCTATTTAAAAATTACAAAAAAAAAAAAAAACTATCATGGTGGCTTTGTGGGTTGACCATTTAGTGATTGTGTTACCGCCGAGAAAGGTGTTAATACTTTTTACGAAATATTGTATATGAAGAAAATAAGCGTCTTCCTGGTGTCTTGGTGGTTGATCAAGTTAGGTCACACCGGGCCATACAATAGGTCCCCGGTTTGAGTTCAGCCCGGGGAGGTGTCTTTTTGCATAATAAGCTCTAGTTTGAGCTAGAAAAAGTAGGGCTCAAAAATATTATCACATAAAAATTAAAGGATGGTGTGCAACTCTCATTTGTAATATGTAAGTAGTAAAATTTATGCTAAAATTCATTTTTCCTTGCTCTTGCTTTAGCGAAATCATCTACCACCTCCTCATAATCAATATTATTTAGAGCAGCGGTTGCCAACCGGTAGTCCGCAGAAAAACCTGCACATTATTGATATTTCTATCGTTTTATCAATAATAAAACAAAAATAATATTCTAAGAAATTCTCATATTCTGAATGACAATTTTCGCCTTTGTATTGCACTAAATTCACGAAATGTGGTCCGCGGGATTTAAAATTATGAATTTAGTGGTCCGTGAGGTCCGAAAGGTTGGCGACCGCTGATTTGGAACAACTTTTCTACGACAAATATAGTTGCACAGAGTAATTTTGGCTGACTTAGAAATTTTTCATTCGTCCTATTAATATTGAAAATTATATTTCATCCGATGTATCTGAACTGGAATTCAGTCTTCACCTCGCCGAGCTCCTCGAAAAGTGGGCCCTAGATATTTATCTTTTTTATCCATGTTTTTATCCGGCCCTATCCTAGATGAGTTCAAAATGGCGGTTCTTTGGTCTATAATCCATTTCGTCGTAAACCAAGGTACTTTTGTAATTAATATCACATATAAGAAAATATATGTCCAAACAAAAGTGAAAAATAAATCGTAGAGTTTACCTTTTATTAATAATTTCCCATTTTAATAAAATATCATCTTCCTAGATTACAGGACATGAGTAAAAGCTGATTTCACCTTTTTCTATGAAATATCCTCAGCCTTTTCCTACTGCTGCCAGGTTGTCTAGAACTGCCATCTCGATTCTCAATTCTATTTAGCATATATAGCCAAGATTTGGGACTGTACTGTCATAATGAAACCAGTGCCGTATTTCAACAAAAGGCTATACTAGGCTATAGACTAGGGCGGCAAAATTTTGTGTATTGAGTCTGATATAATAAAATCAATACCGCATGATATAATCAGATGTTTTTCTGTGTAGAAAACTAAACGACATGCTTTCCATTTAAATACCAGTGTTCGATAGGCTTTTATTTTTTGCTAAAATTAAAATTTATTTCAATAAAATTGAATTTGATTTATTATATACAAAGAAGAGATAATACTTCAATATAAGTTAATATTGTTTAATGTTTATGTTTCAGTTTATGAGTTTGTTTTTCAACATATTTATTGTCAATACAAAATTTTTTGGCGTATATTGAAATTTTTATGTCCCTACCACTGATGGAGGGGGGGGGGACTGGTAGGAAGGGGCGGCAAAATATTACATCCGCCCATGAACGAAACTATAATATTTATATTGTTGTAATATATTTTCCTGTTAATTACCATACCTTATAACTTATCTGTTCAATGTAATTAGGACATGGGCGCCATAGGCGGATTTAGGGGGGCCCGAGTCCCCCCTTCCTCTAGTCAATTGTAATTTTATATCATTATCCTCTCTTTTGCCATTTATCAATTGAATTTTCAAAAGAATAATAATAATGTAAATAAATAAAAATATTTGCCTATTCAAAAACAAATAAAAAGTTTTTGCCAGGTGAATTTGAATGATTGTTAGGAAACATATGAATTCAATCCGTTCAAAAAAGATTTAGCTTTCGTTAGGAGGGTAGATTTTGAGAGGGCAGGGAAACACAAAGAGATTTATTTCCTAAGCTATACAGTGTTCAACATAGCAACGAGGCCACCTTATGGGAATTGGAGGGGTGACCCCCAGTTCGTGGAAACGTTCCTTTTGGCGATGTTCGTCCCACGGGTGGGGAACATCTCCAAAAGGAACGTTTTCACGAAGGAGCCGCTAATGAGGGGAGATATTTTGTCTGTGTAACACACACTTGTTAACGCTATTCTGGGATTATAGCACAATAGTCGTTTCCCAAGGCAGTAAACAAATTTTGAAATCGACACCACATCGTCTGTGAGAAAAATCCGATGAAACTTATAGGTCATAACAATAAAACCAGTTCCTGACTGAACAATGTCAATAAAGTCACTAGATTCTATACTAATAGTAGACCCTTGCATTTGTAAGTAGTAGGTACCTATTTTGTACGCTCTGTAATTATGATGAAAAAATATATTTATGTATATACAACATTTTTAAATAAAGGTAATGTGAAATTATTATAGACAAAGAGTGATGCATATAATATTATATAATTAAACTAAACAGATATAAAATAGATGCCTTAAAAATGAAAAGGCAAACTTCATTGCAAGCGTTTCTTCAGAGTAGAAGAGTTAAATCGAGTGATCAAATAGATTCTAATGATCTTTCAACTGAAGATTCAAACAAGGAATTGCCACAGGAAAACTGCAAGAAATTGAGTGCTTTACAAGCAAATAGCTCACTAGCTGAGGTATGTTCTTTCAATTTTGTGTTTATTATAAAAGAAGGCTATGTGTATACAGGGGCCGACTAGGCCACCGGCCACCCGCCCCCGGGCTGATGCGCCCTCGTGGGCGATAGAACTCGAGCCCTCCAAAAATCCATGGTATGCGCCCTTTGAGAAGACCGAGTCCGCTCCTAGTTCGACTACATTTATTTTTACCTGGTTCGACTGTATTTATTTTTACCTAGTTCGACTGTATGTATTTTTACAAATATTTTTAAGCAGTTTAAAAATTGCATTGAGCACCCTAATATGTATCATCATTTTTGTAATTTAATTTTTATATAAATGTGATTTTTTTTTAATTTTTAAAAATTAGTCATGAACGACAATTTTTAAATTGTCAAATGTCAAAAAATCAAAATTTTCAGTAAACTGTTATTGTGATTAATCTGTAAATATTTTCATTCTGAAAAGATTGAAAATGTTTGTGTTTTTTCAATAACTGCTTTTAATTAATCAAAAATTGCGATGAAATGAAAATTATGTAGCTAAATTTTTTGAGAAGCGTTGCTGGGTTAACATCGTGCTTTATAATTTGGAAACATGTTACTCACAAAACAGAAATGTAATTCTTTTGCTTTAATTTCCCATTTAATGATTTAAATTTTGGTGGGTATCAAACAAAAAAAAAAAAAAAAAGTTACAATGTTTTTTCGAAAATAGAATTTTTTGTAAAATCAAGTAACTCTCACATAATAAGGGAGTTTATAAATTAATATTAACCTATATAATATTAAATTAATATTTGTATTACGTATCGCTAATAATAAGGAATATGACTACGGGCGCCGTTAGCGGGGGGAAAAGGGGATCTGTATTATATAGTTAATGTAACTAATTAATTAAAATAATTAGTACAATATATATACATGTATGTATATAATGTATGTAATGTATTCAGACAATCATTATGTGATGATGATAGAAGGAAGAGAAATTAGGTCCCCCTTTTTAAAAGTCTGTATCCGCCTCTGATGGGCATCCATACGACGATTGCTTCTAGGGAGGGCTGAGAAAACTTAACTAGTACTTCTAGTGAGGGGAGGAGGTTGAGGAAAATTATTACCCCCTACTTAAAGCTGCCGAGAATTTTAGTGAATGTACAAAATAACGAAACACTACAAAAATGATTGATACCGCTTGACAATTAATAACGAGCTAAAAGTACCTTATTTTAAAATGTGACTGTAAAACTTTTGAAAGTAAATGCATAGAAGTTTCGGCAAATCATATTTTTAAACAGCTAGGGGGTCTCAAGCACCCTCTGATCCCCATATGGAAGCTCATGAATCAGTACTGCATCCATTGTTATATGTTCCTTTCCACTCCTTGGAGAAACGGAGGATAGTTTGATTGCAATGTTATGACACTTGTCAGAATAGTTTTATTTTTAGTTTATTTATGTAATAGAAAAAACATTTATTTTTATATAAATAAACACTTCCGTATTGGATATGTGTGGACATTTAATGCTATATCCGGAAAATAAACGCCAATGCCTGTATCTAAGATTTTTTATCCTAATTATTTATGAGATGAAATAGGTAATAACAAGAGCCAGGATTATATGGAACTGCATATGCGCATTTGCAATTGAATATTTTAGCTCCTTTTGCTGTTTGTGCATATAAATGCATAAAAACGATGAATTTCCAGAATAAATGCATATTTTAAGGGTTTTAGTAATTTTAAGAATTTTATTATTCTCTCATCCGAAAAATTTCACCACAACGCTGAAGTTAAACTTTCCTCCTACTGCTTAGCTGAGCGTAAAGGCAATGGAATTTGTAAGCGTACAGGTTAAACAGTAGCGGCTCTAAAGAAAAATATTTGGGGGGGGCGCAAATTTCTAACCGTGTGCACTGGTGGAACATAGGCAATATAATAACATCCGGTTATATTTGGGCGCCATGACCACCGGCGCCACAGTTTAGAACCACCACTTACGTTTAATTATGTCCTAGGGCGCCAAAAATGTAGTCGTAGCCAGGGGCGGATTTACGACTTTGCCGCCTGTAAGCTGACATTATTTGCCTCCTAATCTTTCCAATCGTGATAAGGGGCATAACAGAGATTCTAGAGCTTTTACCAAATTCTTAATTTGACGACCCTGGCTATTATTTCAAATTCGTCTTTTAGCAAGTTATGCGCAAATTTGGCGCCTTTTCGAATCTCTCTCCAGGCGCCCACGGCAGCAATTCCTTTGTCGATACCTAATTATACCTCTGAACAGAACAAATCAAAATTAGTTATTGCATTATCCACCAAAAAATACCGCTTTTCCAAACTTCTCGGCGGCAAACTTTTCATCTAAAATTTTCCGCCATCAAAAATTTGTCACCGTGGGATATAGCCTACTTAGTCTGTTGGTACATCCGCCACTGTTCATAGCTGAATTATAGCCACCATCCATGTTAGGAAAACCAAAAATTAGTTTTACAGTGCTAAGCTAGGAATTGATTGAAGGTTAGATTGAAACAAATACATTCTAAAATTCCACATCATTTTCTATCAGCGATTGACATGATCCTATCATCAATAAACTATCCGTAATAGACAAACCGCAAAAATTTATGTGCTGTCCAATATCTTTTGCAGATATGGAAAGGGCTCTTTCGGCCGTAATAATGCTATTACATGATAGAAGATAAAGCTTAACTGTTTAGAATATCAAGAAACACATTGTGATATACCGTCATAGAAATAATAAAAATAATAAACCTATTTGTTTTAAAATGTAGGAAATAGGATTTTTAAGCGTTTATAAAATTTTAAGTACATACTTATTCATTTTAGCTGCATGTTTATTCACTGTAGGTGCATATATATGAATATTTTGAGTTTCTTTAGTGCATATGTTGCTGTTTTTAATGCATGTAATCCAGGCTCTAGTGATAACTATCTAATATAGTGACGATCGAAAGCACTATAAGTGTACAAAATATCCGTGCACAGAGCATACGTGTAGTAAACAAATGAATTATTCAACTGAAAACATTACAATTCGCTATATAATAAATAGGATGTACAAGAGCATCTTATATGTGAAATACGGGAAGTATATAAGTAAATTTTCAAAATTTCCAAAATAAATTATTATACATACTGCGCAAACTGATTGAGGGAGGGGGAGGGATAAGTTATTTACAATTCCGTATTATTTTATTTTTTCGCAAGTGAAATATTAACAACGTCACAGGGAAAATAAAGCATAAGTTAACACCATCGAGCTGGAAGGTAGAAACTCTTACTTCTTCAGGGTTCCAACTCACGTTGCAGAAACAAATTCCCAGACTTTCCAAGATTTCTTCATGACTTTTGCGACAAAATTTCCTGACCAATCACAAGCAACTTCCAACTGAACTTTGGCTGCGCAGAAAATGATTCCATGTTGGAGGGAAATTGCCCTATTCAAAACAGAAGTTAAGAAGGTTTTCCCAGACTTTTCCAGGCTTGACCAAAGAAAATCTCATTATCCCTGGCAATTCCATGTTTTCCACAGTCTCCAGGTGCGTGGAAACTGTTCTGTACAGCAAATCAATAGAAGACAAAGAATGTATACGCCACAAAGAATATATACAATCATTAGAAGACAAAGAATATATACAATCATTAGAAGACAAAGAATATATACAATCATTAGAAGACAAAGAATATATACAATCATTAGAAGACAAAGAATATATACAATCATTAGAAGACAAAGAATGTATACAATATTATATACAATCATTAGAAGACAAAGAATATATACAATCATTAGAAGACAAAGAATATATACAATCATTAGAAGACAAAGAATATATACAATCATTAGAAGACAAAGAATATATACAATCATTAGAAGACAAAGAATATATACAATACAAAAATATATGCAATCATTAGAAGAAAAAGAATATATACAATCAATAGAAGAAAAAGAATATATACAATCAATAGAAGAAAAAGAATATATACAATCAATAGAAGACAAAGAATATATACAATCAATGGAAAACGAAGAATACAATCAATAGAAGACGAAGTTATCGGAAAATTCTATAGGTTCACTAAACTTAGCTGGAGAGAATTTGTAAAAACTTATTCTCAGAGAAAATTATCCAAGTATCCGAAAGTAGATTCTCCCTCGGTTAGATAGTTCAATCTTATGGATGAGCGACATTGATCTCTTTAAAAAAAAAAAAAATGCGAGCAACTCAACGTAGTACGACAAAACACATGCTTGATATAATTAAGGAATATCGAAAGAAAATTTGAGTAAGTAGGGCTGTACATAATGTAAGACTGACTAATTTTGGTGAAATAAATGAAACGATTATATTATATTATAAGATTTAAAAAAAAAGGAAGTTTGAAATCTATGGATCTGACTGGCTTTTGTCTTTTATGTACTGCTTTTTTTTCCACCAGATATACCACTGATATGATTCGGACTCAACGACCGTAAGAGGTTATTTTATTTTATTTTTTTTTATGAGCCGTAAGCCCTTTTTAATAACCTTGCCTTTTGACGACCTCCTCGTTTTGTGCTCTGTTGTTATGCAATTTTATGAACGGCCTCTAAGCCAATTTAGATAACTCTTCATTCTTGTTTTTATCGTATGGAAACTCGCCAAATTGGCAAGGGCATTGGCGATTTTTTTTTCTTGTGCCGGTACACCCTAACAAGTGATCCGATCGGACATCGACACTGGTATTGCCAATTCAGCGATTTTCTGTCCTTCACGCAATAAACTTAGCTAATTATGCTGTAAATAATAGCAGCATTGTCTATCCTATTTTGTTGCACAGTTCTTTTATATCTGACAAAATTTTGATGAATATTATTTTATTTTTAGTTGGGTTTCACGAAGTTCATTGTTCATTAAATGCATTCAGCGGGTTTTTAAATTTAATTATACAAAAAGTAAGATTTTACTCGCAAATTTTAAAACTGACTTTTAAACAATTAGGACATAGCCGGCGCTAAGTATTATGCCGCTCGGGGCGAACACGTGTTTTGCCGCCCCGAAATGACTTCATGTTTTAAAAAAATCCTATTTTACGCCCCTAAAAATCGGCTGCTCAGGGCGAGTGCCCGGTTCGCCCCCCCCCATTGGCGCTGGCCCTGAATTTATAATCCATTTTTCTAGCCCTTCCATCCTTTTTCTTCATTTTTGGTTGATTGAGGTTTTTTAAGTAGAAAGTCTGCCGTTATAATTTTATTCTCTCTTTATAATTTTAGTCTGGAATTCTAGAATTGTTTTGATTAAAATTTTAAATTATCAAAACCGATTTCAGATGTGAATGTAATAATTTAAATAAATCTCAAATATTTAAATTTCTTTTGAAATTTAAAAAAAAATATATATACATACAGTCAAACCTCGTTAAGATGAACACGCTTAAGACGAATTATTTTTGATACAAATCATTTTCTGAAGTCCCGTCAGATTGTATAGCATACTATGCTTTCTGGAAAAGGCGAATTACTCTTAATGAAAACATATTTTCTGTTCCCCTTGGTGTTCGTCTTAACGAGGTTCAAATGTATTTTTACTGAAATGTGTGGAACATAATGCATTCCGCACATTTTTAACGAAATACTCCTTTGAACAAAAATACTGATTTCGAAAGACTTCGCGGTGATGCAGTGATAACGAGTCCGATTAGTATGATATTTATCCTGGTTCGACTCCCAACAGTACCTAAAAACGAACGCTAACTGCTCATTGTGGTGAGGGGGTTGGTTCCCTGGGCCTTAAGAGGTTCGGATTCCTCGAAAAATATTGATCCCGGCGCAAGGTGACATTTACAGTCCTTGTGTCGTAAGAAACAAATTTAATTAGACGGTGTTTTAACAATCACGTTTTAACCATAAACTAGGGACATGATAAGAAGAAAAAAATGAGGCATCGTTGCTTTTCTTCGCTTATTATATGTTTCTGCTTTGTGATCAAAACGTGGGTGTAAAAACGCCTTTAAATAATCAATATAGCACTAAATTATGAAGGCTGCCTAAGTGGCTTCCTGTGTTAACCGCTCGTTAATTGTGCTAGACATGCGACAGAGGATAATATCCTAACAAATAAATAAATATATATATAAAATAAGCTGGCACAGCGAAAGCAACAACTTAATGACGGAAGAACAAAAGGGATGCCAGAAAAGGACTCTGGGATGTAAAGAGCAGCTTACCATCGACTCAGTTATCCTGGAACAAGCAAGAAAACAAAAGCGAAAACTCAACACCGCATACATAGACTACAAGAAGGCTTTCGACTCTGTTCCACACTCGTGGCTCCTTGAAATACTCAGCATATACAAAGTGCATCCCTCAATCATCCGATTCCTACAGAGCAGCATGAAACAATGGAGAACCCGGTTACAGCTAAACACGCCAGACAGTAAAATAGAAACGGCCGAGATCCCCATCCGCCGCGGAATCTTTCAAGGAGACGCACTAAGCCCCCAGTGGTTCTGCTTGGCGTTAAACCCCTTGTCAAGGATGCTGAACACAAGTAAATACGGATACATGCTGAAGAAAGACAAGAGAAACCTACATAAAGTCTCCCACCTCATGTACGTAGATGACATCAAGCTATACGCGCCAACAATCACCCAACTCCGACAACTCATCAGTATAACAGAGACATTCTCCAAGGACATAGGAATGGAATTCGGCCTCGATAAGTGCAAAATACAGAAGAATAGCAAAGAAGATTTACCAGGCATCGAACTCGAAGACGGGAGACTACTGAAGACCTTGGACGAGGGCGAAACCTACAAATACCTAGGGATAATGCAAAAACGGCAGCAGGAGCACAAGAAAGTCAAGGTCCAGCTCACGCAAGCATTCCAAGAAAGACTTAGAAGCATTGTGAAGACGAAACTGAGCGGGAAGAACACCACGCAAGCAATTAACGCATATGCGGTACCAGTGCTCACCTACTCCTTCGGGATCATCAAATGGACCAACACTGAACTAGAACAACTCCAGCGGAAAATGAGAACCATCCAGAGAAGAGCCGGACAACTACACCCTGCAACGGCAATTGAACGGCAAACACTACCCCGGGAAGAAGGAGGACGCGGACAAGCGGACCTCAAAGACTTACATGACAAGCAGATCCAGAGCATGAGGCAATACTTCCAGTTGAAGAGTCCCCGATCGCCACTCATCCAAGCCATAATACAAGCAGATGCAAATTACACGCCACTAAACCTGTGTAGTACCGAAGAGCGTGTCCTGGAAACAGCCAATGAACAGAAACTAAGAACTTGGGCCGGAAAACCATTACATGGCAGGCACTACAAT
>QLNU02014176.1:34457047-34467200 GCA_006491805.2 Dysdera silvatica | reverse complement strand
TTTTTCAATTTTGAAGTCATCATTGTCTAAGCAAGGAATTTCCACTGGATCTGGAATGTCCGAAATCAAGAAAGTGGGACCAGTCCACTATAATGAGTTGGATTGAAGCTCATTAGCTGCTGTTCCTCGTGAAATAATGTCAGCTGGATTATCACGTGTAGAAACGTGCTTCCACTTATAGTCTTTACATAGAGTCTGAATTTCTGAAACTCTATTTGCCACAAATGTTTTAAGTTTGTCAGGAGGTGTGTTGATCCAGGCCAATGTAATGGTAGAATCTGTCCACATGTATATGTGGGTGAATTGTAGCTGAAGGATAGGTATTACCCTTGACACAAGTCGTGAGAGAAGTAATGCTGCAAATAATTCCAAACGAGGAATTGTCAATTGCTTTATGGGCGCTACCTTGGATTTGCTGCACAACAGTGAGGTCTGAACAACTCCTTGATCACTGGTTGAGCGCAGGTAGATGACTGCACCGAAGGCCCGTTCTGAAGCATCGCAGAAGCCATGAAGCTCAATTTTGATGGCATTGGCAACAACAACATGTCTAGGTATTTGTAATTTGTTTATCTCGGAAAGTTGTTTCAGGAAGTTGATCCAGTCTTTAGTTTCCTTTGGCGGGATTGGATCCGACCAATTTAGTTTAAGTGTCCGATTTAGTTTAAGTGTCAATTTAGTTAAGTGTGTAAGAAGATTTTAGTTCTAGATATCACGGGTCCGATGAGACCTAATGGATCGAACAGTCTTGCTATTGTAGACAGGACGTCCCGTTTTGTGAAGCTATCCTGGAGGTTTGTAGCTATCTTGAAAGTGAAGTAATCTGACTGAGGTCGCCAGAGCATTCCTAGAGTTTTCACTGTATCGTGCTGCGAATCAAATGCGTATTCCAAATTGGGGTTGTCTTGGAATAGCTGTGGATGACTTGACACCCATTTGTATAGTTCCATTCCACCTCGTTTCAATAGCTGAATAAGTTGAAGCTGTAACTGTTTTATTTCTTCTAGGGTCGCTGCACCTTACAGTATATCATCCATATATACGTCGTTGCAAGTCACATCAGCTGCATTGGGAAAGTTTTTACATTCATCTTCCGCTAACGCCCTTAATGTTCTTGTAGCCAGGAACGGTGCACAAGACGTTCCATATGTCACTGTTTTCAGTCTATAAATCTCAATTGGGGCAAAACGACTTGACTTCCATAGAATTCTTTGTAAGTCTCTATCGGAAGGATCGACAAGTATTTGTCTATACATTTTAGTGATGTCTGCATTAAATGCAAATAAATGCTTCCGAAAACGCGTCACAATTGAAAAAAGATCCTGTTGTATAGTACCTCCGTTTAACAATATGGAGTTAAGTGAAATACCACTGCTTGATTTTGCAGAGGCATCGAAGACCACTCTCAGAGGAGTAGACGCACTATCGGGGCGAAAAACTGCATGGTGTGGAATATAATATTCAGTTCGGTTGTGAGAACATTTATTGTCCTCAATTTTCTCCATATGATGAAGTATCGAATATTCATTCATAAATTCCTTATACAAATTAGCCATGTCCTTGTGTTCATCTAATCCTTTCCAAAGAAGATTTAATCGCTTTTCTGCGTTTTCCCTAGAATATCCTAATTTAGATCGCGCATTATCCTTTATCGGTAACTTTACAATATACCTCCCGGTTTCATCTCTTGTGTGAGTTTGAACAAAATGTTCTTCACAAAATTGTTGTTGTACACTTTTTGTATTTTTTAAACTTTCATTATTATCACCGAGAAAAGATTCCAATTCGAAAAATTTCTTTACCGTAATGTCTAGGTTATCCTATTCTGAAATAAAGCCAGAAAATGAATTTGAGCAAAATTGAGTTAAACTTCCTGTGACTAAATAACCAAACACTGTATTTTGTAGCAGTAATAACTCATCTTGAATCCGAAAACTTTCGGGCTTTAATAATTCGAAGAATAACTCGCAACATATTAATAGGTGGACTTCGCCTGGAACACAAAATGTGGGATCCGCTAATTTAATTTCGCTGGGTAATTTAACTTGCGAGATATCTAATTTGTGATTTGGAATAAAATCTTTTTGGCAACACTAGGCAGGTCAGTGACCTCAAAAAATCACCACCTTCGTTAGAAATTACCGCAGTAACTTTGTTTTTAATAAAATGCTCACCGCCATTAATTCCTGTAATAGACGTATTTACACGTTCCCTTTTTAAACCCAAAACATCGGCAGCTTCAGTTGTTAAACAATTAACAGAACTCCCGCTATCTAATATAGCTCGAAGCTTTATGGATTGACCAGAAGTGTTCTGCGTCGTAACTATTGCTGTACAAAACAAGCCTGATATTTGTCCTTGAACGGTGCTGATAAGAGACGATTTTGAATTCTGCTGTCTAGACAGTGAAGAAACGAAACTATAAACCCCGCTTGGAAGTTCAGAGTCCACTTTTTGGTTGACAATTTCTGTCTGCTGGACTTCCTGCTCGCGGTGGATTAGTGTGTTATGCTTTTTATTACATATCCTACATGAGAAGTATGAAAGGCAAGGCAAACTGTTCGCCTTTAAACAATTTCTGCACAGTTTGAATGTTTTTATGGTATCCAGCCTTTGAGGCATAGACATATTTAAAATTTTTGAACACTTGTATAAATTGTGAAATTCTTTACATAAGATGCATGCCTTAATGGAATTTTTACAAATGTTTTTATTTGAACTTACAAACAATTTTTTAGGTTTAGTCATAGTATTGTGAAACCACTTTGATGGTTTGGAAGGCGAACATTTTTTTAAATTTTCTAAAACCATTGACCTATTATCAAGAAATTCTATTAACTCGGTCAAAGAAGGAATTTTCTTGGAATTTAACGATAATTCGTACGTTCTCCTGCTTTCTTTATCAAGTTTTTGCAGGATAATATTAACAAGCATTGCTTCGGTAAGCTCGTTACACTCCAATTTCAAAACCTTTAAGGCTCTTAAACTCTTTTTTTTTACGGTATCTGTGAGGTTTCTTAAACATTTTGATGATTCGTGCGAAATTGTCTCTAATTTTAATATTGCCTGTATATGTGTATCAACAACTGCCCGTTTATTTTCATATCTCTGCTCAAGGGCATGAAACAGCGACTCAAAATCGTTTTCGCTCGTTTCAACGTTTTTAGCATCACCGCGCAAAGCTGATTTTAAATAAAATAACTTCTGCGTGGTTGATAATTTATCATTTTCAGCAATTATTTTTACAAATTGATTTTTAAAAATAGAGAATTATTAGATTTTATCGTAAAAAATCGGTAATGGAATATTCGGTAATTTAGATTATAAATTTAAACTAGCATTATCTTACTTAGTATTTTTTTAATAGTTAACTGCTTTAGAATTTAACGTTGATAGAATATATTTAAGTCTTACTTCAAGATTTTCCCGTTGGTCTTCCAATTCCGATAACTCGGCTTCCATATCCACGATGTCTTCGCCTTTTTCCAGAGTTGCCTCGTAGTCTGTAAACAGTCGATTTATTTCCTCCTTTGCATCTTGAAAGTTATCCAGTTTTTGTGTGAGGTGTATCACTGAATCTTCTTTTTCCACAAATTCTTCTAAGAAGCTTTTGGTTTTGGTTAGTTTCGCTTTGACGCGACCGCGTGCTCGATTTAAGGACTTTAACTTTGAATCCATTATGATTGCTACTCCGACTCGACACGGACCACTATATGGTGGCGCTGAATAAAGTATTCATGACGACGGACCAGAATATAATAAAATTATCTATGTTTATTTCTAATTTTCTCCGCTTTACTGGGAGAATGATGTTGGCTGATGGAATTAGCGCTTTAAAGAATTGCAATGCGGTCGACGCAGTCGGCGCCTGAATTACAACTGGTTTATACAACAATTTTCCGCAAGGTGGCGGTACAAAGCATGAAAATGGTAGAACTGTTTTATAAGACTTAACAGAGATGACGTTTGGCAATGTATCTAGTTGGCAATGTGTCTAGTATCCCCTGCTTAACCGAAATCCGATGAAATGATTTGCCGCGCATTGTTTCTGTATTATAATATTTTTGAAGTATAGACACCAATTAAATATTTTTGTCCAAACTGTTCGCATTTGTGTTTTAGTGTAACTGGCCTTGTAATTGAAACCAGCACAAGCTATTTGAGAATACAATAATGTGCAAGACAGTGACGGACTGGGTCCTCAAAGGGCGCATACCGTGATTATCGGAAGGCGTAAGTCCCATCACCATGAGGGCGCGTACCCGCGGCACAGTCCGCCCCCTGGTGTAAGAGTAAATTTGGCTTAGTGTTAAAGTTTTTCAACACACCATGCCGGTTACACAAGACGTGACCTCATGGTGAAAGGAAAAATTTTGATTCCGAGGGACCTTACTGGTTCATTTTGACAGATGTATCACCCCGATTGGTTCTTTGCAAGATTCCGTTGTATACCGACTGGCATGTAGAAGCTGGACTCCGTAAATTCGCAATCTTAAGCATCTCTGCAATTTATTCTCTCCAAAACCAAAATGCCCTCCTCGGTGGTTAAGTGTTAGAAGTTTTAGAAGTTGCTGCTAAAATATGCAGTTAAGCCCAGAGCATCTAATCCTGGTAGAGAGAAGGCGAAGGGTGAATAAATTATTTCACAAAAGAAAACTACGTCATAACCGCAGAGTATTGTTTTGGATAAATATTGTTTCTTTTTCTCTTCACTCTGAAAATTGAGAATTTTGGTGTTTATCCAAAATTTTATTTATCCGAAAAATATTTCGTCCCCTTGATTTCGATTAATGGGATTCTAATATAATTCGTTCCTATCCATAGCAACGATTTGGTACTGTGTATGATGATTATGAGATAATATGTATTAAAGATCCTAATCTCTCCCGTGTTCTAAGGCCGATGTAAAGTTAGGCGGGAAAAAAGTAACCTTGACATTCTTGAACTTGTCTTCACAACTTGGTGAATATTCCGGACAGTTTTCAATTATCACGGCGACCTTATGACAATATGGTTTCATTTTCTTGCTTGATATTTTTTAACCATTTGTCAAACATCTCTGACGTCATCCGCGTTCTCTTATTAAAGTCATAGTTAACCCCTAATGATTTATTATGCCTTTGAAGCGTCTGGTAGATTTACTTTTCCTCATAACTGGCACCTTCGATATTTCTTTATCTGCCATATTAGCTCACCACGAAACGGTTATTTGTTGTGTGCCAAATTTACATCCAAAATACTCGATTGCCTTTATAAATGTTAGCGTTCCATTAGGGAGATACTTGAAAAAGAGTCCAATTTCGTCTAATGAAAATATCTCTGGGAGCAAATCCCTTTAAAGGATATTCGGAATGTTCTTCATTGGTTACCACGGGACTTGTACAGCAAATTACTTTTTGTGCAATTCTGTATTCCCTTTTGAATTGGTTAAGCCAGCTGACACGAGCTTGAAATTCTGAGTACCTAATTAATTTTACGAATTCCAAAGCCTTTTTGAGAACCATGGGTTTTGAGAGTGATAAATGACGATACCAAGTTGCATCAAGTCCACTTTGCATTGCTTTGTCTGTAGTTTCGCACAGGCACACATCAATTTTTTTACACAAAAATTTGTCACCTGTTGGACGTTAAAGGTATGGTGAGGAATGTCGAAAGTTGCTTTAGAACTTTTTATGATTTTTAAATAATTTTATATTACATTTAGTTTATAGCCTTTTGCTCTATGTATTAGATAAAGCAAACATTCTTACGTAAATTACGAAAGCAAATTTATGACTAAAACGTATTATTCTTAAAACAAATTATACACTTATAAACGTAATAATATTAGAAAGTATTAACAAGTCTTTACTAGCGGAACTTCTTGATATTTGACGTCTTAGCATATATTTGGAAATTCTTACACATTCTTCCAACAGTAACAATAGAAAATTTGTGAAAAATTTAGTGCTTGAAAATAAAAATATAACGAAAGAAGTATGCACCGGCATTCAGATACAAAAAAGGCAAGCTCAGATAGTTAGATATTTATTTAGGTATATCGCCTGTCACTTTATTGTCTTACTTTTGATGTTAAATAGCCCAAGCATGCATTACAAAAGTTCTACATTTTAATATTGTCTGCATTGAGGGAGGTTATCACAGCAGTCCGATATTCCATCTTTTCTCGACCATTTTTGTTTTTAAAACCTTTGAAATTATCGTCAGGTCTCAACGAACTTCTACATAAGACTTCTACATACAGTGTGCAAGATACAAAAGTGTAGTGGTGAGTTAAGTTCATTCTTAAATTAAGGTAAACAACTTTCAGATCTTTTAACGAACTCTCGCCAAACTTTGAGCAACTTTTCGTGAAAGTGCGTGTTAGAAAACCACGTATCAGAATATTCCTATGCTACATACCAGGGATGGGCAAATGTGGCGCTTCGTAAAGTGCGGTTCCCATTGCAAATTTAAATCCTTTTTTTTTATTATTATTATTTCAGAACTTTTTTTTTTACGAATCTTGTTAAATTGACTAAGAAAGTGAATCGGTTAATGAAGAGTAGAAATCGTACGTAATCGCTTCGACAGTAGATCTGCGGTGGCATCGATAGGTCCTTTTAGGAGTTGTGAGTGTTTGCTCTCGAGCGAGAAGTAAGTCCAAGTTCGAAGTAGTCCATTCACAGGGTGGCGCTCTTGTAGACAGCTGTTAGGTTATAATAAATCTGCTCGCATTCGTACTGTTGACGCTACATCAGTCGACTTGTGTAACAATTCACCGGCCTCCGCAGAACATTAGACCAACTTTATAGGTGGCCGTATATTTCAGTGATAGTTTTCCTATCAGCTAAATCTCCTATTTCATGTTTTTTTTTCAAAAACATCTAGTAAATAGACATTTTTATTGAGAAATTTAAACTAGTTTACAGAGTGAAATTGTTCCGTGACGTAAATTAATTTAATTATTCTGTTTCAATTTCAGACTTTGAAATTAGATTTATTTAAATTTTTTGATAACATGATCTTGGACAATATCAAAAAAACGAAAATAGGAACATGAAAATAAAATCTTTCAAGAAGACTAGGTAGAAAATATTGCGTTTACTGACAATAACGGAAAGTTGTTGTGTCTTCTTTGTAAAATTACAATTGCAATCTACAAATTAAGCAATTTATATCGACATTACGATGTAAGTCATTTCCACTTTTCAACTCAGTATCCACTGAATTCAAAATTGACAGAGAAACTTCAGTCCTTGCAATTTTGTCTTCTTTTAGTTGCGAAGGTGACAGAGCAAACGAAGCTAGTTTTTGATAGCTTGGAATTAGAATTTTTAATTTCTTGGAATAGTATTTTTCTCGTGCCAAACCTCTCTACTTAGAAGGAGAATATATTAAAAGAAACCTGGAAGAAATAGTTAAAGTTTTGGATCTAGACAATACAAAACTGTATTAAATGATCGCTATTTCATGCCATACAACTGAGTTTCGTATTGGTGAAATTGGCAAAAATGTTGAAAATAATTTGATGCATAGGCATAGAGTTATGTGGGACCCTCCACTCAATAATTTGAAATAATTTGCAATTTGACGCATATTGAAATGTATACATGTATATATTATCTGCTTGGGCCCCCTTAATAATTATAAAAACTCTACGTCTATGGTTTGCTGTGAGATTTGAAAAATTGTACAGCATTTAGTTTAGCTCTCGACGAATCTACAAATATTCAGGATTCTCGACAATTGTTCATTTTTAGCCGATATGTATCCGTATATGTAAGCCGATATGTATCCGTATATGTAAGCCGATATGTATCCGTATATGTAAGCCGATATCTGCATGCATAAATGTGAAAGGAGAAACGTTAGACCTAATGGCTCTTATTGAAACAACTCGCGATATCGATATCAGAAATGCGCATGATGATATAATAAACAGGTTTGAAATGCCTCGTGATGCTCTTGTATATGTTGCGATTGACGTGATAGGGAAAAACAAAGGTTTCATTGGTCTTTTAAACAACGATCCTAAAATTCCGAGTTTCATAACTCTTCACTGCATAATTCATCGTGAGAAGCTCATAGTGAAATACTTCAAATACAAAAATGTGTGTAACATTGTTTTGCAGATTGTGAATTTCATTAGAACAAAAGACAAAACACAATACTAATTTTAGAACTTTGTAGAAGAGCTGCAAGTGAAGGACGAAACAGATGAATCGCTCAGTGCTTTATCCCTATGGTGCGTTGTAAGATGGCTGCCAACGTATAACGTTTGGAGCAGTTGTGTGGAACTCCTAAATCCTATCATAACATTTACGAAAGAAAAAGGAAAACAAAATACCCAGAATTAGAAAATGAAACTTGGCTTTCTGACTTAATGTTCCTTACAGACATGTTTGAGCATGTCTGTAACGAAGATATTTGCAAACATTTAATTTGGCTTCACATGGGAAAGAAAAAAAAATATTACAGATTGGTCACAAACTGTATTCAGCTTTGAAGCTAAACTTCGTCTTCTTGTGTACGATTATAAAAACAAAGTATTTAATTATTTTACAAAAATAAAAGCAAATATAATTAATACCAAAGAGGAAAAGTTAGACGAATACAAAGAAAAATTGGAAGAATTGCAAAGAGATTTCAAACATAGATTTGACGATTTGAAAAATTTTAAATCTATAATTGCATATTTTGGGAACCCATTTATTTGTGGTATTATTGAAAGTGAATTCCAAATTTCTGAAATAATATTTGTTGAAAAACAGCTAGGGAATTGTAATTATTAGAGATGAAGGAGTATCAGGCATTGAAAATGCAGCACAAATTTACTTCTATAATTTAGTTTTGGAAACTCCTGCCAAAATTAAAATATCCACACTTAAAGAAAGCTGCTTGCTATCTAATTTCAATTTTTGGTATAACACATTTCTCTGAATCTTTGTACTTCACAATGAAGTTTGTGAAATAAAAATATCATTCACAGTTGACTAATCATCATCTCATATAATTTCTGTGGACGGCTTTAACAAATTTTAAGCCGAATTTCAAAGATTTGACCAAAGGTCTTCGTTAAATACCGTACTTTTTAATAATACATTGTTATTGTACTTCATTTTTATTATTAAAATTTTGAAATAATTACTTTGTATTTTCTTTCTCTTAATTATATTTTCTTACATGTATATTTTATACAGCACTTAAGACTTTGGTACAATATGTAACCATATTAATTAAATTTGTGTATTTAATACTATGTAACTATGGCATGGCTCTTTGTTATATGAAAACCCGGAGTGCGGCTGTCATTGACCTCATGTGGCGCAGTATAGCCCAGATGCTCTTGCGCCATAAAAAATCCAAACAAACAAACAAACAAACATTGACCTCATGCTTGACCACCCCTATTAATATAGCAGGGGTGGGCACGCCCACTGAAAGTGGGGAACAGAGTAAAAAATGAAACCAATGGGAAATACCCTACTAACTATATGCTGAAAATAAAAAATACGAATTTAATTTTTTAAAGAGTAGACTAATAAATATCAATTCAAATAAATATTGCGAAAATCTGGAAAATTCCACAAAACTTATTATATTTTGCAAACAACGAAATAGTATAAAGCAATAAATTAATTAAAAAGTAAAATTTTATAACTAATAATAAATACGGGATATAATTAATTTAAAAAAAGGAAATAAATAAAGAGACGTTCTTAACTTTGTTTAGCGTTCAATAGCACTAATTAAGACACGAAGCTCTGGGAATTATTTTTTGCCTAAACTGTAATTTTTAGCCATCAAAAGATAAATACAACTACTTTGTTCATACAGATTTGAAAAAAAAGGAGCTGATTTTTCTAAAGCACAGGTTTTACTGAAACCAGAAATGATTGTATTTTCATTTCCAAAAGCATTATAGAGTAAGGTGTTCGCTATAGCGGGTTTTCTTACTATGACGATTCGCAATACGCAAATCCCTCAGTTCATCACATGCATGTTTGTTTTTCTGTTACTTACTATTTGAAGTTCTGATGGACGAAGTGGTGTTGTTGGGTGTCAATCCCTATTACGATGTAATTTTATATATGTACAAATAGACTTGGAGTTATATGGGCTCGTGGAGTCCGGGACTCCCAATAATTTGAAATAAATTTCAATTTTATAT
>QLNU02014176.1:34442403-34456947 GCA_006491805.2 Dysdera silvatica | reverse complement strand
CTTGCGGAAAATTGTTGTATTAACCAGTTGTAATTCAGGCGCCGACTGCGTCGGCCGCATTGCAATTCTTTAAAGCCCTGATTTCATCAGCCAACACCATTCTCCCATTAAAGCGGAGAAAATTAGAAATAAACATAGATAATTTTATTATATTCTGGTTCGTCGTCATGAATACTTTATTCAGCGCCACCAATATCCTCACCAAAGACAACCTTTGAAATCTATAAAGCGTTGGAATTTAATATTATTGTGAAATGGTTCACAATTGTTTTAAATGGTAAGGCTTTGCAGACTTCGCTGAAGAAAAAATTTTAACGACGAGGGCAAGACTTGAGCAGATTCGAAAGAAAAATGGCAACTAGTGAAAGGAAAGGGTAAGCGTTAAAACAAAGGTAAAACTTTGTGATGTTTTAAATGCTAACAAAAATATTATCTTCTTTGAATGTTCAAGAGCTTTGAAAAGTATATATTGGGGAGGGAGAGAGAGAGGGAGAGAAAATGAAGATAAAAACACAGAATGAGAATATGATAGTGAGAAGACTGAAAATCTACTTCCCGTTCGTTGATAAAACTTGTACGCCGTGTTAACTCAACGAGATTTTGCTTGTAAAATTCTGATATCAAAGAAGTAGCAATACTGATTTTACACTTCGGAAATTTCTGAATTTCTTTAATCAAAATTTCATGGTCCCAAGAGTATACACACCAAATTTCGTTCTGTTTAGCCCCATAAAATTTTCGCTATCGGGCTCCAAACAATTCACGTTAAATTATGGCCACCCTGTATATACACTCTCTACCAAAGTGATAAATAAAATGTAACCAGCGTATAAAATACATTGTTTTGTTAATTTACAAAACGTTTTTCGTTATGTTTACAGTGCTTATGTATTTCTTTGAACAGTGAAGAAAGAATATTTCACTTCGCTGTACAGTTAATATGTAAATTAGGCAAAATAAAAGGAAGTTGCTCTGCACTTGTGACAAAATAAAAAATGATCATTGGGAAACAAACGCACTTTTAAAAATTGATACTTGATTCTCTTGCTATTGACTCCAATAACCTCAAAGACACAATTCTAATAGAAATTTATACCAGCGTTGATAATTTTCCTCCCAGTTCCAAAATGCTTGAGGATTGCTTTCCTCCTGCATGCAGTATCCTTTCTAGTGTACCCCAAATGTTTTCAATTGTATTCAAATATGTGCTTCAAGACGGCCAACCACAACTGTAATATTGTTGGAAGAGAACCACCGTTTCACAGAAAGTGCAGTGTGGATAGAGGCATTGTCTTTCTGAAATATGCTGTCTGGTCCACCAAATATACTTAAACATGGACGGAAATACTTCTCTAGTAAACGCGGATAATCCAAAATGGTGTTTAATCCAGAAATGAATGCTATTTCTGACCCTCCACTGAAGCAGAAGCAAGTCTAAACCGCCACAGATACACCTGCTTGTTGTCAACTGAAGGATTCTCGGCTTCTTTCGTACATCATGCCAATATTACTTTAGGACACAGGATCCATCTACATAAAACCTCTTTTCATCAGAAAACAGCATAAAAATCCATTAATCTCTCATGGTATATGTCTTTTTGGACGATTCAACCAGGCTCCTTTATGCAGTGGCCTTAAAGGACGTTTTTCGCCATTTAGCAAATTCTTGTCCTTGAAGTCTGCTGTGACATCAACTTAAAAGCTTAGATGCCGGAATTACGGCCGATTGGTCGGACTGACATTGATTGTTCAGTAGTCAATTCCACTGAAGGTTGATTGGCTCTATTTGACATGCATTTTGGACGACCTATAAACTGTTTTCAGTTTCAGTTCTGAACCTTTTCTTAAACACACAGATTCATTCTCTTTCCAAGTTCTTCTACTAATAAGCTCACTTTGCCTTCAATAACAATATCTCAAGGGATTTTGTTTCGTTTATTAGTTTTGCACGAGCCATGGCAAAGAACAATTTATATCTGTGCTGAAGTTCCAACCTGCTCCACGTGTTGTGCCTCTACAGATATGAAAATGAGAAAATTAAGCATGTGTAAGGTTTCAGAAACTTCTATAATTAAACCAGCTTATTTCAAAACTATCCATCTCCTTATGACAGTATGTTATTTTGAAGTTTAAACACTTTTTACCAACTACTTCAAATTTGTTTATTTTCAAAAACACGCCACATAAATGTGCATATTCAAGTGTCGAGTCGATATCATAAGCATTAGGAATTTTAAAAACGTTTGCGCAGTGTGATTTGTTTTTCTTTTCATTATCTATCATTTTGGGACAGCGTATATAATACACTCTTTTGGGAAAAAAAAATAAATAAATAAAAATAAATGAAAGACCCCTGAAGAATAATCCGACCAACTCGAAATTTCGCATGCAAATTCCTTTAAACCAAGTATGCAAATGATTAAATTTTCAAAGCCAATGAGTGTTAACTTCAATCATAGCGCGCATTTCTACTGCGCAACTATCATCGTATAAAAGAGGTAAAAATTGCGGACGGTTTATTTTTTTTCGTTATCAGCGTTGCAGTTCCCTGGAGACGCAACCAGTAATGACGTTGGGACGTTGTCGAAGACCTTATAGCCAGTCAATTGGACGACTCCGAACGTGCTAGCGTAGTTGAGATGCTTGAAGCTGGCTGGTCCTACTGAGCAATAGGCTGCCACCTGCACCATACGGACACTGCTGTGCATAAGTGTTCACCACAATGGTTGCTGCGCGGAACTCATAAGCGGAATGAAGGCTCTGGAAGGCCAAGGTATACGAATGCAAGCAAGGACGAATTTACCGTTTTCCGTCACTAGGCTATTTTTTTTGCCGCCCCAATGTTACTTTTTGTCCCATCTTCCTACTTCTCTCCCTCAGCCCCAAATAAATGGTAGGAACATAAAAATTGTTACATTCAATATACGCCAAAAACTTTTGTATTGATACTAAAAATGTTGAAAAACCAACTCATAAATTGAACCATAAACATTAAACACTACGTAGAACCTCATTATAACGAGCTATTAGGGGCTAAAGAAAATTCGTATTAATCTATCGTTTTAATCAAAGTCCGGTCTATAATAAATCATTTTTACAGGGGTGTAATGCAATAAGGTGCACATCAATAAAAGTATAGTACGTAGTTAACCATAAAAAGTGTTTATTATATATCATAAAAAACAGCTTTCGACATAAGTTGAATTGAAAAAGATATGCAGGCTACATATGCAGTATGTTCCGAAAACACCGAATCAAACGTATATAGCCGTGATTGTGCAAAATGGACCATAATGGCCCTTTACATGGGGGGTCGGAAATGAATATCCACGGAGTTATGCATACTTTTGGATTTGAGAGGTGGGGTCTCTAATAACCAATGGCGCCTTCAAACCAAAAATGAGCCTTACTTTAAATTTGAAATTCGGCGCTAAATTGGTTTTGAGGTGTGTTGGCATTTTTTGTGGTTGCCGAGATTGGCGACCTGATCTAATAATTGGCGCAATTTCATAGATAAAGATTTCAGAGTTCCTACGTAGGGCTGCAACTTCCAATTTTTCCCGGTGGAGCTCTATGAACACCGGGATGCCCCCTAGGTCCGTGGAAACTCTCTTGGTTCAAAATAAGAAGTTTAGTTTGAAAAATCAAATTTTCAAACCTCGCAACACCGATTAAGGAAGTTTGCCTAAGGAGTGTTCCAATTTTTGCTACGAAGGGCAGGGTAGGCGATATAGGACGGAAAAATGAATTACACAGGGGCCCCGTACTATAAAGGACAAACCCTCCGCCCAGTATGCGTTAACAAGATCCGTAGACGGACGCCTTACCAACTGCCTTACTTTGACTCCCCCCCTCCCCTGCAGTTTAACCCTCCGACTGCTTATCCCGCGATTTCCACGGGCAACATGAAAGTAAAAAAATTTGCTCATCACGCGATTTCCACGGGTATGCTATTTTCCCATCTATTTAAAAGCGCATCCCGCTTCTCCACCGTTTAACTGTCGGTAATGCATTTTCTACAATATTTAGACTTCTAGTCGTAGTTTGGTCAACAAATGGCGTTATTGTCGCCTAAATTTTCGTATTTGCATAGAGTTCACTAACTGATTTTGCAAGCGCTCCCTTTGTTATCGGTTTTTGTATTCAGAATATGGCTCCCAGGAAACGTTCAGCGAATGGTTTTTATTAGTACAAATGCTTTATATTTGTATTCTATAAAGTAAGGATACACAATAAAAATAAGAGTTCAAATATTACGTAAGCATCTTGGAGGGTGGAGGTTGCCAATTATCTTATTTTCCTATGTTGGTCAATGTTAATTTTTGCTTACCCGGAGGGAGGGGGGATTGAAATGGCCAAAATATTGCTTACGTAATACTTGAACACTTCCTAAATCGTAATTTAATCAAGTTTTATTTTCAGAATTTTTGAATTTAAACGATTACTCTTAAAATTGATTTTTATGAAAGCCTGTTCTTATGCACGAAATTTATATTAAAAAAATCTTGTTTACAAAAATGTGCTACATATTTTAACTCTCAAATACATGTAGATTTGAAATATGTAATAAAAATATATGCAATTTTTGAAGCGACTTTGATAAAAAAATTGAACAGTCAGAGTATTAAAATTACGTTGAGCACTTTCATACAAATCGCCACCCTCCCCACCTCTAGGATTCATACTAGATCCGTCAATGCCCTCCACCTGCCAATCATAAACTTTTATGCTCCGAAGATTCTTTTATTTTCGCTCATGATTCACAACCAAATGATCGCCATTCTCGCCAAAATGGTTGGCGACAATTTTGGCGACGGCGGAAGTTGGGAAATTAAAGGCCAAACTTTCAAATACAATTTTCATTGGCTCGAAATTGTTAACTCCCACATTCCAGAGATGCACTGGAAATAAGAAACAGGTTTTTTGATGATGCAGCTCAGATGCAGTGTATTCGTTCATTCTAGGTATAACTTTGCTTTTTTTTTTTATCCAATCATGCTTTGTTATTTGTTTATAGCCATAACTCCGTGGTTATTTATTTCCGACCCCCCATGTAAAGGGTCGCTATGGTCCATTTTGTACAAAGATCATGGCTATATACTTTTGATACGATTTGTTCGGAATACCCTGTACACTGCAATAATCTTTAGAAAAAGAAGGTTCTGGGTCATATTGATGGTTTACATTCATTGGTTTGAAAAAATAAGTTTCTATTAGGTTTGTTTGCTGCTTATTTCTTCAGTTAGTAACCGATGGAGTGCCGTAAGTGTTCATAATATGCAAACACATTCTTATTTGCCGACCATTCAACAGTATTATTGCATTATTATAGTATAGTCGAACCTCGTTAAGCCGAACGTGAAGGGGGCAGAGAATCTATTCGTATTAACAGTAACTCGCCTTATCCGGAAGGGACAGTACGCAATAGAATCCGACGAGACTTAAGAAAACGGTTTGTATTAAAAGTAATTCGTCTTAAGAGGGGTCGTCTTATCGAGGTACGATTGTATTACAATTTCTTTTAACTGTCTGTTAGAATTCACGTCCGTTATAATGAGGCTCTACTATATTAACCCCTTAAGTGTCGCTTATTTTTTAAGAAAACCATTCAAGAAGTAACTATTTTTTTATTTAAGAAATAAAAATGTTAACAAATTTGTAAATGAGATATAAGACGACAAAAAGTAAATAAATCAATGCTTTCGCACTATTTATTATATAGCTTCTAAAACGTGTCAGCCTGACAATATCACAGGAGCGACAATTATCAATCGATACCGCAGCCGCTTCATATTGATGAGAGCGATGCCAGGGTTGACTTATATTGGAGTATTATTTTCTTTTGGAAAATAATAAATTCAGTTCGATTTAGTGAAATAAAATTTTATTTTAACAAAGAAATAAAAAGTCTGGCTAATTTTGATATTTAGTAGCTTGTGGAGTATAGTTTCTTTTCGACAAAATATCTGCTTACATCACCGTATGATATCGATTTTGTTATATCAGATTCAATGTGCACACAAAATTTTGCCGCCATAGTCTATGGCATACAACCAGGCGTGGCGCAAATGCGAGTGAATTCATTTCTCTCCTGTAAGTGTTGGATGTATATTTAATTTCAATAAAACAGATAATTTCTTAATGTGTTTTTTTCAAAAGTGTATTATCAGTACAGTTTCAAGTCTACTATATACAAAAGAGAGAGCTGTAAAATTAACTTACCAACCCGTGTGGTTAGCATGCGTGGTCGCATCAAATTTGATGAACACTTGAAAAACCTATTTGTTTTTGAGGCCAAAACAAGTAGTAAAAAAAAAGCCCTCTGTAAATTAACAGAAAAAGTCCTGGCAGCTGAGTTGCAGGAATTTTTTTGTTTTCGTTTTTTTTTACAAATTTTCCGTTTAATAAGAAAAATTCCTCCTGGTGGTATTTATTTTGTTGCTTCTAGTAGATAAGTCTTCAATTAGATACGCCAGGGGGTAGTGTCAGTTGGTTCTTGCTTACATTATCATTACAACCACTGTGCATTCCATGTTAATACAAAGACACATTTTCGGGCCAAATTTTCCATTAACAATCCCTAAATAAACTACGTGTACAGTCCTGATTTCTATAAACGAGCAAGACAAAACTTTTTCATGGGAATGCCAATCAATTTACCAAAGCAATAGGCATGTGGACAAGAACTTAACTCAGGATGTTTAGACACCACACTGCATTTACGAGTGAAAGTGACACTTCCAGAAAGCCTACAAGTGTACAAACCCCAGATGCCTTCAAGACTCCGGTAAAAGCTGAACTGACAAATGTAAGTTCGAATTCTTGCATGTCACAAAAGATTGTCCAATTAAAAATAAGAAGGTGGATCCTGAATACCACTTCTTTTAAGATTCCATAGACTTTACATAGCAACATAGCAAAGACTTGCAATTTTTCCTATCGACAAGCCACGCTATTTACAGCCGTAAAGGTGTGTACAGACATGCAACAGAACATCGTCGGTTAAGCCATATGTAACATCCCGTATTAAGCTATAATATTAAGGTGCGAACATCGCCGCGTATCATCGCTGCGTCCCATCAGTTCATGCCGATATCCAGTCTACACTGACAAAACGCTGTTGTTCGTAAACCGGTCGAAATACACGAACATGCGGTGCAACGTAGCACGTAACGTTCCTTTGATGCGACGCGGAAATGTTAGGATGTTCTCTTTTCGGAGCACTGTATAGACTTAATACGCGACGATGTTACGATATGGTATTCTGTTACATGCGTGGACGCGGCCGTAGAAGTGAGAGAAACGCAATTTTCATCCCGCTAATTTTCCCGCTAAGCGTTTCAAGTATTTGTATCCCCCCCCCAGTGCTATCACTACTAGCCAATAAAAGCCCAGCTAATACTTAAATAGATACACGGAATCGAAACGGAAGCACGACAAGCGTCTAAACGGGTGAGTTTTGCGAAACGTGTCCTTTTAGCAAGTTATGAATGAAATTACATATGAAAAAACTAGCACTACTGTTTTTTTAATGTGAATATTTGTGCATTTTATCATTCAATGTTTTAGTTTGCTATACATGTTATTTAGAAAATAACACTATAATTTTGTATTAATTTAGTTAAAGAAATTCTAAATATTTTTAAACCAAAAAATGGAAAATCCAGTAAATAGTATTGTTTTCCTGCAAGTACATAATTTGGTAGATAGATGAATAAATCGTTCTCAACTTCAAACTTTCAACCAAACAAATAAAAGAATTTCAGATATTTACGTTATTTAAAAGTATTAAAAGTAGAATAATTTCTCTAATAATAATTTCAATTCGTGTTAACCCAGGAGGGGAATCCACATGTGGATGTTGGTTGCAGGGTTATACGTTTTTGAAACACCGATTTTGAAACACTTTCAAATATGGGGCTATTTTTTTTTTTTTTTTTGGGGGGGGGGTGGGGGGGGGGCTATAGCTCCCATCTGAAATGGTCGGTCAGCAAATAGTGTAGTATTATAGAAATAAAATACAGGGTACCAGGGAGGAAATTACATAAAAAGGTTAAACACTGGTAAAATAGCAATGAAAAAGATCACTCAAGCTTTCGGACGCATCAGCAGCAGTCCTTCATCAGGAGTAATGAATCATTACTCCTGATGAACCTT
Organism: Dysdera silvatica; assembly: GCA_006491805.2. Classification (NCBI taxonomy): domain Eukaryota; kingdom Metazoa; phylum Arthropoda; class Arachnida; order Araneae; family Dysderidae; genus Dysdera; species Dysdera silvatica. The sequence goes on along the minus strand of QLNU02014176.1, from coordinate 34,448,790 downwards.
TGTGTTTAACCTTTTTATGTAAATAGTAGTATTACCTAGATATTTATTGACTCGGGAATTTCTAAGAAATAATATTTTTCTCCTTGTGGGTACGCCCATAGCCCCCCCCCCCCACTTGCTACGCCAATGGTTTTAATATAGGTAGGGACAGAGAAGGCTGCAGAGAAAATATTTAGAATGAAGGGGCCTCAAAATTAGATTCTGCCTTTGGCCTCTCAAATACTAAAACCACCTCTGAGTATAGGCACAAATAAATAGTTTGGACATATTTTAGCAAACCACTGTTCGTTGAAAATGTCTGATTTCCTTTCATTGGGCAATTTCTTAAAGGTTAGCAATAGCTGTGAATTCTTGTTGATTAATACGTACCGTAAATTCACTGAAGGCTCTTAATATTTCAATGGCTTTCCCCAGCTTCTTTTGTGGTTATTTTAGATAGGTCTGTCTATACTCTTCTATTTCACCACAGTCATCCTCAGATATCCTCAGATAAAGATCGTTATCCTCTTTTGGCGCAGTATAGCCCAGATGCTCTTGCGCCATAAAAAAGCCAAACAAACAATCAATCAATATCCTCAGAAATTCCTCTCACATTGTCTGAGCCTTCCGCATTTATCAACATTGCTAGGGAATCGCCCATGTCCAAACAGTCTTCGATTGAATTGTCTAGATGAAGTATTTTCTTGACAATCATCCACTTTTCCAAATTAACTTCAATAGCTTCTCCTTCATGCACCGTGCTGACAGATTTGTAACAATTTGTAATTGACACTTCAGTGTGTAATTCGAGATATACAGGTTTTAGCAGAAAATTAGTTGAAATAAGCATAGAAATGTGCATTGAATTTAGGCAGTAAATGCATAAATTTTGAGAGAATTAGAGGTTTTCGAGGTATATAGGTTTCAGAGATAGTTTCAGGTCCTGGTATAGTTATATCAATTTAAAACTCATAATTATGTCAATTTAAAATGTATAATTATATCAATTTAAAATATACATAATTATATCAATTTAAAATATATATAATTATATCAATTTAAAATATATAATTATATCAATTTAAAATACATAATTATATGAACTTAAAATATTTAATTATATCAATTTAAAATTATATCTATTTAGAAGTATGTATATGGAAGTGTTTTTCGTGAATTCAGAATTGAAGAAAAGCGTCCAAAGGATATTGACGCAAGTGAAGAATCTGGATAAATTATTTGGATATTGGTGATCATAGGCATATATAGAAAGTTCGTAAGGGGGGAGGGATTATAGGCTTAATGGGAGGGGTTACAGAGCTACAACTCACATATTCCTATGTTAAATATACAAAATTTCATCGCAATGGGGGGGGTGGGTTTCAACCATAAGCGTAGGCAGAACTTTCATAAGAGGGGTTATAGGCTTAATGAGAGGGGTTATATATATATATATATACAAAGCTATGGCTCATATATTCCTATGTTAAATATACAAAATTTCATTGCAATGGGGGGTTACAACCCCATCAACACCCCCTGCGTACGATAATGTTGGTGACCAAAGTCACGCAGAAGGAAGACTTTGTGGGGTTAAGCTCTTTTTATTTGAACAATAGTATCAGCTACAAAATGAAATTCCTTGCGAATGACAAAAAAATCCATAACACCCCCCCCCCATTTTAGGGATCATGTGCCATGAGAGCTTGTAGGTGATAAGCAAATGCGGAAAAACGTTCAGAGGCGTCACACCGCACAGAGAATAACAAATTTACACTAAATTAAAATTCGATAGCGAATTTTACAACATAGGTTTAAAATCGTTTCTCATCTTTGCGCTGCCCCAGCCCCTGAAAAAATTGCTAAATTCCCCCTCCCCCCCCTGGTATCAAAGACCGGGTTTAATAAGAATAAATTTTATTCGACTTAATTACAATTTTGGTGATACACATTCTGCTAAGTGATATTCTTGATGTTACGTAGATATTCTTGACTCTGAAGTTACAGATGTTAACTGGCAATTAGTTTAGAAACGGTGGAGGGCAGAAAGCTATAGCTTGGTGCATGGCTCTCTTCCAGGTGTATTATATAAATCATAAAACAGACATTATATAAATCATAAAACAGGCATTATATAAATCATAAAACAGGCATTAATAAATCATAAAACAGGCATTATAAAAATCATAAAACAGGCATTATATAAATCATAAAACAGGTATTATATAAATCATAAAACAGGCATTATATAAATCACAAAACAGGCATTATATAAATCATAAAACAGGCATTATATAAATCATAAAACAGGCATTATGTAAATCATAAAACAGGCATTATATAAATCATAAAACAGGCATTATATAAGTCATAAAACAGGCATTATATAAGTCATAAAACAGGCATTATATAAATCATAAAACAGGTATTATATAAATCATTTTTTACAGATTTGTCGCGTTGATAATTTTAGCTGCATATTTAATAATTTGATAATGAAGAGAACTTAAAGTTTATGTTACATCATGGCCTCATTTGAGAAGATTGCGGCGAAGGACGGGGTGAAGCCCGAGTTAATATAGGTAATTTTAATTCAGATTGAGAACATGATCTGGATTGATAACGCGAATTTTTCCATATTTTATTTATGAATTGTCGATGTGGTTTGAGCAGGATTTTGATAAATTAGTGTTTATAATATATAGATATGTACTTTGTTATCGTGAACGAACGAGAAGGGAAACTCAAGGTTGATAAAATGAAAAAATTAAGTTTGATAATTGCGATAATTGGCATATTTTTAATAAGTGATTACTTGCATTAATTAGATATATTCTGTTATCATTAAAAAAAGGTGAAGAAAACGCGAGGATGGGGAGGCCTTAACGGCTAGAGCAGGGGCGGACTGGGTCCTCTCAAAGGGCGCATACCCTGGAGTGTCGGAGGGCGCACCGGATCGGGGCCCAGTTGGCCGGCGGCCCAGTTGGCCCACTGCGTGAGCACCATTAGTGGAATATGCAGATAATTTTATATGAAACTGACCGATTAGAGAAAACAGCCCGTGGATGTGCCTATTGTTTATAGGCATATAGACTAAACCAGGGGCGAATTTGGTCCTAACAAAGAGCGCCTACCTTGGATTATTGGGGTGTGCACCTCCCCATGGGCCGATTGGCTGACGGCCCAGTCCGCCCCTGAATTCGAATTAGAAATGTGTACAATTATTCATTGACTAAATCAATGAATGGTTCTGTCCATCTCTAAGAAACAGGCAATATCGTCACACTGGTTCGTTTAGCGATCGTTTTTTCTTTTCGCATCTCTAGTTCGAGCATCGGTGATTCCGATATACAGGCCTTACGAACATATGCTTCCTTTATAAAGCAGAAGAAGCAGCAGCAATTGAAAACATGTTTAGTAAACTTTAAGCCAGTAGTAAATAAAATGTATGTCAGAGACGTAGCTAGGCTGGGGCAATAAGGGGCTGAGCGCCTTGGAAATATAGTCATCTCTGCTCCTGGAAAATATCTTAAATTCTAGTAGAATTTTATTTTAAATTTTCTGCTTTGCATGAGATTTTACATGACAATTGAAATTGTCCTTTGATGTTGAAAATGTACTCAAAATAGCTTTCTGCGGTAAATCTTGTATACATTATGTTTTTGACAGAGGTTTGTCTTCATCTACTTCGTGGTAAAGATGAGGGAAATTTTTCAGAGGTATACTAAAATTTATGAGTTTGTAATGCAAAATTTACCTTAAGACACTTAAGACATCGTTGATGTTTTAAATATACTAGTCTGCTTGTATATTTAGTATTATTAAAATATTAAATAACATACATCAAAAACCCCTCTGTACCTTTCTGAGGGCTCCCCGAAACAAGCGTCTAGCTACGGGCCTCATATATATATATATATATATATATAAAAGTTTTCCTCGCCCATTCTTGGCGGAAACAGGCTTTGGGACGGGCAGAGCGCCATGTTCCCAAGCCTCTTTTTACATCACTTCTTAATGTGCCATGTCTAGAAACTTCCTGACAATGTGACACGTGTTTAGGATTGTGGCTTTTTGTATTTCAATGTAGGTGTTTGGGTCAATGTTGAGTATCTCCAAATTCGTCGCAAGCGTTTTTGGTACTATCCCTGTTGCTGAGATGACTAACGGGATGATGAGGATCTTTTCCATACCCCATATATCTCGTACTTCATGTCTGAGATCTTGGTACTTGGTGATTTTCGTTGTGTAGGTTGTCTGTATGTTATTGGTGTTGGGTACTGCTATGTCGATTAAGTACGTGGTCTTATTCGATTTATCGACGAGGGTTATGTCAGGACGGTTATGTGGGACTGTCTTGTCTGTTATGATTGCTCTATCCCAGTAAAGCTTGTGTGTTTCGTTCTCATGCACGGTCTCTGGCTCATATTTGTAGTACGGGCATTTTTCTGTCAGAAAGCCAGCATTCGCTGCCAATTTCTGGTGGACTATTTTCGCTACTTGATCGTGTCTATGTTTGTAGTCTGACTGCGCAAGGATCTTGCATCCTGCCATCACGTGTTGGATTGTCTCCGATGCCGCATGACAGTGTCTGCATTTGTCGCTTTCTATGTCTTTTCTCTGGATGAATTTCTGATTGTTCCTTGTTGCGATCACTTGGTCTTGGATGGCTAGCATGAATCCTTCTGTCTCTGGCTGGAGAGTGCCTTTGGCCAGCCAAGAATTTGATGCCTTTTTGTCAACGTGTGGTTGTTGCAGGTCATTGTAGTGCCTGCCATGTAATGGTTTTCCGGCCCAAGTTCTCAGTTTCTGTTCGTTGGCTGTTTCGAGGACACGCTCTTCGGTACTACACAGGTTTAGTGGCGTGTAATTTGCATCTGCTTGTATTATGGCTTGGATGAGTGGCGATCGGGGACTCTTCAACTGGAAGTATTGCCTCATGCTCTGGATCTGCTTGTCATGTAAGTCTTTGAGGTCCGCTTGTCCGCGTCCTCCTTCTTCCCGGGGTAGTGTTTGCCGTTCAATTGCCGTTGCAGGGTGTAGTTGTCCGGCTCTTCTCTGGATGGTTCTCATTTTCCGCTGGAGTTGTTCTAGTTCAGTGTTGGACCATTTGATGATCCCGAAGGAGTAGGTGAGCACTGGTACCGCATATGCGTTAATGGCTTGCGTGGTGTTCTTCCCGCTCAGTTTCGTCTTCACAATGCTTCTAAGTCTTTCTTGGAATGCTTGCGTGAGCTGGACTTTGACTTTCTTGTGCTCCTGTTGCCGTTTTTGCATTATCCCTAGGTATTTGTAGGTTTCGCCCTCGTCCAAGGTCTTCAGTAGTCTCCCGTCTTCGAGTTCGATGCCTGGCAAATCTTCTTTGCTATTCTTCTGTATTTTGCACTTATCGAGGCCGAATTCCATTCCTATGTCCTTGGAGAATGTCTCTGTTATACTGATGAGTTGTCGGAGTTGGGTGATGGTTGGCGCGTATAGCTTGATGTCATCTACGTACATGAGGTGGGAGACTTTATGTAGGTTTCTCTTGTCTTTCTTCAGCATGTATCCGTATTTACTTGCGTTCAGCATCCTTGACAAGGGGTTCAACGCCAAGCAGAACCACTGGGGGCTTAGTGCGTCTCCTTGAAAGATTCCGCGCCGGATGGGGATCTCGGCCGTTTCTATTTTACTGTCTGGCGTGTTTAGCTGTAACCTGGTTCTCCATTGTTTCATGCTGCTCTGTAGGAATCGGATGATTGAGGGATGCACTTTGTATATGCTGAGTATTTCAAGGAGCCACGAGTGCGGAACAGAGTCGAAAGCCTTCTTGTAGTCTATGTATGCGGTGTTGAGTTTTCGCTTTTGTTTTCTTGCTTGTTCCAGGATAACTGAGTCGATGGTAAGCTGCTCTTTACATCCCAGAGTCCCTTTCTGGCATCCCTTTTGTTCTTCCGTCATTAAGTTGTTGCTTTCGCTGTGCCGGCTTATTTTTTCAGAGATGCACCCCGTGAGTATCTTGTACAGGGTGTTAAGGCACGTAATGGGTCGGTATTTCGCTGGGTTACTGGTATCCTGGTCCTTCGGTAGGAGGTAAGTTATTCCCTTGCAGAGGAATTCAGGCATTTTGCTGGGGTCTTCAATTATCGCCGTAAGTTCCTTGGCTAATGGGCCATGGGCGCTGGTAAATTTCTTGTACCAGAAGTTGTGTATGCCGTCAATACCGGGTGCTTTCCAGTTGTGCGTACGTTGGATTACCTGCTGGAGTTCCTCTATCGTGATGCCCGTGTACTCCATCTCCTCTATTCCTCTCGTAGCCTCCATTTCTTGCTGAATCCAGGGGGCGCTTTTGTGCTGTACTTCATTGGACCATAGTGTCTTCCAGAAGGTCTCTATTTCTGCTGGCTTTGGGGCTTCGTACTTGTCTTG
>QLNU02014176.1:34418049-34433000 GCA_006491805.2 Dysdera silvatica | reverse complement strand
ATATGTTTTTAATTAAAAAGTTTGGAAATTTAAAAGTTAATATAAAAAATATGTTCTGGGCTCCCAGATGCATTAAGATGGTCCTGGCTATGATGAATCTTTACACAAACGTCTCTTAATTTTAACCGGCGCACCTAGCCACATTTTGCGGTGCATCATTTAAAAATCACAGGCTAGGAGAATTTTTCTCTAGTACAAAATAAATAAAGTTCAGTTCCTGAATTCTCTAGCGAAACGTATTCTTGATGTTTTCCATTTGTTTCTACAATCTTGCAGTTGATTTAATACACAAAGTCATCTATGACAACTGTAATGCTCTAAAAGCTATTTTTAGCCTAGTTTAACCTTGTTAATGCACGATATGCTTATGTGCGCATACATACACTGAACCAACAATTTATTATGGATAGCTTTGCAGCCAAAGAAAACATCGACTTCATTAAAGGTACGTTTTCTTAGATGCGCATATTTTGGGGCGCAGCCATTAAAAACGTTGGAAACGGACTCAAACGATAGAAAACCAATGATGGTGTTTTTTCCAGAACGCGTAAAACGTTTTCACGGGTTTTCACTGTCCGAGTTTCAACTCAGCATTTTATATCGTTTCGCCGCAAAACATGCGCGCCAAGGAAAACGCACCTGAAGTAATAAGGGCAGTGGGGAATCTGCCTCATAAATAATCGAAGTCTGTATCAAGGCTGGCGCAAGCAAAAATATGCTTCCCTATGCGAACGAGGTGTACACCACACCCCCCAATGTAAAATGTCGAGACCCCAATACATCTTGCACCAATCAAAAAGTGAAAAAATATGGCACATTTCGTCATTTTACCATAGTTTTGGTTACAACGAAATATGAAAATCGCAGCTTATAAAACACAAATAAATGAGCAAGTGAAAAACAAAAAGCTGAGATTTTTCTGTTGAAGGAGAAAACTGTAATTCTCATTGCTTTGTAATAGTGTACAAAAATAGCAAAAAGAAAAAGTGTCCTCTAGGCCTCTAGTGCGGTAACGGCACTGCTCGCGCAAGTGAAAGGTGTAGCGGTAACAAAAAAAAAATTATGCAGGTTTTGTAAATTGGGTAGAGGAAAATTTGTTAATGTAAGGAAGCAAGAAGTTGAGGATATGGAGAAAATGAACAAGAGAGGCTACATGTAGGGAAAAATAAATATTGGTAAAGGTATTCAGTCGAAAGAAATTCATTGAGTTCCATTTATTTATTGCCAAGTTTGTCTCAATCATCATGCAGTGTTAAGTACCTAAAAAGAAGAAATGTGTCGTGATGCCTCAGGCGTCAGTCTTGTTCGCCTATATGATCGCGCCGATGTGCATCGCGCAGTGAGTTTTGAGTTTTCATCATTAAAACTCACTGCGCGATTTCATCATTAAAACTCGACGCTCATTTAAAATCACGATAGGCAAAATTAAAAATCTGAGCACATTTGACCATAAGTCGAAAGTTGGAGCATGGACATGGGGTTGTTCCATTTCTCTGGCTGCTAAACTCTAAGTATTCATTCTTTCGCGTTTGGCAAAGGCGTGTTAAAAGTACATGGAATCTGATAAAGCTAAAATGACACGAGTGAATTGTGTTAGTAAACCAGCAATTAATATCCTGAAATAGATAGAAGATGCGTAAAAAAAAAGTGAAAAAGACATGCCGCATCTTAGTGGCTGATCGGATAGTGACATTGAATTGAATATGGTCATTATTCAGTGAGGGCGCATCCATTAACCACCACGTGCTCAAATACAATGCAACGGACGATGTTGCGATGGAATATGGCAGCAGACGCCCACATTAGGTACTTTCATTGAATGCAGACTACCAGAAAATACAATGGGTGAAAAAATATCTGAATTAGACCACGTAGGACTCTAGATGCGAGTTATCTGAACTTATAATTGGAGATTCCAAGTTTTCATAGAAAGCTGCGTATGTAGCTTATACAACACGAGGCCATTGGCCCTGCATGCTTGGTTAAAACGTTGTAGGCTGAAAGCTGCTGAGTAAACGATTCGACTTGCCTTCGCATGAGCTTTACGAAACTCTGCCGTGTCTTTAAGAACTCTGTCACCGACGACAGTTGCATAAACTTATTCGTCCAACGTTTTACATCCATTTACGCAGCCTTTCACTGCTGAATCTTGATCTTTTGACAAGAAAACGCACCACAGCGTAGAGCGCGATTCAAAACCTATTGTTGACAGAATTGAAATTCGGGTTTACTGCTTAGATATTGCCCCCGGTTTCCACATTTGAGTTAATATTAGGCATTTATAGGACATAATGGAAAACCAAGCTCGTGATCATACCTTAAGCATTAAGAAATTTGGACGATTCATTTAATGGATTTCATATGATAATTCATGAATCTGGAGTAGCTAGTTGAATGGATCGTCCAAATTTCTTAATGTCTGGTATTTGGGCTCGGACTTGTTTTTTCCATTTTTGCCCACAAAAGCTTAATTGGGTTCCAGAATATGGTAGATGGTATGCTTCGACATATTACTACAGTTCGAAGATAAGTAGATCGACCTTCTCGTTATACTAATATGAGGAAACACTTTTAGATGAAGAATAAAATTTCATCTTAATGAGCATATACATGTAATTTCAGAGTCGCCATCAAGAACCTTTTCCAAAATCATATGTTAGCCGCCTTTAGTCAAAGCATGTTATTAAACATGCATTGTCTATTAAATAAATCATGTATTCGGCAATACACTTAAAACTCGAAAATACGGGTAAACAATATATTAAAAATAAAATTTTACATGTATCATATGCACAATTTATTAATCAAATTAAAATATTACAAAGAAGAATAAATACTTAAAATCTCAAGTGAAGTGAAAGTGAAGTGGAAGTGACGTGGGGGAGGTTTAAAAGATAAAGAAGTATTCTTTAAATGAAGTTATTTATTTGATTTAACTTTTGGGAGCTGATATAAACCAAATAAAAGTACATCGAAATACCACAATTTTCAACAGGACTTTCAATAGCTGGCTTTTTTTATCACAGAAATTTAAATGCCTTCAAAGAAACTTTAATAGTCCGAAAACAACACGAAAAACACTCTGGTTGAAAATCAATACCGACATGAACAGACGTGTAACCAACACCCGTGACAAAAAACGATTCCAGGTTATGAAAGGTTTGGAAAGAGAAGGAATGAATGAAAAGTTTGAACGAGCGCAATAATGTGAATATTTTGGGGTGGTTGTAACAGAAAGTAATGGACATCAAAGTAAAGAAAGTACAGACATCAAAGCAATACTAACAGTGAGAAATGGTTGTTACTTCACCTTCTAGAAAACATTAATATGCTCAAGACAATATAAAGTCTCAAGGAACACGAACTTATCAGTTATAAAACAATAGCAAGATCTATAGCTTTACTTGGAGCCGAGACATGCATGTTGACTGCTGGACGTGAAGAATTGCTGGCAGATTAAAACGGTCTTTCGTAAAATATACGGCGCAGTTACTGAAAACTGTTAGTGGAAAATTAAAGAAAACAATGAGATATATCACTTGTACGATAAATACTAATTTCAAACAGTAAAATGGAAAATAAGACTTATATTATATATTATATTCAGACATATGAAAACAAAGGAAGGAAGAAGCGGGAATAATTAAGATTATGAGAATATATCCAGAAGTAGAGCCAAGGATAGGGGTGGGCAAAAGGTGGTGGTATGCTCACGGGTTTAAGAACTTTCGGGGACTCGACGCGGAACTTAACTTGTTATTAAAATAATAATAATAATAATAATAATAATTGGTTAAGGGGTCCGATCTTCTTATCTGACTTGGGGTCGGTAAATCCTCACCCCAACCCTGTCCAGAAGAAAAAAAATCGGGATGCTTTAAGAACAAATGTCTGGATGGAATAGCGAAAGACCTCAGAAAAATGGGGTAACATAGCGGAAGAGAAATCCTTTGGACAAAGCAGAGCAGACGACGACCGTTAAAGGGATCCAGGTCCTTTAAAAACTGTAGTACCGGGAAAAAAAGATTAAGTTGTAAAATAAATTTTATTAAACTTTAAGTATACTTTAATTAAACTTTAATTCTAATTTAATTAAACTTTAATTCTAATTTAATTAAACTTTAATTCTAATTTAATTAAACTTTAATTCTAATTTAATTAAACTTTAATTCCTGATTTAATTAAATTTAATTCTGAATTTAATTAAATTTAATTCTGATTTAATTAAATTTAATTCTGATTTAATTAAAATTTAAATATAATTTAACTAAAATTTAATACAGTTAACTGAAATTTAATTTTAGTTTAATTAGAATTTAATTCTAATTTAATTAAATTTTTACTTTAAATTACATTTTAGAATTCAGAGTTAGGCTGTAGTTTTGTCTGTTGAAAATATTGATGTTGACATTTGATGAAGAAGGTTGATCTAAAAAATCGAATTTTTTGTACATTCTTTTTTTTCTTTTTTTATTGATTATTTTCCTTTGAATGATTGATTATTTTCTTTTTTATTGATTATTTTCTTTTTTATTGAGTATTTTGTTTTGAATGAGTGATTATTTCTTTTGATTGATTGATTCTTTCCTTTCTGTGGTGATTATTTACACCATTTCGTGACTTTTTTATAGCATGGGCTTAGTTTCATCTAATTTGTTTTTCTTTTCTATGACCCGGTTGGATAATATTGATGATCGATTATAATTTACAAAAATTGAATAAAATATTCATGAAATAAAATTCAATTTGTGTGAGATGAGCACACTATACATATAATAAATCTATCCTCACAATGTTTACATAGGAAGGAAAATAACTTATTTATCGCCTTCCAATTTTAATAATTGTTTTTTACTCATTTTTTTTATTTCATTAATTATTTTTGTGTTTAAACGTCTTTCTTTACTTATACAAACAATAATAATAAAAACTAAAAGCAAAGCCTTTTTTTTTAAAAAAAATTGCTTTTACGAAATTAAAAAAAAAGGAAGAAATTTGTTTTATGTTGTAATTTTAAAGTTTACGTCTTCAGTCAATATTATAATCAGGGTATAGGCGTAGGCAGAAAGTTCATAAGGGGGGTTATAGGCTCAATGGGGGTTACAGAGCTACAACTCATATATTCCTATGTTAAATATACAAAATTTCATTGCAATGGGGGGTTACAACCCCCAAACCCCCCCCTCTATCTACGCCCATGCGTCAAAATCGGATTAAGGTTTCCTGGGACTCCAGATAATTTTTTTTCGGGACCCATGTAATATAAATTATGCCTATGTAATTACACTAGGACCCGCATATGACGAGGATCGTGGGACCAATGAAAATGCTCGCTAAATCCATTCTGGAATTTAAATTTTAAACTTTGAAAATAAAGTCCGTACAAGTAATTTATTTGTATGCAACATACATACAAAGAACTCTAAACTTCGCGGGAAACGTCGCGGAAATTTGCGTCGCAATAAAATTACTGCCCTAGTGATAAGATCTGATCAGCAGCAACGATTTTGAAGTAGAATTATATCTTCACTGAGCCGGGCCACTCAAAAAAAAGCGAGCCCCAGACATTTGTCCTGTTTATTTATGCGATAATCTGGCCCTGAGTATCATTGTTTTTCCTGTTCTTTATAATGTTTAGTTTTTCCTGTTCTTTATAATGTTTAGTTTTTCCTGTTCTTTATAATGTTTAGTTTTTCCTCCTTCATTTCACTGTCTTCTGTTTTCTGTGTTTATGAGATTCACCCTCCAAATAAAATATTGCTATTTAACGTACACGTCACAAGCATCCAAACACACATATATTTTGCACATAGTACATGTCCTTCATTGTATCAATAATAAGGATGTTTTCCTTTGCTTTTATCTCATTTTCAAGGTCGGATGTTCGTTACGTAAGTTGGTAGTGACGTCGCTCGTCTTAAAAATCAATGGTTACAAGGAAACACAAAACACAGTTTCTTGTTTACATTGGCGCCATTTTTAGATAAAGGTGTAGCACTGTTTTATTATTTGTTTTGGGGAATATTCGCACATCTGGCGAACTTTTTTGATCAACTCGGCGAATTTGTAAGACGAATTTTGAACAATTTGAAGAAACTCATCTACAAGGGAAACAACGGATTTTGAGTTCAGGCAAGATGATTCGTAATCGACGAATTTTGAGACCGAATTTAGGCCGTGAGAATTTCTGTAAATGTTATAAAAATGGAGACATTAGCTTGTCAATCAACAGTTTTTGTCGGCGATGTTGATATTTCTGATTCAGATCAACATTGACACATTGCATATAAATATTACTATCCCCTTAAACGAAAAGAATAAAAGATGCTCCAGTCGTTAGAAAGACGCAGGTTAAGGCTGTCTCAAGGGCGGACACATGGGGAGGTCACAGGGGTCATGGCTCCTCCCAAAGTATACTTTTTCATTGTAAAAAAGTAAATCTTTTATGATAAATGAAGGGTGTTATTCCAAGACCATGGCAAATTCTGTCCTCGACCCCCCACAAAATGGAAGTCGGTGTCCACCCCTGAGCTGTCTTAACTCATTTGGGGTCCTTGCATCCGATTAATTTCTTGGAGCCATTTCTACACTTTCTTATAAATTTTTAATATATTATTTCCTCCTAATAAAGAAAACCCACAGTATCGGACACTTTTTGCTTAAGTAGAGAGGTGTCCCTTCTTTGGAGGTACATATATTGATATATATATATATATATATACTGTGGACTAGAGGAATTGTCTCTTAAATAGAGGAGGGCTGTAGCCACGATGCAGCGGCTACTGGGCCCAGTCAAAGGGAATATGAGGCACAGGGCACCCGAGGATAGTCCTCTCTCTATATATATAAATAAATAGCTCGATGGGCCAACTGGGGCCACGGCCCTGCTGTCTCCGGCTTGGCTACAGGCCTGAATACAGGTGTCCCTTTTGAAAGGTAGCACCGTATTTGCAATAAGAAAAATATAATGAACAAAAACTTGGCCCCCCTTGAGCCCGTATCCAGTTGGCTCACCCCTTAAGAGGGTACTGGCTGGAAATGTGCCTTAGAATTATGTTAAGAAGATGCTAAGGCAAATGAATAGAACAGCAAAAACGTTGGAACCCAATGACAATAAAGACAAAAAAGCACGAAAACCTCATATCGTATGCCTCGACATTCATTAAATATGCATTAATTTTCTACACATATGTAATTAAATACGTTGCTTTATAAAGATAACCATTGTTCTCGAAACGTTGTGGAAACTTTCTTATAATTATAAATACTGTTTTTCAGGTTTCTTGTTATGTTACGTATACACAAGCATCCCCACCTCCCTTTTTCTTTCTTTCTTTCTTTCTTTCTTTCTTTCCCTCCCCCCCTTGTAGTTGTGTAGTGGTAACACTCTCGACTAGTGTTCGGTTTTCCTGGATTCGACACCCAAGTCTTCCAAAAGAAAAAGAAAAATACACTTTCCGAATAACTGCACCCCGTGATCCAAGTTGTCCTTGCGCCGTAAGGCTTAAAATACACAAATTTCCTTCTTAGGGATTTTCTTTATCTTTCTCGCATCTTTCCCTCTATAACTTCTCTCCTTTTTATATTCTTGTATTTCTTTTCTTTTTTTTTAGTTTCATTTTCTGTAATTTCCTCGTGTTTTCTGCGGTTCTTTACCTGGCGATGAATTTTATTAGTCATGGCAAGCGCTGACTAAACTAGTAGCACCTTGTCTTAAATGTATAAACGCTTCAAAATTACGAAATATTAAACAAAGCATATAATAATAATCACGATACAGTCAAACCTCGTTACGATAAATACACGAAAGACGAATTACTTTCAATATGATCCGTTTTCTGAAGTCTCGTTAGATTGTATAGCATACTGTCCTAGGTAAGACAGATTACTGATAATATGCACAGATTACTGTTAATATGAACAGATTTTCTGTTCCCCTTGGTGTTCGTCTTTACAAGGTTCGACTGTAAAAATAATAACAATCTACATTGCACTGCCTGTTGACAGACAGGTAGACAAAAAAGAGATTGAGAGGATCGCGAAATACGAGGATTTACAAATAGAGGCGGCGAGACTTTGGTGGAGGAAGGACATAGGCGCCCATATGGGGGGGACAGAGGGGGCCCGATCCCCCCCCCCTAGCCGTTTAAAAATTTGATTTGCCCGAACCTGCTATGCATTTACTTTCAAAAGTTTTACAGTCACATTTTTAAAAGAGGGTATTTTTTTAGCCCATTATACTAATTGTCAAGCAGTATCAATTATTTTTGTAGCGTTTTGGTATCTTGTACATTCACTAAAATTCTCGACAGCTTTGAGGAGGTAATAATTTTTCTCAGGCCCCCCCCCCCCCTTGAAGTACTCGTTAATTTTTCTCAGCCCCCACCCTCCTAGAAGTACTCGTATGGGCGCCCCTAAGGAAGGCTACAGTTGTAATGGGTGTGTGTTGAGTGCTATTCAAAAAAAGAGCATGACTTCCACATTGAAGATTAATAATAAATACTGCCACCAGATCCAAAAAGCCGTACTTACGAGGATAACTCACATTATATGCAAATACCTCTAGTTATCCAAAGCCCTTGAAAAGGATTTGATAACTGAACAGATGGGAATCAGCCAATTACAACAGGGACTGTAAATTTACATAACAATAATAATAAATAATAATCGGTAATATATATGTATATTTCGATATAAGTTATGCCATTCGTCGGTGCCATTGACCAGACTTCTGAAACATGAAGTGCATTTCCATGGAAATTAGAATTGTTTTCCTGCATAGATGCGTATTCAGTTTTTACTGTTTGAAAGAGTTCCACTGAGCTATAAACGACAATGATGTTGACATAGTGTTGTCGCGTTGGCGCTCTTGACAGTATGCCAAGTGTGCCAACCGAGTACGAAAAAAAAATGTGACAAAGACTGGTATCTTGTGTTATATTTAGGTTTTTTTAAACACTTTTGTAAAAAATGAACATTTTTTTTTTATAAAAAAGCGAACACAATGACACAAAGCATGACATTAAAATCGAACTTACAGATGTTTTTATTGAGAAAGTATTTACTTTAATTTTTAATTTATTGTTATTAAATTATATCACGTTATTAAATATTATTTTGTGATTTCCAATCCCTCGAATAATTCAACTATTAAAACATCATATCTTTTGCTGAAACTTCATAAATTTTTCTAATCAAATATATAATTATTATATACTTTTTTATTAAATATATTAATTTTAAATCGAGTCGTCAAAATCGATTTCTCATGTTGAGCATGATATACTCCATATCTGTCAGGACTTGGTGGTAACATCGTTGTAAATAAATCATACGAAGTATACCTGAATACATTATGGCATGTACAAATATAACAGAACATATCACAAAAAGTGATGTACACTTAAAGTAAACAAAATATTATTATTATTATTATTACATTATAGTCATGGCAGCATCCATCGACTGTAAGAAGACCTTTGACTCAGTAGGGCAGCAATTAAAAAATTATGGGGGAGGTGCTTAAGTGTCTGTGAAGAAGATCATGAGATGAAATGTGTGAAAATAATGTGTTGGGGAGATTATGCCCGAAAGCTAGGGTTGGCTTTCTGCTGGCAGAAACTACTTTTTGCCGTGCCAGTGGCAGAAATCAGTTTTAACCGGCAGAAAGTAGGAGAAGCTGGTAGAAAGTAATAAAAATGTTTAAAACAGCATTGTATCATTTAGTAAATGAAAGATTACAAATATATATTTTATTACAATAATTTAGTATATTATAAAGCTTTATATTAATAATTTCAATAATTAAAATATTTTAAAATAATTAAAAAATACTCAGAGTAAATCAAAGATTTGTTACAAAAACCATCTTTTGAAGGCCATATTATTTAACTTATTATGCCTATTTCGCCTTATTTATATTCTCTACCTCATTAGACCTTTGGCTATAAAATAAAAAGCAACAACATTGACAGACTGGCAGTAAGAAAAAGCCTTAGTGGTTTATAACCAATCGGTTAAGCTGTATTACAGCCAATGAACCACACTTTTTTTAAAGTCTGTTGTAAAGCATAGGGTATCTGTTTAGAAATATTTTAGAAATCATTACAGACAAGATACTTAGCTAATTGAACATACATAAATGACTACATTAACACTGAAATGCCACAATTACCCAGTAACATAAAGTGGAAACGTCAGGTATATTGGTTGGAATCGTGCATAAAAGCTCATCCATATTACTTGAGGGTCATAAAAATTATATGGATGATAAAGCAGATATTGCAGCTCTTAAAACTTATTGCTGTTGCCCTGTATATGATCGGAAAAGGTGACTTTTCTATTGCAGATGCTTGTGGAATTTAGTTGATCCTAATAAATGGCAATAATCTCATGGAAATGAATCAAAAAAGGGTAAAAAGTAAACTTTATCAGGCAATAACTCAACATCATATGCCAGTTTATATACTTCATCCAAAGTACATGTGATCTAAATTGTCACATGAGCAGGAAGACAATACTAGGAAATTCCTTAATGTCATTAACCTAAATTTTGTGCTTTACTTTATAGCTTTTTGAGCAAAATCAATTCCTTTTCCTGAAACATACCTCTGCAGTAAAATCTTCAAAAGTGTGTCAGCTTCTACGTGGTAGTCTAGTTTAAAGAAAACAACTACAAATGAAGATTTGTAGCACCTGTCTACGCAGTGATGGTATTGCCTACAGTACTGGTGGGCTTGGAAGAATATTTTTCTTAAGCTATTGGTCTATTCATAATAAATTAAGAAATTGTTTGAATTAGGAAATGGAAGCAAAACTAATCTTTTGCTATAGACTGCTTCATTGAAAAGATCAGCCTGAACTTAAATGTTAGTGAATTTGCTTTGATGTAACCTTCGAATAAATACTATACACATTGTAACTAAACTTACTTGACTTCAAAATGCATCCCTTTTTACAATTTGGGGTATTCTGATAAGTTTTTAACGCATGAAATAATTATTTTCTGGGTCCCTGCCGGTTATTGCCACTTTTGTGGCAGAAACTAGTTTCTGCCATGCCGGTTTTAACCTGTTATAACCAGTGGTTTTAACCGCCTTGACAGAAACTTGCCAACTCTGCTGAAAGCCCCCTTTCCTACGTTACTGCTTCCACTTTCCGGAAACATCAGCCGTTATGCTCTGTGAAGCCAGATATCGAGGACATGTTACCCATTGGTACTGTTAAACGTATGTATAAAAATGAAAGTGACAAATTTCAGTTGCGTAAAGATACTGAAGATACTAGAATTGGTACGGGAGTGAGACGGAGAGGTACTGTAACCTCCTAAAACTCTCTTTTTACCTAAGCTTTGAAATAAATCTTCCAGCTAATAATAAACTAGAACAAAATAGGAAGGAAGATAAATGAGAAATATTTAAATCAACTTTATTTTGATGGTAACATTGCTATTTTTGCAATGGATCCTGCAAAATTCCCCAAGATATGGTGCAAGATCCTGCGACGAAAAGTGAAATTCACACAATGAATCGTCAATTTCATAGAGAGAACAAAAATTCAGATTAAGAACATTGAACTAGAAATTGCCGATTCGTTCATGTGCCTCGGCTGACCGATATCGATGGAAGACAACATTATGAAGGAAGACAAAGAAGAACGACTATACCATGCAGGGGTCTCACTGGGTGCTCATAAAACAGGGTCCCAAGAACCCGCTATATTTAAAAATGTGGGTCCCAAAGAACAATTTTTCCCTTTACGAAATAGTGGGTCCCTAGGAATCTCTGTTTCTGTAATATTAAATCCTTTCCTTCCATTTCCGGTATTTTACGCGCTATAGCGGGTGAATGGCACCACTGCCATGTGGTGCACATACTGCAACAGAATGAAACACGATGAGCAGAGTTCAAATTGTTAATTCAGCTTTAAATGCTTTTCGACATTCGATATTTTGTACTGCTTTTCTCAGAAACTAACCCAGGAGTCACACCAGTGCAGTGCCTGATTTACGCAGGGGCGCGTGGGACAGCTGCCCCGGGCCCCCTCCGAATAAGACTCCTCCTTAAGACCGGGAAAATATAGCTAGATAATGTGTTATATCTACCGCGGCCTTATAAACAAAATTCATTCACTTATGTATGTTTAATGATAATAAACATAGTAATCAGAAATCTGTCGTGGGTACAGGAGGGGTGGGGGCCCCTTCATGTGTGTCTGCCTTGGGCCCCAGAATTTCTAAGTCGGGCCCTGCACCAGTGGCTTAGCAATTGAAAACTCTATTGTACTGTAATTAAAGTAATATATAATATGTTGTTCATTAAATTATAAGCAAATTTAAAGCTGCATATGATTGTATTCACGTTATATATGCTATATATCACTTACCCGGACTTCGTTTTCGAAGTTCGAAATTTTTAATTCTAAAACGGGGTTTAGCGAGCGACCGCATATAACGAACATTTTCGCTGGACCTAAGCTCCTCGTTATATACGTATCTTACTGTATATCATATACTTAAATACGCGTGCGTTTTCTGCGAACTTTCACTTTTTTATAAGAAATTTTGCCCATGTCCAAAAGGATATAAAATATGCATCTATTCAACAGAAGTAGGCGGTAAATTGTCCCCAAGTAATCTTAATATAATTTTCTTGTTATGCCAATTTCATGCTCTGTACCAAATAACAACTTATTTGAATTATACTTTACTTTCATCTACTGCCACGTAGTTTGTTGCAAGAGTATTTGGGATAATCTGGATAAAAATAGCCTAAAAATACTACAACCGTTACAAAACAGATACCCAAGATTACTGAATAAAAAGGACAAAATTGACTGAGAAAAAATGCGCACCAGTTATGGTGTATTACCAGTGGAAATAATACATGAATAGTGTACTTTAACCACAATGTATGAGCGAATAATTGAAAACAACGTACCGACATAATTCAGATTCGTAAAAAAATGCTGCAAATAAATTAAGACTGGAAAGTGTCCTATATTTTCCGCGAATAAGGACAGAAAAAAGGGCGGGACCAGATTAATTATCAAGGATCTAAATACTGAAATAATTTGTCTTACGAAATATAAAGGATAAACAATTTAAAATTATTTAGGAAGAGGATACGTGGTGTACTCGTACATAGGATTTATATCTAAAAAACTAGGAACTAAAATAGTTGGCTACTACACAGCGTCTGGAGTGGGTTATATGCACAGACATTGTACAGACCAGTACAACTCTATGGATCTACAGTACTACTTTGGCAATATGACATGTGCAATATATTGTTAAACATGCTATACTAACGTCCAAACTATAATGGAGTGTATACACTTGTAAAAAATAAAGATTATTATTATTATTGTGCCCTGTTTCCGGTGTATGATTAAGTAATGAACTAATCCATAACTATAGTGTGTAAGAATTATTCTTTTAAGCGCCGATGTGATGACACTTCTAAACAGCTATTTGTGGCATTACCTTAACGTACTACGGGCCAAGTGTTCTCGTCCTTATTGTTTCCGCTTATATTACCAGGGACGTGCTTGTGGTGGGGTACTAAAGGTGCCCCCCCCGCACCTGGGAGGTCAAACCTGCGTGTGGCCCCAGGACGTTATTATACTATTTATTCTCGTTGTTCTTTGAACCAAAGGACCTTTGTTTTATTTTATGAAATAAAAATTAAAATATATTTTTCCCATTGCGTGCTGAATGTTTAAAACTATGTATGTAAACATAAATATAAAAGTGAGCACTGCACATGTAAAATTCTCAATTAAGTAATATTAAATCAATAAGGGCAATCGCACTGTTTTTACACGAGCCAAAAAACCCATGGTTATATAATTTCCAAAATGCAAATGAGGCTGACATGGGCGCCCATACGAGTACTCCTGATTGTGGGGAAGAAAAATTAACAAGTATTTCTAGGAGGGGCTGAGAAAAATTATTACCTCTTTCTCATAGCTGTCAAGAATTTTAGTGAATGTACAAGATACCAAAACGCTACAAAAATAATTGATACTGCTTGACAATTAGTAATGAGCTAAAAAGTACCTTATTTTAAAATGTGATTGTAAAACTTTTGAAAGTAAATGCATAGCAGGTTCGGGCAAATAAAATTTTTAAACGGCTAGGGGGGGCTTTAACCTCCTCAGACCCCCTTATTGGCGCCCATGGAGGCTGATAAATTGGGATGCAAAATTTGAAACATCTCGCCACCTAACACATCTCTCTGTACCGTCCTACACAAAAAACTTTCAATTGAAGCAATTCTCCTAAAATGACTCGCTATTGGCAGGTAACTCTCGTCGATGGCGTGCTCTGTAAAGAATGGTTCTGTCAATATCGTAGCAGGTTTCCCTCCGTCATTTGAATATCTACCAATATCATTTATAAATGCGAATGTGCAATATTTCCGACTAACGATCAATAAATAGTCAATTTTCCAAAATAGTTAAAAGATTTTTTCGAGATTTCCACATTAACTAATTTGAATTGCTGAACGCACCTTCGATAAACTAGACGAGTTTCGAAATCGTGATAATCGATATAGCGTTACGAAAACTTGATTGTGAAGGTCGCACGGAATATCATGGTCGTTCGGTCATGGTCATAGTATTATAATTAGGTAGCTTCAAAATCAATGCAGTTGTTCATCGTTAAAGGAGTTTATTTGCTTATAACAATTCATTAGCTCACTCAGCAAGACTAAAGTATAAATTTTATCACTGAAGTATACATTTTATCACTAAAGTATATATTTCATCACTAAAGTATGCATTTTATCACTAAAGTATGCATTTTAATATTAAGGTATACATTTTATCCTTAAGATTAATTTTATCACTATACATTTTATCATTAAAGTATATTATTTTATCATTAAAGTATATTTATCATTAAAAGTATACATTTTATCATTAAAGTATACATTTTATCATTAAAG
>QLNU02014176.1:34398067-34417949 GCA_006491805.2 Dysdera silvatica | reverse complement strand
GGAGATACCATTTCTCCAAAACTTTTTACTTCTGCTTTACAGATGATTTTTCAGCTGATAAATTGGAATAACAAGGGAATAAAAATAAATGGTGAATATTTAAATCATCTGCGGTTTGCTGATGACATTGTTATTTTTTCAACGGACCCATTGGAACTCCAAGACATGGTACAAGAGCTCTCAACTAGAAGTGAAGAAGTTGGACTCAAGATGAACCTACAAAAAACTAAGATCATGTTCAATAATTTTGTAGAGGAAACAAAAATACAAGTTGACAACACTGAGCTAGAAATTGCTGATTCATATATTTACCTTGGCCAGCTGATTTCAATGGATGGCAACATTATGAAAGAACTCAACAGACGTATTAAACTTGGCTGGAGTGCATTTGGAAGAAACAGTTTTATCCTGAAGGGGAAATTGCCTTTGTGTCTAAAAAGAAAGGTCTTCAACCAGTGTGTATTGCCAGTCCTCTCTTATGGATCAGAGACATGGAGTCTAACAGTTGGAGCAATACGAAAGTTACAGACAACGCAAAGGAGCATGGAGAGGTGCATGCTTGGAATAACTAGGAGAGATCGAAAAAGAAACACTTGGGTGAGAGAGCAAACTAGAGTAGAGGACATCATTGTTAAAGTAAAAAGACTGAAATGGCGATGGGCTGGGCATATTGCAAGAAGAATTGATTAATGATGGACAAATGAAATCCCCAACTGCATTTCAAGAGACCACCGAAGACCTAGAAAACGTCCTCAAACTAGATGGGCAGATGAAATAAAAA
Organism: Dysdera silvatica; assembly: GCA_006491805.2. Taxonomy (NCBI): domain Eukaryota; kingdom Metazoa; phylum Arthropoda; class Arachnida; order Araneae; family Dysderidae; genus Dysdera; species Dysdera silvatica. The sequence goes on along the minus strand of QLNU02014176.1, from coordinate 34,417,168 downwards.
AACAATTTGGGGTGACGTGGAAACAAATGGCTCAGAATAGACTTGTGTAAAAAGTATTTGGAGAGGCCTTCATCCAGCAGTGGATAGATAATGGTTAAACATGATGATTATGATACGTGGAATACTAAAATGTATAATGTAATGTACATATATACTTGGCCTGCGAAAGGCTTGCTGGTATTTAACTGGACGGAGACTCACATGCTGAACGTATGTGACGATGTATATAACCGACCGGGTCACTAACCTTGTATCCTACTCCGCCTTCAAATAGTGAGAGCAGGATGTTCTATTTATGAAGGAAATTAATATTTGGTGTACGAATAGATGGGCGTTAGTGGAGGGCTTATTTACCAACCCGTTGGCCCTTATTCTCTAGGTGTTGGAGTGTTCCTGGTTAAGACAGGGGGTGCTAAGAACCACCGTCATAACGCGGGCTGTCGTTTGTTATTGACGATGGCTGCGTATAATGTACGTTCCCTTGCTTCTAAAGAAAGGCTTCCCGAATTGGAAGAACTTGAAACGGTCCAATGGGGAGTAATTGGACTCCGTGAAGTCAGAAAGAAAGGTGAAGAGTTGGTAAAACTTAAAAGAGAACATTTGTTTTATTATAGAATAACGGAAACTGGAAGAACAAGTGATGTTGGCTTCTTAATCAACAAATTAATTAAGGACTACTTTCTTGAAGTTGAAAATACGTCGTATCTAGCAACGAGGCTCATTGTTCAACTAACACAGCGATACCAACTTCAGATAGTACAAGCATATGCACCAACGTCAAGCCATACAGACGAGGAGGTTGAAGAATTCTATTAAGAAATCAAACAGTTGCACGCCAAGGAGAAATAATATATCAAGCCAATCATGGGGGGATTTTAATGCAAGAATTGGACAGCAGGAACAAGGAGAGACATCGATTGGTAAATACGGATATGGGGGAAGGAATGGACGTGGCGATTAACTCATCGAATTTGCAGAAACTGAAAATTTTAACGTCATAAATTCATTTTTTAAGAAGAAACCGCAAAGAAAATGGACGTAGAAACACCCAAATGGAGGAACCAGACAAATCAACTATATCCTGGCAAACATACATACGGCTTAAAAATACAGATATTTTGTCAATTGATTACAGTTTTTTTCCGGATGTCAGTGATTACGTCTTTATTTACAACTTGTAATGATATTATTTATTTGTTAGAAATTATTTGAAATGTGGTTTCATGAATTTAATTGGAACCAACTAGTTATATAATATGCGAGCAGTATGTGATCCAAGAGTATCAATTTGGTCACCACTGCTATAATACATTCGTGTGCAGAGTTTATTTATAATACCTTATTAATGTAATTTTCTTGCCCAAAATACTGGAAGTGGGAAGATATGCGTGGTTTCAATGCCACCTCATGTGCTGAAGGGATTAAATTCTATTCCCCCTCATGCTGCAATAAAAGTTCAATGACTGTGTTGCTGCGGTGGCTGTAAACAATTTGTAAATGCGTCACGTATTCTGTATTTTTTCACAGATCCATAAAAACCATCTTTATATTACCCAGAAATAACCTTCCTATGCCCTTCCGCTACTTATCACATAAATCTCGTTCTTAAACAATTTATTGATATGGCAAAGGTCTGTATAATCCGAAAATATTTAATTACTTTATTTACACATGTGTCGTCAGAACTTTCATTCTGATTTGTGTCGTTATTATTATGCAGTGGTCGAGTACTTTCATAAGAATTTGACGGATTTAATCAAAGGCACAACCTGATTTAATATCTAAAGAATATCTCTAAAGAAAACAAAGCCATTTGTCTTTTTTCCATTTATTTGTCCTTTGTTTCTCTAATAGACATGAAATCTTCGAATTTAAACGAATTGGTAAACTTTTAAATTACAAAATTGCAATTTCCATGTTTACAAAATATTTTGTAGCATATTATTATCAACTAATCAGCCAATCAATCAATTAATCAACCAATCAGTCAGTCAATGAATCAATCAATTTATTCTTCACATGTTCAGTTAAAATTTGAAAGAGAGTTACATAAAACCATCAATTATACATATAGAATTTAACTGTGCATGGAAATGTCCCAGGAAGATATCAACTAGGATATGAAAACCCCTGGGACCTGACGATAGCAAATCATAACTGAACATATCAATTAACCATATGCAATTATTAAATATTAAAAATCATAAACTAGAAATAGTAAATCCACCATCTTAATCTAATACATTCAATTCCAGATCTCTTTATCCCATCATTTTCGATCTCCCGCTTTCCGTCGTGAGTTTAAGTATTTTCTTAGATTGGTTTTAAATTTATTGATACTATTCAATTTCTTCAAGTTTTCTGGCAATTTGTTCCAAAGAAATAGTTTCACTCGAAATTGTTTACCATAACCGCATAAGAAATATACGCAAAGCACATGCGTATGAACATTTTGCCTATATACGTGTTCTGTATTTCAATTTATAAAGTTGACTCATAACCTATTGTGTTTTTAAACCTTACGCAAATGTCTCTATACTAATTTTAAATTAAATTTTCCTGTAATACGTTAGATTGTCTTCATTGTCTCATAAATATTTACATACCGAAGGTTAAACATTGGTAAAAAGCAAATAAAAGATATTACCCAAGCCTTCGCACACTTCAGCAGCAGTTGTCCGTCAGGAGAAATATCTTATAATCATAATCATTATAATAATTATAATGAATCATTGAGGGATGTGAGCTGTAGCTATCAAAACAATCCTAATTCTTATCAATGCTTCAAGAACTGTGGATGAAGCATTTTACCTTATGATTCCACCTCCTAACATCAGCATAATTCATAAAAGTTTCGTAAAAATTGTTTCTTTCTTAAACTTATGTGATAATGATTTTTAGAACTTATATCATTATATTTTACGTAAATCCTCCGAAAAACGATGTCTGTTGTGTGGTTATTTTAAGAAAATATGGCTTTTTAAATTCTGTGGCACATTGCGACATATTTTCAGTTATTTTATGCTCGTGTACTATTAAGGTATAAGAATTTCTCTATCGTGAGACGAGGTTTTGTTCCGTGTTTTCGTAGGTTTTTGATATCATTCTTTTAAACGATTCCTTGATGTCATTTTCTATTTCTGTATGACTTAGAAAGAAACGATATCCATCACGCACGATTAATTTTGCATATAATCTGTAATGACTGTATAGGGCAGTGGTTCCCAACCTTTTTTCAAGCCGGGACACACTTTTATAGTAACCAAGTAATTCGCGACCCTCTTTTATAGTAACCAAAAGATCTGCGACCCCTCTGTCCGCCGCCGACACATTTGTATAATAAAAGCATTTTTAACAAAGTAAAGAAAACACATTAAATATAAAATTATATTAATTATATATTATATTAATTATATATTATGTTAATTATATATTTTATTAATTATAGATATAAATTTAGCAATCACATTAGTAGAATATTGCAATGTGTGTAGCCATGTTGAAATATAAAAGCGTTGGAAACATTTGGTATGAAATTCCTTATAAAAATAATTGCGGCTATTGTCCAGAAACCTGTTCGCCATCCCCAAGTTAGGAACCCACTAACTGGTATAGGTAAACGAGTGATAAAATTTAAACAATTTCTCATTCAATCTCTGGAATTCCCTTTAACAGCTACACGAGTCGACATTTTCGCTAAACAAAAACATTTTCTCTCTATGAGCCTTCTATGGGAAATCTCCACAACTTTCTTATTCGCTTCTCCACGAAATCCTCACAACATTCTTATTCGCTTCTCCACGGAATCTTTATAACCTTCTTATTCACTGCTCCACGTCATCTTCATAGCTTTACTACTCGTTTCTCCACAAAATTTTCAAAATTTTCTTATTTGTTTCTCCACTTAATCTTCACAGCTTCCTTATTCCTTCCTTCATAAAATTTTCTTAGTTTTATTGTTCCCTTCTCCACGAAATTTTCACAATTTTCTTATTCGTTTCTTCATAAAATCTTTACAGATCCTATTGGCTCTATAAGAAATATATTGTAATATATTTGCATAAACCTATATATGTATTATATTACTGTATATTATTAAATATTTATACAAATAAAACTTACAAAATAGATGCAAATTCGGGCAGGCTATAAAAAATTATGGATATTATTAAAGAATAATTCAATGGAACTGAAAAAATCTACGATTAAAGCGCACACGTATTTGTCTCAGATAGAATCCCTTTATTTTAACCATAAATACTCAAAAAGATGCTTTGAAGTACGTAGCATTGAGATAAAATATTAAGCAAAACATTTTTATTGTTTCCCTTAAAGCAAACGGAAGGAATGTTACTTTTCTGATGACTTACACGTGCTTGCTTCAGTAGATCAATGGTATGGTTCACCATTCTTTTGGCAGAAGCCACCTTTCTTAACTTTTGTAGACTACTATCGGTATGTGCGTGTCACTGAAGTCAATCTTTCGGCACTTCATTAGGCCTATATCAGGTTTAAATAGAAACACAACTACATTCGATTACTTACGATTTATTTTCATCATATCGTTCTTAGCTGACGTTATATTGAATAACACATATTTGTAGCACTCGCTGTGGAAATCTAGTTTGTAAAATTTCAATGTTCTAATTTGAATTTACGTGTTTCTTACAATTTCAAGTACGTTTGCGTTTACTTTTGAAGACAAGCGGTATAATATAATTCAAGTTAGCACAGTTTATTTTGATCAGTGGGTAATTTTAATTGTATTCATTATAGAAATATAACTTAGGAAAGTATAGTCTGTGTAATAGCGCAAGATAATAAATGTGTTTTCTTATTCAGAAAACACATTTATTATGTTGCGCTAGATTATGTTGCACTGGATTCTGAATAAGAACCCAGCTCAAATTTTATGGAATAGATCCAAATTACTGATCAAAATCTGCGTCCTCCCCTCTCCCTCCAAAATTATATGCATCCAGCTTCGACTTAACTCGCGGCATATGAAACTTTAATATAAGTTTCACATGCCGTGAGTTAAGTCGAAGTTGGATGCATATAATTTTCTGGGGAGAGGGGACGCAAATCTTGATGAGTAATTTGGATCTATTCCATAAAATTTGAGCCGAGTTTGCGTAAGTAATAATAAGTATAGATTATTTATCCTTGGGAGGGGGAACATGCGCCCCCTCCCAAATCCGCCCTTAGGTTGACCAACACTGCCTTTTTTTTTTTTCATTTTTACGTTATTCATGCAACGAACTATCCGATCCCTTTGCCTTCAGTGCGAGAGGAGATTTACGCATATAAATAATCTTAGAAATCAAATAGAGCTTAATAACTTAATATATTATTCAGATAATGAGTTGCTTAATTTAGGTTGAAATGTATTTACATTTTCCACAATTATTGTCTATGTGAGAAGATTTTTGTCTAAATGAAGAGTCTTCCTTGCAGTAATAATATAATAACACAAAAGAATAATAAAAATAGCATAAATCCCCGCGAAACACGGAATCAGCGGGGTTTGAGTCGTTATGTTGTTACAGGTCAGATATGGCATCATTTAACGTACAATTCTTTCATTTTGTTCCATTTTACATCTTATTTCTTTTATTTGATCATTATCATTGCCTTTTTTCCTAAATATCAGAAAACTTTTATTTTCGTTCTATGATCTCCTTAGTGTTCGTTTTGTCCCTGTATAATTCCTTTTATAACTTTTGTGAGATCATACGATTGATAAAAGATCGTCAATCGATTTGAAGGTAGGTCGAAACCTTTAATTTCCTCTATAACTTACAATTCCTGAGCCATATCTAGAAAAAAAATTCTCAGTCTTTCTTTCCAAGCCTCGTTAGAAATATTTCCAATATAAATTCCAAACATATCCAGTGCCTCGAAGTCCTATCATAGTAATTCGTAACAGTGTAAACATCCATATAATTTTTAGCAATCAAAATCTTCATGATAAAATACTCGTATGTCCCTTTCATAAAAGTATAGTTTACGTATCAGTACTTTCACTACAAAAGTATTAAAAATCACACGTCTCAGTTGTGCAGTAACCTTATAGTAAACATTATTTAAAATCATGTATTGAAGTTCTGAAATAATTTATAAATGGACTTCATTTTCATAAACAGAAAAACACTGCTGGATAATTTGACGCTATTTATAAATGAATAAACGTCATTTAAACTATCTGTTGTCATTGGTACTTCATTGTCCTAACCATGACATCACTCCATGATGACATCACACTCACATCACATCACATCACACTCACATTATGACATCACTCCAACCTTATTCACAGAAATGTGGTTTTTTTTCACAAAATCATTGGCACTAATTTAATTCAGAAATACAGATTTAAAATTCCGCGTAAATTCCCGCATGCGTAAAAAAAGATGCACTATGTTATATTGATTCTAAACTGACATCAATTTAACTGACATAAACTTGATCATAAACTGACATAAATTTTGCTGACATAAACTGACCTCAATTTAGCTGACATAAACTGACATCAATTTAGCTGACATAAACTGACATCAATTTAGCTGACATAAACTTGACATGATCATAAATTGACAGCAATTTAATTGACATGAACTTGACATGATCATAAACTGACATCAATCCAACTGACATCTTGTATAGAACCTAAAATCACGATACCAAGTTTTATGTGAAGGGCTTTTAGTTTGTCATAATCATCAAATTCAGCTGTTATCTATCCATTGCCGGATGAATATTTCTCCAAATGCTTTCTACATAAGTCTATTATGAGAAATTTGCTTCCATACCACCCAAACCTGTTTTCTTATTTCATCCACCCATTGAACTCGGGGACATGTCCTAAGTCTTCGGTGGTCTTTTGGAAGTTTTTATTTTTAGTTCATGTAAATAACCTTTAGTTATAGACATTTACATCAAGCTGATTTGCTATTTTTCCAGTCCCGAGAACGCAAAATTTTTTCTCGCTAGAAACTATAAAGTTTATTGCACTTTAATCAAACTTATATACCAAACAAAATTTACATTTTTCTCGCTAAGTCCGGGAATTCGCTGTATTCGAACTTGCTAAATTAGATATTATATTGCATATTTATAAAGTTAGCGTCACCTTAAATATGACCAGTAAGTTATTGTAACTGATGTAGACCTTACTGTTTCAATCTTAGAGACCATCAGATTCTGCTTTTTTAACAAAAAAATTTTTTTTCTGTTTGGAAAATAACGAAAAACACGAACCCGAAACATCAGAATTATTATATAGCATAGACTAAAGTTACAGTTTATTGAAAAACAAAATAGTGTATTTATATGGCTACGGAGAAGCAGTAGCTAATGGATGTTTTTGTGCTATAAAACCGAAGTTTTTTCTTTTTCTTTTAGAGTTCTCGGATGGCGTTGATGTAATCGTCTTTTCTATTGATTTTTCATCTTTCTTAACAACCTAGTTCCGTGGTATCCTCAGAAAAGTAGAGATTCCAAATCTTATATAAGCTCTTGCCATTTGAGCGAGCTCTAAGAAAGTAGACATGAAACATCTGCTGCCCTATAATTGACTCTAAGCTTCAGAAACTTGGGATAGGCTATATCCCGGCTTTAGGGAAAGTGATAGAGCAAGTTCCATTATATGATATGGGAATAAACTACCAGTGATGAGTATTCAAGGGAATCTGGGTAATCTCAGATGGACCAGCTGTCCTTTTCTTTTACTTTAAACATTTTTTTTGCAGCGTTCTTTTTCATTTTAATAAAAATTTGCGGACGAATTTTAGGTATCCAATTAATTAAGTTATTAAAAAGCATATTCTCAGTGCATTTTAATTGAGCAAAACTAGCAGCCTAGTTCCCAGGCCTTCTTATTCTAGTTGATATTACCCTAAAGCGGAAAAGGCTATAATGTGCATGCCTTACTGCAAGGCTGCCCAATGAATCAAACCACGATATACTGACAGCGAAGGCCATCTCAACTTGGAGACTGCTCAGGAGTACGTAAAGAGTTGTTTCGCTGCTGAATCTATTATTATACGGTTTAAATGTCTTGTTTTTGTGTCTTGATTTTTGTTTCTTGACTTTTCTTTATTAACATTTTTACCATGTAGTGTCGTTTGAACACACGTTGCATTTTAACTTCTAAAGTTACTTTAAAAACCATCAATTCGTTAAGCTCAAATTTTAGCACTACATGATAAAAATAAGTTACGTTAAGTAGACACAGTATGGGACAAGTGATTCACGTTGAGTCATGCGTATATTGAGTTATCAAAATAGGGAAAATTAAAAAAAAAATAATAACTTCAGTTCAGGATGAGGACGGCCCCTCTTTTTCTTCAAATATAAAGAAAGCTCTAGTTTGAGGTATTCAAACGTGGGCAGCAAAACAGAAAAAAAAAAAAAATTATTGTATAATAAATTCCCCCACGAAAAACTCACAAAAATCTCGCCCCGGAGGCTTTTCTGTGTTGACCATTATTTGGCAATTGTGTTATCCCTGTGAAGGGTAATAATATCTTACATCCTCATATACGGAGAAAAATGCGTTTGTTCCTGTCCTCATTCGTCTAGTAGGTCAAGACACCCCGGGCTAAACGGAGGGACCCTGGTTCGAATCCAGGATGAGGACGGCGCCTCTTTTTCTCCAAATATAAAAAAAGCTCTAGTTTGAGCTAAATAAACGTGGGTGGCAAACATTATTGTATAATAAATTCCCCCATGAAAAACTTACAAAAATCTTGCCTCGGAGGCTTTTCTGTGCTGACCACTATTATGCAATTGTGTTATCCCTGTGAAGTGTAATAATATCTTACAACATCTAACAATTTAATTTAAAATTTAAAAAAATTAAATTATAATTTGCTAATTATAATATTTCAATACAGACTTTTTATACATTTCTTCTTCATGTTAAATTGTATAGTGAAGCAAAGAAAACAATTCCGCGTATAGAAAGCGATTTCTAAAACAATAGCGGTTTATGTAACAAAATATAAACATAATAATAACATATCGTGTAATAAACAAAATAATAACATATCGTGTAAAACATATCGGTAATAAACAAAATATAACATAATAATAACATAATAATGTAATAAACAAAATAATAACATATCGTGTAAAATCCGCCATTTCTGTAGAATTTAACTCCGCAAGTTTGACCTCTTTTGCCACATACATCTAACAATGTAAGTTCTTAATAAACACATTTGTAAGAGTCTCTAACAGAAGAAGTTGACATTTGAATAACGCCTTGGTTTAGCTGCTATGGAAGTATATACAGATAGAAAAAAAAAGATGAAGGAGATAGAAAAAAAATAGTCCGACTGCGGAAAAATTCTTTACATGATAATCTGGCGTATGATCGAGGACCAATAAAATTTTTATATTTTCACTGAAAATTTTTTAGTCAAGCGTACTTCGTCAGCGTCCTAAAATTATGTTAACTGAAGCGGATATGTCATATTTTTTTCCTATTAATGTTTATAAAAAGCAAGATTAACATACTTAGAGAGTAGTAAGAAACCATTAAAAGAAGTGTTGCAGTAAGCATAACTATCGGCGTAGCACTACGCAAAATAAACAGTAAACAAGGAGTAGCAATATAAATAATAGTAAATAACGATCATTTGTTTCATTTGGGTAGAAGAATGGCAATGTCTAATCTGAACGGTTGTCAAATTGTTGTCTTTTAATACCGTTGGCGACGCTTACTAACAGAATTTATTCCCAATATCACTGCAGTTTTACTTCTGAATATGTGAAATAATATTATTAGGAAATAAAAGTATGAATACTAACAGGCACTGGAGTAGGAAAAGAATGGGGCTCAACCCCAATTGAATGTCAAGATGCATTCTTCTCTTTGGTGCAGTATCCCATTGCAGTAATCCCCCGACTTACGTAAATTCGCAGTTAACTAATAAATCTCGAAAATTAAAACTAAGCACTTTGCACTAAGTAATACAAGTCACAGCAAATGTGACGAATGGTAACAGGAAGTGATGCGGTAACAGGCAGTGAGTTTTGGGCAAGTGCCTAAAAGCCGTAATAATCAAAGTGAAACCTGCCAAGAAATACGGACTCCCGAAACAATTCCTTCATTCCCCGACCCGTACTTCTTATATTCAAACAATATTCGTGATTGCAGAGCTTAGTATGTGATATTAAGTCATTTGCAGTAGTAGTCTATGCCACTCACGGTTAATTGTTTATCACCGTTAATATTCGTTATTTATCTACCCTTAAACTGGATTCGAAACGCAAAGCCAAATGCGCTGGTACTAAATTTTAAAAAAATATTTTAAATATTTTTTTTAAAATTTAGTATATTTTTTAAAAATTCAAAAATATTTATTTTGAATTATTTTAATTAAATATATATTTCAAAAGTGTTAGTTTATTTTTATATTCTTTTATGTATTTTTCATATATTAATTTATATGACATTTTATGATATTTTTATATGACATTATATTTATAATGACATTAACCGTAGAATAGATAAAATTAACGAGACACAAAGAAGTATGGAAAATTATGTAAATAATTTGTGTAATTCAATTAATAGCAATCAAAATAATGTGAGCACAGTGGAAAATTTATTTAATGTGGATGAAAATATTGGATTTGATACTGCTTGCAAAATTATAGCTATTCATGAAATGAAGATGAATTAATTGATGTGGGTTTAACTAAAGGTCTGATAAATTATGAGATAGGTACAGAATACAATAATGTGAACAAAAATGCTCAATCTGCGGACAGTATATAAGTGATATATATAATTGGAGTGATGATATTGATGATGCTATTATACAGATGTTAGAAAATACAAAGTGTAATAAATGTAATAATGATAATGATGAATCAAATAATGCAAGCAATATATATGTAAAATGTGTTATATCTAAAAAATGTAATATGTGTGTGAAAAATGTAATATGTGTAAAAAATTTAATAAGTGTAAAAAATGCAATAAGTGTCAGAAATGTAATATGTATAAAATATGTAATATATGTAAACAATGCTTTAATAGGGATGGAGTAAATAATATAAATAACATTTATAATAGTGGGAATATTGAGTGCCTAAATGATAAAGATTTACTAAGAATATTACACATCAATGCCAGGAGTATAAATAACAAAGTGGATGAAATAGAGTTACTAATGGATAACAAATATTACAAAATAGATTTATTAGCAATTACAGAAACTTGGTCAAAAGAACATGATCATATGGAGTTTCCAGGTTGGTATGAGTATCATGTAATGCGAAAAAAGAAAACAAATATTAGGGAATATAAATCTTGTGTCTTAGATTATCAAATAAGCGATCATAGGGCTATTATAGTAGGGATATATGAAAAATTTGTAAAAAAAAAATAATAAAATGAGAATTAGAAACCTGAGTAAAAGAAATATTAATAAATTTAAGGAAGATTTGAGATCAATTGATTGGGACATAGAATTAAATCATAATAACAAATATGATATATTTTTAAGAAAAATTAAAGAATTATATGAAAAATTTTTTAATTGGAAATATATTAAAGGCAAAATAAATAATAAGGGCTGGATAAACAACAGAATCAAAAACATTATAAAGAAAAGGAATAATTTATTTAAGAGATTTATAAGAACAAAAAAATTGATTTATTTAGAAAGATTCAAAAAATTAAGAAACTGTATAACTAAATCAATTGTTTGGCACAAAAAAAGATATTTAGATGAAAACTTGATTAATGTAGATAATAAAAATAATTGAAAGTTTATAAATAAATTATTGTGTAGAGATAATAAAAATAAAGAAATAAAATTAATAAAAAGATGATAATAGAATTATAACGGTAAAGGGGGAAATGGCAAATTGCTTCAAAAAAATTTTTATTGAAATATCTGAAAAAATAATAGATAAATATATATGGAGAATAGCTGTAAGAATTTGAGCAAAAATCATGATAAAACTATGTATGTTGAGCAAATAATGTATTTTGAATTATTAAATGAAATAAGGAAACTTAATAGTAAAAAAAGGAGAATGTGTTGATGAGATTCACCCAAAAATTGTGAAGGAAAGTGCGGAATTGTTGGTTGTGCCCTTATTGATTGTATTTAATAATATTATAGATAAGGAAGAAATTCCTGATGAAATGAAGATATCTAAAATTATACTTATTTATAAAAAGGGTAAAATAGACTGTAAAGAAAATTATAGACCAATAGCAGTGACATCAGTTTTTGCGAAATTATTTGAAAAACTGCTTTACAATTGAATAAAAAAATTTATTTAAAAAATAATTTAATGGATACATATCAACATGGTTTTAGAAAAGGAAAATCAACAGAAGCAGCATTACTTAGAACAATAAATAAAATACAGGAAGCAATCGAAAATAGGGAATATAGTATAGGGATATTCTGTGATTTGAGTAAGGTGTTCAATGTATTAAATAGAAAGATATTAATAACAAAATTAAATAATTATGGATTAAGAGGTAAAATTAATAAATTATTATGCAGTTATTTAAATAATAGAAAACAAATAGTGTGTGTTGGAGGCAAAACATCAAAAATGATGAGTAGCAATAACTGTGGAGTGCCGCAGGGGTCCAATTTGGGACCACTGTTGTACTCCATATATGCAAACGATATATTTAATATTTCAGATATGGGTCATATAATATTGTTTGCAGATTATACAAGTGTCATAGTTCCTGGTCAAGACCTAAAAAGATTAATGGAAATATGCATTAGTGAAATAAAAAAAAATTTGAGAAATGGTTTTATGTAAATCAAATGAAATTAAATGTAGATATATCTAAAGTAATGATTTTCTGAAGTAGAAGCAAAAATATTAATATCGACATATACAATAATTCAGTCTTAATTAGTAACAATAAACAAATTGAAGTGGTACAACAATTAGAATTTTTAGGAATTCAACTAACAGATAAATTAAATTGGAATGAATAAATAAATACTGTGTTAAAAAATGCAAGTAAAAGTATAGGAATACTAAGAAGAATAGGTAATATATTGACAGATAAAATTAATATTGACCTTTATTACCCCATGATATAGAATCATCTTATGTATTGCAACTGTATATGGCGAGATGTTGGCATAGTTAATGGAAATATATTGAAAAATATACAGTAAAAAGCAATGAAACTAATTAACAAGAATAATAGAATGAACTGGAAAAATATATTAATTAAATACAATGTCGTACCATTTAAATTAATACATGAATACTGTATTTTGATTGAAATGTTTGAAAGAATTAAGGGAAACAAGCACATAGAGTTAATAAAAATTAAATATAATGAAAGAGAAAGAAATATTTGCCGAAAATATAATGACTTAATCATATTGAAATAAAAGCTGGAAAATTAATTTTAAGGGTCCTAACCTCGGCAATAAATTACCTGAGGATATAAAAAAATTAAACGGAATTAAAAAATTTAAAAATAAATTAAGAGAGTACTTGATCTCAACATTGGTCTCGTAACAAATTAGATTTATAATGTACTAACGACATGGTGGATTGTTGTGAACTAATATCAAATAGATTAATTTTTGTATTTAACTTGGTGCTATTAACATGATTGTCGTTGATTGATCTACTCGAGGTCCTAGGTTTATTACATCCAAGAAGATATTTTCCTCGGAACTTTCCTTGTATGGTCAAATTGTTTCCACATATTGAAAGAAGAAATGATATAACGTATATTATTTGTACTGTAGGAGTGAAAAATAAATAAAACTTATTATTATTATTATTATATACAGGGTGGTTAGTAAAGACACACAGATAACTGTCGAACGGAGAGAGCTATATGTGTGAACGTGTTGTATAGGTATAGTAAAGTAACTATGCGCTACAAGATGAGATTATGTATAGAGCCCCTAGCTGAGATATTCAGAACTTAGAACTGCTATCTCGAAAACTATTCAAGATACGGGGAAAAGTCAATTGCAAAGTTGTTAAGCACCAATTAGTTAGTACAAAACGATTTTTTTCCACCACCTTAATAGGGCAAAAATCGTGATTTAGGAAGTTTAATGGGTACAGGACGCCCCTGCGTGACAGCTTCCCTGCGAACAGATATGAATAGAGGGGAAGCTTCAGGGAGGGGCGATATTTTCATTGCACTCGTCACAAAGCACATGATATGCAAATATGTACGCTACAATAATAAAATCGTATTATATCGTATTTTACGTAATAATTTTGGAATTTTGAACAACAATGGCGTTTAATTTAAATAAACACCGGTTAGTTTAATACCGGTCTTTTCATAATTTGGTTTAAATAGTAGTCCATGTACTACACCATTCTGCGAAATAACCGGCTTCAATATATATACGTTCGTAAGGGATTATATATTGTCGTTCGTAGCTCAGTGGGTAGAGCCTCCGCCCGGCAAGTGGAAGGTCGTGGGTTCAGGTCCCACCGAAGGCAGAAATATTTATTTTCTTTCGAACGTTTCACCATCTAATCACGCCATAACATCGGCGCTGGTATCACTACGCCAATAAACGTTGATTGATATTGTTGTTTAACGATGGCGTTGCTGGACGGATACCTTTAAAACCTCTTAAATTACGATTTTTGCCCTATTAAGGTGGTGAAAAAAAGTCATTTCGTACTAACTAGCTGGTGCTTAACAACTTTGTAATTAACCGTTTTCGTCTATCTTGAATAGTTTTCGAGATAGCAGCTCTAAGTTCTCAATTTTTCCGCTAGGGGCGCTGCACGCAGTCTCATCTTGTAACGCATAGTCACTTTACTATACCTACACATCACGTTCATACATATAACTCTCTCCGTTCGACAGTTATCTGCGTGTATAAGGACTTCACTAACCACCCTGTATAATAACAAGAATAATGATAATAATAATAATTATTGTTTCTTAGAAAGTTACGTTTAAGAAATTTACAAATTCGACTTACGTAAAATTCACGTTACGTAAAGGTTACGGAACGCATTACTTACGTAACTTGGGGGTGGGAAATGACTGTACTTCTTTTAAAACTACTTGAGCCCGTCTCCCACTAACGTTTGAATTGATAAACCATTGCTTATAGATCCTACAAAGGAATTCAGCATTTTTCAGGAATTCAGCAGTTCCTTCATCAGTGGTGTAGTTCGCCTCGAGATTGGGTAGGAGTACTAGAGCTCCACCCCAGTGCTCTGCATATAACATTAATTTGTAGTTTTCCTCTGATGTTGGGCGTAGCTACATTTTGTACAAGGTGAAGGGTTAAAATCCACCCTGTCTGTTTCACGAGAATTCTTAGGAAGTTTAGCCGTTGCACATTAGGTATCAAATCAACGATTTAAACGAGAGAGGGAGAGGTTGTCTATATAAGAAAGTAAACGAATCTATAAACTATAAGAAGATGAAGCGCAAAATATGAAAATTATGTTAATTCCTATAATCAGAATCGCTCTTTTTTTCCTACTGTCTAATTACTATTAGTAATTCAATCCATATACTTTAGAGTGATTTTCATATAACTTTTCTGTGGAAATACACAAGGATCGTTTACTGTGCGCAGAAACTGATGCTAGCTAACTACTACACTTCTTGGGAAGACCCATGAAGGTCATACGACAAGGTCACCAAGATTAATGTCTAATGAAGTTTACGTGTCTCAGATAAGAAAAGAGATAATAACCGAGAAAAGAAAATATTCTTAAGGAAACCTGTAATCACACAACCGTTTCCTCCAGTGGCCATCTTTTAGTTGCACGAAAGCTTTCTAAAGTTCGGTGAGTGAAGTTATGAATAAGTTTTCTAAAATTTGGTTTAAAATTTAAATTTAAAACAAGTAGAATCCAAAAACTTTTGAAAGAAATAATTCTTTTACACAATTGAGAATAAAGAATGAAGAAAAAGTCTTTAGGTCTGAAATATTATTTATTGATCAAGTACCCAGCGGTATTTCATATAGGCGTCGCCAATCGCGTGTATGGTGATGGTCGGCATACGACTAAAAGGGCCGTCTTCTAACGACATTGAATGTTATTTCTTCAACTTTTCGAACTTCGTATTATATTTCTGTTATTTATTTTACAAAAAGTTGGCTTTTGTATTTTGATCATTGATATTCAAAGCTATCTATATATCTCGGCTTATATTTGTCAAACTTCTCATTCATTCATTCAAAAAATTTCAGTATTGGTTAGGAAGTATTGAAGAATTACGTAAGTAATATTTTTTTGGCCATATCAACCTTCTCCCCCCACGGTAAGCAAAAATTAACATTGGCTAACATAGGAAAATAAGACCAACGGCAACCACCTACGGGGTGCTTACTTAATATTTAAACGCTCTCTTAGGTGGGAGACTGTCATAATGATGCTGGATAGCTCAAGTATATTTTAGCGTCTTTACACACACGCATGCATGCACATATATATGTATATGTGTGTGTGTGTATATATATCATCATCATCATCATCATATTCAACCATTATCTATCCACTGCTGGATGAAGGTCTCTCCAAATGCTTTCCACACAAGTCTATCCTGAGCAATTCGCTTCCACGTCACCCCAACCTGTTTTCTTATTTCATCCACCCATCTAGTTTGAGGACGTTTTCTAGGTCTTCGGTGGTCTCTTGGAATCCAGTTCAGAATTTCTGTTGTCCATCGTTGATCAGTTCTTCTTGCAATATGCCCAGCCCATCGCCATTTCAGCCCTTTTACTTTAACAATGATGTCCTCTACTCTAGTTTGCTCTCTCACCCAAGTGTTTCTTTTTCGATCTCTCCTAGTTATTCCAAGCATGCACCTCTCCATGCTCCTTTGCGTTGTCTGTAACTTTCGTATTGCTCCAACTGTTAGACTCCATGTCTCTGATCCATAAGAGAGGACTGGCAATACACACTGGTTGAAGACCTTTCTTTTTAGACACAAAGGCAATTTCCCCTTCAGGATAAAACTGTTTCTTCCAAATGCACTCCAGCCAAGTTTAATACGTCTGTTGAGTTCTTTCATAATGTTGCCATCCATTGAAATCAGCTGGCCAAGGTAAATATATGAATCAGCAATTTCTAGCTCAGTGTTGTCAACTTGTATTTTTGTTTCCTCTACAAAATTATTGAACATGATCTTAGTTTTTTGTAGGTTCATCTTGAGTCCAACTTCTTCACTTCTAGTTGAGAGCTCTTGTACCATGTCTTGGAGTTCTAATGGGTCCGTTGAAAAAATAACAATGTCATCAGCAAACCGCAGATGATTTAAATATTCACCATTTATTTTTATTCCCTTGTTATTCCAATTTATCAGCTGAAAAATCATCTGTAAAGCAGAAGTAAAAAGTTTTGGAGAAATGGTATCTCCCTGCCTCACCCCTTTGCCAAGTTTGATAGTTTTGGTATCTTTATGTAACCGAAATTTTGCACTTGCATTTTTATACACACGTTTCACCATGTCAATGTACACATCCTCAATGTCTGTTGATCTTAAAGAGTTGATGACTGCTGATGTTTTTATAGAGTCAAAGGCCTTCTCATAGTCAATAAATGCAACACACAATGGAAGTTCATATTCATGTGTTCTTTCAATTAATTCTCTTAATACTTGAATATGGTCCACTGTACTGAATCCACTTCGAAATCCAGCTTGTTCTCTTGGTTGAGCTGCATCTAATTTTTTCTGCAGGCGATGTGTTAGCACTTTTGTGAAGATTTTATAAATAGCAGGTAACAAGCTAATTGGTCGGTAATTTTTCAAATCCTCTTTATCACCTTTTTTATGCAAAAGAATTACTGTTGCAGAATCCCATTGGTTTGGTATGTTACCGCTGTTAAGACATTTGGTAAAGAATTTTGCAAGTATGTCTTCTACATATTCTCCAGCTTCTTTTAGGATATCTAATGTAATACCATCATCACCAGGGGCTCTTCCTTTCTTCATGCTTTTTATTGCAAATGAAACTTCTTCTTTTAAGATTTTAGGAGCTGTTCCTTCGACTATTTCGGCGTCTTCGTTTAATCCACTGTTACTTTCATATAGTTTTTTGTAGAATTCTTCAACTCTTCTAAGTATTTCTTCCCTATTTCTTGTTACGGTGCCATCCTCTCCTTTTAATGCAATGATGTGTTTCTTCCCAACAGATAAACTTCCTTTAACAACCCTAAGGCTCTTGTTATTTTCAATGGCTTCCTTTACTAGCTCACAGTTGAATTTTCTTATGTCTTCTTTCATGCTTTTGCGCAGAGTTTTACAAAGTTCTATGTACTCAATCCTGGAACTGGTATTTCGATTGTCCACCTTCATATCTCTTCGCCTTTTCATGAGCTGTTTCGTCTTCTCAGATAATTTGCTATTGTGCTTTTTACAGGTTACACCACCAATTTCCCCAGCAGTTTCAACTATTGTCTTAACAATGTTTTCATTTGCTTCTGAGATATCACTTTCATCAATAAGTCCTTCCAGTGCAGAAAAGCGATTTTTTAATTCCAACTTGAATGCCTCGGTATTTTCTTTTAATTTCTTTAAATCCACCCTCTTACTTACTTGTTTCCTAATGAGCTTCTGTCGTTCTAATTTAGTATTTAAGTGCACTTTACATCTCACCATTCGATGATCACTTCCAGTATTAAATCTGTTCAGTACACTGCAATCTTCAATAATTGATTTCTTGTTTGCCAGGATATAGTCAATTTCACTAGTTCCCCCATTTGGGTGTTTCCATGTCCATTTTCTTTGCGGTTTCTTCTTAAAAAATGAATTCATGATGCTAAGATTTTCAGCTTCTGCAAATTCGATGAGTTGATCGCCACGTTCATTCCTTTCCCCATATCCGTATTTACCAACCGATGTCTCTCCTTGTTCCTGTTGTCCAATTCTTGCATTGAAATCCCCCATGATGAGCTTGATATGTTGTTTCCCTTTGGTGTGTAACTCTTTGATTTCTTCATAAAATTCTTCAACCTCTTCGTCGGTATGGCTTGATGTTGGTGCATATACCTGTACTATCTGAAGTTGGTATCGCTGGGTTAGTTGAACAACGAGCCTCGCTGCTCGATCTGATGTACTTTCAACTTCCAGAAGGTAGTCTT
>QLNU02014176.1:34380048-34397967 GCA_006491805.2 Dysdera silvatica | reverse complement strand
TTCTTTTTAGACACAAAGGCAATTTCCCCTTCAGGATAAAACTGTTTCTTCCAAATGCACTCCAGCCAAGTTTAATACGTCTGTTGAGTTCTTTCATAATGTTGCCATCCATTGAAATCAGCTGGCCAAGGTAAATATATGAATCAGCAATTTCTAGCTCAATGTTGTCAACTTGTATTTTTGTTTCCTCTACGAAATTATTGAACATGATCTTAGTTTTTTGTAGGTTCATCTTGAGTCCAACTTCTTTACTTCTAGTTGAGAGCTCCTGTACCATGTCTTGGAGTTCTGATGGGTTCGTTGAAAAAATAACAATGTCATCAGCAAACCGCAAATGATTTAAATATTCACCATTTATTTTTATTCCCTTGTCATTCCAATTTATCTGCTGAAAAATCATCTGTAAAGCTGAAGTAAAAAGTTTTGGAGAAATGGTATCTCCCTGCCTCACACCTTTACCAATTTTGATAGCTTCGGTATCTTTATGTAACCGAAATTTTGCACTTGCATTTTTATACACACGTTTCACCATGTCAATGTACACATCCTCAATGTCTGTTGATCTTAAAGAGTTGATGACTGCTGATGTTTTAATAGAGTCAAAGGCCTTCTCATAGTCAATAAATGCCACACACAATGGAAGTTCATATTCATGTGTTCTTTCAATTAATTCTCTTAATACTTGAATATGGTCCACTGTACTGAATCCACTTCGAAATCCAGCTTGTTCTCTTGGTTGAGCTGCATCTAATTTTTTCTGCAGGCGATGTGTTAGCACTTTTGTGAAGATTTTATAAATAGCAGGTAACAAGCTAATTGGTCGGTAATTTTTCAAATCCTCTTTATCACCTTTTTTATGCAAAAGAATTACTGTTGCAGAATCCCATTGGTTTGGTATGTTACCGCTGTTAAGACATTTGGTAAAGAATTTTGCAAGTATGTCTTCTACATATTCTCCAGCTTCTTTTAGGATATCTAATGTAATACCATCATCACCAGGGGCTCTTCCTTTCTTCATATTTTTTATTGCAAATGAAACTTCTTCTTTTAAGATTTTAGGAGCTGTTCCTTCGACTATTTCAGTGTCTTCGTTTAATTCACTGTTACTTTCATATAGTTTTTTGTAGAATTCTTCAACTCTTCTAAGTATTTCTTCCCTATTTCTTGTTACGGTGCCATCCTCTCCTTTTAATGCAATGATGTGTTTCTTCCCAACAGATAAACTTCCTTTAACAACCCTAAGGCTCTTGTTATTTTCAATGGCTTTCCTTACTAGCTCACAGTTGAATTTTCTTATGTCTTCTTTCATGCTTTTGCGCAGAGTTTTACAAAGTTCTATGTACTCAATCCTGGAACTGGTATTTTGATTGTCCACCTTCATATCTCTTCGCCTTTTCATGAGCTGTTTCGTCTTCTCAGATAATTTGCTATTGTGCTTTTTACATGTTACACCACCAATTTCCCCAGCAGTTTCAATTATTGTCTTAACAATGTTTTCATTTGCTTCTGAGATATTGATATATATATAAAAGAATGCTAATATTGTACAGTGAGGGGAAGGGTTAGGGTTGAAGGGCCCCTTACGGTCTATCTGTGAGACACAAATCATCTCTCGTATCGTTGGGTATATGGGCTGGAGTTTGATACTTAATGAAGTTAACCGTGATTTCAGATATTTGTGGTCGGTTCTGTTGCAGTTTTTACTATAAGTAGTCCCATGATGACATGCATACTCTAAAATAGCCAATATTTTTTCTGCCTATTTAAAAACCATAGAACTTTAGTCCGTATTTTAATTTTGAGTATTCTTTACTTGAAATTTTAATCAATATTTTTGTATATTTATCATGGTTTTGTAATATTTTTTTCTCAGTATCATAAGCCTGTAGCGTATAAGTATTACAAGTGTTGCCAGGATAGCGAACAAATGTAAAAATAATATAATTTCTGATCACGAGAAGGAAAATGATATACAGGGTGTGCCAAAATTTCCTTCATGTTTTTAAATAATCATAAAAAATAAAGAAATTGGTGTATCGGGGTGCGGTTTGCGCCTTTAGACTTATCAACGTGTCGGATTTTTTGGGTACAAGAAAAAAATAGTTAAAAATGTCGCCGGTAGGTGGCGCTGAAAGGTATATTTTCCTGAAAATATGCAAATTTTATCGGTTTAAAAGAGGATTGTAACCGACAACTAACTTCTAATCCACTTCTGCCTTTGTAATAGTGTGTGAGGATTGAATTAGTGCTTTGTTGAATTATTGTAACTCATTGAATGACTGCAGTTTTGATATTGGTAGAAAAGGCACTTTTGGTCAAGTTTTTTTTATGTCAACAATCAATCAACAACGCAGGCATTACGGAAATTTAGAACGGTAAAAAAAACTTACGAGACACCGAGGTCCAATTACAGAAACTAGGCTCGGAAAGATAGTGCAGTGATTCGAAGAAACTGGTCGTTTAGAAGGTGGACCTCGCAGTGGCAGGTCGAAGTTGTCAGTGGAGTGTATCAGCAGGGTAGCAACAGAAATGGATGCTTTCGCAGCAAAGTCACATAGCACCATATGCAGGGTACAGGTCGTTTCAAGAACCAAGAGTTTACCACAAACCAGTGTGTTCTGAGTGGTGCATGAAGTTTTAAAGTTATACCCGTACAAATTAAAACTTTACAGGAGCTGCAGCCGAATGACATTGAAAAGCCAAAGGAATTCGCTGAGTGGGCTTTGCAAAAGATCGACGATGATCCACAATGGCTTTTGAATATCTTTTGGACAGATGAAGCCTGATGAGGCCTGAATGAGGTGATTCTTTACACGGATCCGTTAATATGCATAACTACCGGATCTAGTCTCGAGATAATCCACATGCATAGGTAAAAACGCCGATGCATGCACCGAGACTCACTGTGTGGTGTGGGTTCGGTGCATCAGTAATTCATTGTCCTTATTTCTTCCAAGAACCATGCAGAACCGGTGGCTGGAAGACGTGAACCGTAACTGGAGACCGTTATTTAAAAATGCTGCCAGATTACCTTGTGCCATCCCTGCATGAAGAGGAACTGCTAGACACCATTACGTTTATGCAAAATGGAGCACCTCCCCATATCACAACGCGTGTAGGGCAGTTTTCGACAGTACGTTTGGTCAAGAGCGAATAATAAGCCGTTTCTTCATTAATACATGCCCCCCTCCCTAAGATCTCCGGACCTAAATCCTGCAGATTTTTGGTTATGGGGGTACCTAAAATCTCGGGTGTATGCTCGAAGTTCCATCGACCTTGTCAGAGTTGAAGGATGCCATACGCCTCAAGGTCTCTGCTGTCGACGCTGACATGCTGCGCGCAAGTGTAAATAGTTTTCTCACCCGATTACAGACTATTCTTATATGTGAGGCGGAACACATCGAACATTTTTAGTGTTTTTATATTTTTAAGTAGAAACGAATACCTTCTGTATAATCTAGATATTTTACATGTATTTTGTTAACTGAGTGCCAAATAGCGCCACCTACTGGCGATAATTTAAACTATTTTTTTCTTGTGTCAAAAAAATTCGACACGTTGACAAGTCTAAAGGTGCAAATCGCACCCCGATACACCAATTCCTTCATTTTTTATGATTTTTTAAAATCCGAACGAACTTTTAGCACACCCTGTATATATATATTCCCTTTAAAATTTAGTTATCTGTCAATAAAGTATTGAGAAAACAAACTTTAATTACTAAGGCACTAGAGTGATTTATTTTAATATCGATAGCGAAATAAGAAATCCTAAATCTCTTGTAGTATCCATCCAAACAATTAACATTTTGACAACTACCTTTTTCACCACAATGGTGACTCGGGCGTGATTTGAACACGCAACCTTTTGATATTATGTCTGATAACACGTCTGTAGCCGTGTGCCTATTTTAGATAGACGTACTGTCCTTTAGCCCCGATTCCAAATTTAAGTCCTAAAGAGAAAGGATTAGAAAACTTTTGCCATTTGGCTGTAATTACTAGATTTTTGTTCATTACTTTACTTAAAGTAGTTTAAAATAAACAATTTTGAGTCTATTTTAAGCACGATGACTTGAGTAATATGCTGTATTGCACAAGGAATCAGGTGAAATTTGTATTACATTGCATGTTTCATGATGATATGAATCTTGCCGACGGAGATAAAAGCTCATATAATTAAAATATAATTCTGCTCACCCTCGTTTCCAAAACTTTACTCAGAGAATAGCTCCTATATCTCTTAAAGATCATAAGAATGCCATTAAATTCGTAATTTCAGAATCACAGATCCTTGCGTCATCACTCTTCCGAACATTATGCCGTTTCAGAACATCACTCTTATCGCATTTGAAGGTATTAAGATTTGAAAGGAAATTCTGCGAAATTACATTTAAGACCTCAAATTAAAATCAACGATCCGTTCTACGTACTTAAACATATAAGTAACACACCCACGTAAGTTAAGTCTGCGAGGATTAGTTACCTTATCATTAGAAAATACAGTACCTTTTTAAGAGCATTAGTTTATTGACTTACGGAGACACACGTAATTTCTTGAAAGCTTCTTTAAAATTCAAATGCTCAAAAATAAAGTAAATGCTCTGGACAAAGCCTGACATTTACAGTAGAAGGCATATTGGCTCTCTCATTCGGAACTGCAGTTATTTTGAGACTGGCGTCAAATGTAAAAAAAAAAAAGCTGCATTGCTCCCTTTGTCAAATGAACGCCGAAATTTCTCATCCAGATTAAAATCTTAGCTTCTAGCTTCTCTTTAAATGCAATAATATGTATTGTACGTATGCTCACACTTGTCCTTCAGCCTTCTTCTGCTAAAAATACTGATTTCTGTTCGATCGCCGAAGTGGCAGCAGCCAATATATTGAGCAGTCACTAGGAGGACGGTAGAACGAGCCTTGCTGTGGGATTTTGTGCAACGGTGAGATAGTTCGTATTCCTAGTTAAATCGTAGTTCCAGCTTTTCAACACGTCTGGCTAGCATGATGAGCTTAAGGCCAAATCCTTTTGAGTTTCTTTCACCACATTATAAGTTTATGCGATATTAGAAAGATCTCCATCCTACATTGGATTGACAATGGTTACTGCTGATGAGACACACGCTTAACACATATGCACGATAGTGTGCTGCTTAACTGCATTTCAAATCGGACTAGAAAATAGCTCGCTTTGCCTTTTAATGGTCGTTTTTAACAACTTCGGTGACGGGTTTATTTCAAACGAATAGAAAGAATGACATTAAAATTTTGTAAATGTAATTTTAAAATACGACTCCAATTAACAGAAGAGGGTAACACTACCGGAAAAATGATCCAAATCAATGGTTTCCAACCTTTTTCAAGTCGCGACCCATTTATATTTTATAGCAGCCAGGTAATCCGCGACTCCCACCTCTCCATCGCCGCCACATTTGCATAATAAAAGCATTTTTAACAGAGTAAAGAAAACACATTAAATACAAAATTATATTATATTAATTATATATATAAATATATAAATATATTAATTATATAACTATGTATATAATAATGTATTATAGATATAAAGTTAATAACCATTAGTAGCATATTGCAATATGTGTAGCCATGTTGAAATATAAAAGCGTTGGAAACATTACGCATGAAATTCCTTATAAAAATAAATATAATAATAATCGCAATAATAATAATAAATAATCGCAACTAAAAATAATTGCCGCGACCCCCAGGTTGAGAACCACTGATCTAGATGTTAAAAAAGAAAAGAATAGATGTATGATTTACAATAACTCGAATAAGAAATTACGGAAGGGATTATGCATGGTAGCAAAGATACGAAACTCTGCTGTATGTTGGTCGCAAATATTAGGAAAAGATACTCAATAAGGAAGAAGAATTCTGTATATAATATGAGGGTTTTTCAAAAGAGAAATTTCTAATAATAATAAAACGCTTACCCGTAGAATGTACACGAATGAAATTACAGGCGGGTCTCTTTTTATGCAGCAGATACTCGCCATAGGAAATCGTATATAAAGGACTTAAATTACGTTGCAAAATTAAATATACGTTTCGTAATTTCCTCACATCAAACCAAAGCAGGGAGTTAAAGTTAACTTAAAACCGCATTAAAAAGTTTATAAAAATTTATGAAAGTAGGAATGTTTAATAAATTACTTCAAAAATCTTAAAGGAATTGATCAGAAACAACAAATTTGTTTTCACACTTCATTCGTTTGATTTTATTAAAAACAACAAATGTTTTTACATTTTTTTAATCATAATTGTTTTTGCTATCCGATAATGGTCTACACCAGCGGTTCTTTAACTTTTCTAGACCGCGGACCCCCTTCAGAGCTTGAACTCGCTCTCGCGGAACCCCAAGAATTAACTTAAAGTTCAAAACCCAGAATTTGCATCATACATATTTATTTCTAGTGTTTCATCACTGATTTTCACCATTTGGGGAAGGAATTTTTCGTTCCCTCGTAATTTATTTTTAGCATTAAAGAGTAAATGCTCGTGTCTTAGTACTTTTCCGAACTTTTGTGGGGCACTGGGAGGATCTCGCGGACCACAGTTAAAAACTACTGCTCTACCGAATTTTTGTTTTTGACTGCAGAAATAAAAGTTCAAAACTGGTTACTGATCTGTTTTTTTTTCCCTTCTTCAAATATGTCTACGGACAACTGGTCAATAGACACGTTACGAGACGTTTCTTTAAACTTAAGTTAAACTATCAGAGACGTTTCCCTAACTCGTGTGCTTGATTTTTAATGTTCATTTTCTTATACCTCTAACCGCCATTTGTAACAGGGGTTGGCATTACACGTTATGGTGTATCGTTTGCCGTTCTAACGAAAATAGTACAAGGATATTGAAACAGCTGTAAACGATTTAGTTTATTACTCAACTGCGTTAATTTGTGGCCTTCTTAATTATTTTGTTAATGCGCCCGTGCCTCGTCGAATTATGTCACGTTAAGGAAAACTTCAGACTCCTACAACATTCGAAGGCCGAAGGAAGCTTTAACTCTATTTTTGCCCAGATCCTTAATCTGGTAGTTAAAATGGCATTTAAAAAAAACTCAACAAAATCAATCACCGTTATTAAAAACGCTTTTAAGAATCAATTATTATTTCAGAAGATATTTAGTTGTATGGCGGTTTGTTAATTTTGCAATTGATACTATGTATGTTTAACTCAACTCGTGTTTAAGATTAACTAATATATATTTTTATGAGACTCAACTAGTTAAAGTAATTGAACTGTTTCGCGATTTTGTTTGTCTGCACTTCTGTTGAAGAATTTCCTTTTTCTGTGTTATTTCAATGACACTTGTCCTTACTATGAAGTCTAATGCATATTACAATTATCTTAACTTCCATGTTAGAATGTTTGAAACTTGAATTCCACAACCAAATCTGTTTCACATAAAATGTGACAAACGTAGTTGATAAGGATCTGCAGTAGAGACTGTCTAAAGTGACCGCCTTGTAGACTGGACTGTAATGGTCACCATAGACAGGTGGTTACTATGAACAACATCCTTTGGTGTAACAATGGCTAAGTCCCTACCAGTCCTCTCTTATAAAAAGTGGTCACTTAATTCATATGGACAAATGGTCACTTTATTCGTATGGACAAATGGTCACTTTAACAAATTCCACTGTATGTTGTTTTCTGTAAATATCATGTGGGAATGTTTTTCATTTATGCATTCACAAACTCCGAGAACACTTACATTGTGGAAAGACGAAATTTGCAAATAGGAACTTAGTGCCTGATTGAGAATCTTATGGGGCCCCTAAACTGGAAAGAGAATAGGGCCCTAAGCTGGAAAGAGGATGGGGCCTTAAGCTGAAAAGAGAATGGGCCCCTGAAGAATATGGCTTCCTGTACATCAAGTAAATAAATCATGTCTTTCTTTGAAGTTCATAATCTATAATATATAGGTTTATCAATAATGAAACTAGGTCATTTGTGAATAAACAAAATTAAACTAGCTCTTAAAATTAAATAATATCACAGTCCCAGAGGAGGACCGTCCGAATCGCCGGGCCTACTTGGCCTATACATAAATCCGGCAATATAGGAGCTTTCCGAAATTGACAGTCAGTATCTTGTAATCTAATTCCTGGAGTTATTTGGAAGACTAATCATTATAGTTTATTTTGTTTCCTTTTCTCGTTTTATAGTGATGAACTCATTTACCGTTATATTAGGTTTCGTTGTAATGACGAACTCATTTATCGACTTGTAAACTAATGACTATCTACAATTAGATAACTAATGACGACTAGATTAATTTTTAATTAGCGATAAACGAATGATTAGTAAATTAGTGATGACGAGATGCCTAGCAAATTGGTAATGACCAGATGACAAGAATAATTAATGATGCGTAACTAACGACTATAGTAATTAATGATGAGTAACTAATAACTAATGAATTAATAATGAGGAACTAACGACTAGTGAATTAATAATGAAGAACTAATGACTAGTGAATTAATAATGAGGAACTAATGACTAGTGAATTAATGATGACTAGATAAATGGTGATGGGGCTAGATAACTAGTGAATTAATGATGACAAATAGTGATGGAGACTAGATGATTAGTGATGATTGGTTAGGTGCTGGTGAAACTGGGTGACTAGTGAATTAGTTATGACTGGTTAAATGGTGATGAGTAGTGCCTGGAATTTCATGCATAAAATTTAGCCCAAATAATAATCCAATGTGCTCAAAATTATTACAAAATATGCAAGTACCGGGTGATCCAAATTAAACAGGAGGTGTTTAGACCTCTCTGTAGAGAAAACTATTTGATCAATTTCACCCAAATTTCATACACATGCTCCCCTGAGTATGCGGTTTCGATTTCTGAAAGAAAAAATTGAGTTCATATTTCGGCCGCTAGAGGAGGAAATGGCGCTGCGGAGCAGGCAATTTACATATTACTTAACATGCGCAACATCCTCTGCCTATATAAGGAGTCGTGAAGCATTTTTCCACCATACGAGGACTCCGTCATGAAACTTACTTTACCAGATCGCGCGTTACTTGTTAAGCTCTTTTATCAACGAAATAACAATGCTTCTGCGGCACTTAAAGCATTTCGACAGGTAAAAGGTTTACGCAGAGGCCCTCTGAAAATTACAAATCTTCGAAAAATGGTCTTGTATTTTGAAGAGATCGGAACATTTGCCAGGACGAGGCAGCGAACCAACTCGCAGATGCAACTTAAAGAAATTGCAACTGCAGTAGTGGAGCAGGGAGCAGCAAGTGCACATGGTAGCAGTAGTGCACGTGCGATATCACGGGAATTGGACATGCCATATACGACAGTGTGGAGAGTTATGAGAAATGTCCTGAAGTTTTATCCATATAAGATAGCCCACACTCAGCAATTGCTTTCTGGTGATAATGACGTGCGGAAAACATTTGCTTTGATGTTCATTGCTCGGATGACAGTGGATGATGAATGGCCTTGGCAGATACTGTGGAGTGATGAGGCCCATTTCCACTTGAATGGCGCTGTAAACACATGTAACTGCCGTATTTGGTCTGACACAAATCCCCACGTTCATCAACAAATTCCGTTGCATGCTCCAAAAGTGACAGTGTGGTGTGGCTTCACCTCATCTTTCGTCATTGGTCCTTACTTCTTTGAAGAAAATACGGCCTCGGGGCCAATGACATGTTCTGTTACTGGCTCTAGGTATGCATTTATGCTCTGGAACTTTGTCATTCCTTTGCTTCAACAGAGAAATTGTCTTGACACTACAATTTTCATGCAAGATGGTGCACCCCCGCACATCGCGTTGCCTGTTCAAACATTATTACGGCAAAACTTTTCGGATGACAGAGTGATTAGCAGGTCATTTTCAACATCTTGGCCGCCTCGGTCACCCGATCTTAACCCTTGTGACTTTTGGCTGTGGGGATATTTAAAGAGCTGCGTTTATAAAGGCAATGTTCCGAACTTAGCAGTCTTAAAAGACAGAATTTCGCAACATGTATCCCACCTCCAAGCGAATGAGTTACGTTCTGCCGTGGAATGTGTTGTGCATCGAATGCAATTTCTAGAGCAAAGAGACGGAGGATATATCGAGCCGTACCTGTGACGATAGTGTGGTTCCACATGTGATAGCAATAAAGTTATTGACAAATCTTTTTTTATACTTCTTTTTTTATTATAATTGCATGTTAAAACACTTTTTCGTTGTTAATATTAATAAATTGCCTGCTCCGCAGCGCCATTTCCTCCCTTAGCGGGCGAAATATGAACTCAATGTTTTCTTTCAGAAATCAAAACCGCATACTCAGGAGAGCATGTGTACGATATTTAGGTGAAATTGGCCAAGTAGTTTTCCCTACAGAGAGGTCTAAACACGTCCTGTTTAATTTGGATCATCTTGCACATAGAAATCTGTACCATTACTCATAAGCGATGTTTCGAAATGTATAAAATGACAATTTACTGAAACAGTGCAAATGTTCTTGAAATTATTACATAATATGTACTGAAATACATAAAAAATATCACTTTGTTACGTCCTTGAATATGATTGTACACAAAATTAATACAAAATATCCACCAAAATGTGTAAAATACGACGGAGATATGTTTGAAAACACGGCATCATAAGCAGTGGCTTGGGGCCCCAAGGGCGCCGGCAGGGTGAAATCTAGGGGGGGGAGGCAAAGGCCTTAAAAAATAGAATTTTTCTACCTCGCCTTTTTAAATTTACTTTTTTTTTTCTCAAAGAAAATCGAAATATGAGGGGGGGGGAATGGACCATCCTTGCCTTACTTGCCTGCGCCCTTGGCTTGGGCTTGAACATATTACACTTGGTCTTAACTTGGAAGGTATTTCTCATATTGAGAAATATTACCAGAGAAATGTGAAGGCGCATAAAATTATTTTTTTCTAACTTTAACCCTCTGACTGCTTATCCTACGATTTCCACGGGTATGCAATTTTTCCATCTATTTAAAAGCGCATCCCGCTTCTCCACCGTTTAACTGTCGGTAATGCATTTTCTACAATATTTAGACTTCTAGTCGTAGTTTGGTCAACAAATGGCGTTATTGTCGCCTAAATTTTCGTATTTGTATAGAGATTACAAACTGATTTTACAAGCGCTCCCATTATTATCGTTTTTTATATCCAGAATATGGCTTGTAGGAAACGTTCAGCGAGTGATTTTTATTAGTATACATGCTTTATATTTGTATTCTATAAAGTAAATAGTGCATGGTCGACACTCGAATGCCCCGTCCCCGCATCCACTTCGGCTGTTGATAACGCTGTTTGAACGTCCTATCTTAGATTACAGTGCCGCCTTCGGCGGCCACCCTTCCCAATTCCCTCCCTTGCATACATACATGAAGTAAATCGTAATTTAATCAAGATTTATTTTCAGAATTTTTGAATTTAAACGATTACTCTTAAAATTGATTTTTATGAAAGCCTGTTCTTATGCACGAAATTTATATTAAAAAAATCTTGTTTACAAAAATGTGCTACATATTTTAACTCTCAAATGCATGTAGATTTGAAATATGTAATAAAACAAGTATGCAATTTTTGAAGCGACTTTGATAAAAAAAATTGAGCAGTTAGAGGGTTTAATATTATCTAATTATATCATTTACAATGGAAACATATTCTGTAGCATTTTTTCATTGTTATTTAATTTGTTTAAAAAAAGAAATGCCTTTTTAGAGAAAACAAACATCAAATTAATCTAATTGATTGAATTTCAAATAGATTGGAAAAATACACACTTTTGAAAATGCTATGAAAATTTTGTAGAAATATTTAAAATGTGAAAAAAAGTGAGTACAGGGGTGAACTAAACTATGCAAAAACATGCAAGTGCATAGAAATCCGGGCCCTAGCGCTGAAACTATTGTGCGTTCGCGCAGACCTGACGCCTGATACCGTTAGCAGACGGGTTAGTCCATTGCAGTTTAGGGAAGGGCGTCTTGCCGAAACTGGTTTTTCGCGCGGGAAAAACCAGTTCCTCCAAGACGGCCTTCCCTAAACTGCAATGGACTAACCCGTCTGCTAACGGTATCACGCGCCAACTGAGCGCGAATGCACAGTAGATGACGTGTGAATTCATTTAGTAATGGCTAGATAATTCTAAACTAGTAATGGCTTAGATCACAAGTGTTCAACCTTTCGGCTTCCGTGGGCCGCGTTAGAATAGAAAGGATTCTTTTGGGTCGCACACGCAAAATGCACTAACACCAAAGATAGCTGTTAAGCAAAATAATATAGAATATATAATAAACATATTTAAGTTATTTAAACTTCATTAAGACAGGGATTTTTTATTATGAAAGAAAATCCAGCAACACAAAATTAGTGAAATGTTTGCCATTGTTTTTTAGACATTAATGCTTCGATGTGTGGTTCCATTGAAGTAGTTGTAAATTCTCAGTAAGTTCTCAAGATGCTTATCAGATATTTTAGTTCTAGTTTTATTCTTCGTGTGCTTCATCCTTGAAAATAGCTGCTCACAAATATATGTATTTCCAAATAGCGATGGCATGAATAAGCCGTTATTGTGAAGCGAAGGATATTTTTCTCTGGGAAGATATACAGGGTGTTCCGAAAACACCGTATCAAAAGTGTATATCTGTATTCCTTGCGCAAAATGGACCGTAATGGACCTTTACATGGGGGGTCGGAAATAAATAACCACGGAGTTATGGCTATAAACAAATAACAAAGCATGATTGGATGAAAAAGAAAAGTCCCTCACGAAATGAATGTATTTATCCAATACACAGCATCTGGGCTGTATTATAAAAAAAAAGGATAGCTTATTCGCTGTATATATGTGGCATGTGGGAGTTAACAATTTCCAGCCAATGAAAATTGTATTTGAAAGTTTGGCCTTTAATTTCCCATCTTTTGCGGTCACCAATTTTTGGCGAGAATGGCGAATATTTGGCTGTAAATCATGAGCGAATATAAAAGAATTTTCGGAGCATAAATGTTTCTGATTGGCAGGTGGAGGGCATTGATGGATCTAGTATGAATCCTAGAGGTGGGGAGGGTGGCGATTTGTATGTAAATGCGCAAAGTAATTTTAACCCTCTGAGTGCTCAATAATTTTATCGAAGTCGCTTCAAAAGTTACATACTTTTTTATTACATATTTCAAATCTGTATATATTTGAGAGTTAAAATATGTAGCACATTTTTTAAAAAAGATTTTTTAAATATAAATTTCGTGTATAAGAACAAACTTTCATAAAAATCAGTTTTGAGAGCAATCATATAAAAACAAAAATTCTGAAAATAAAACTTGATTAAATTACGATTTAGGAAGTGTTCAAGTATTACGTAAGCAATATTTTGGCCATTTCAATCCCCCCTCCCTCCGGGTAAGCAAAAATTAACATTGACCAACATAGGAAAATAAGATGATCGGAACCCCCCTCCCCCCCCACAAAGATGCTTACGTAATACTTAAACCTCCTTACTTTATAGAATACAAATATAAAGCATATATACTAATGAAAACAACTCGCTGAACGTTTCCTGCAAGCCATATTCTGAATACAAAAACCGATAACAAAGGGAGCGCTTGCAAAATCAGTTAGTGAACTCTATGCAAATACGAAAATTTAGGCGAAGATAACGCCATTTGTTGACCAAAGCACGACTCAAAGTCTAAATATTGTAGAACATGCATTATAGACGGTTACATGGAAGAAAAGCGGGATGCGCTTTTAAATAGATGGGAAAATAGCATACCCGTGGAAATCGCGTGATGAGCAAATTTTTTTACTTTCATGTTGCCCGTGGAAATCGCGGGATAAGCAGTCGGAGGGTTAAACTACAGGGGAGGGGGGGAGTCAAAGTAGCGCAGTTGGTAAGGCGTCCGTCTACGGATCTTGCTAACGTATACTGGGCGGAGGGTTTGTTCCTTTATAGTACGGGGCCCCTGTGTAATTCATTTTTCCGTCCTATATCGCCTACCCTGCCCTTCGTAGCAAAAATTGGAACACTCCTTAGGCAAACTTCCTTAATCGGTGTTGCGAGGTTTGAAAATTTGATTTTTCAAACTAAACTTCTTATTTTGAACCAAGAGAGTTTCCACGGACCTAGGGGGCATCCCGGTGTTCATAGAGCTCCTTCGGGAAAAATTGGAAGTTGCAGCCCTACGTAGGAACCCTGCGTAGGAATTGCGCCAATTATCAGACCAAATCGCCAATTTCGGAAATAACAAAAAATGCCAACACACCTCAAAACCAATTTAGCGCCGAATTTCAAATTTAAAGTAAGGCTCATTTTTGGTTTGAAGGCGCCATTGGTTATTAGAGACCCCACCTCTCAAATCTAAATGTATGCATAACTCCGTGGGTATTCATTTCCGACCCCCCCCCCCATGTAAAGGACCATTATGGCCTATTTTGCACACAAGGATCACGGTTAGATACTTTTGACTCGATGTTTTTGGAACACCCTGTATTTTATAGAAGTCCAATAAAGAGATATAATCACATTTTTCTTTACGTTGAATATCAGATGGTAGCTCTACACATCCCATTTGAAAACTGGCAGATAATAATTATGTTTATGTCGACTAAAAATGGAGTTGCAAATATACTAAAAGATTGATGATTTTTACGGAAATCAATAAACCTTTTCTCAAATTCCTGTATTAAGTCAAAAAGCAAGGCTGCATATTTTTCGATGTTCACAGGACCGTGTTTAGCCAACGTGTCAAAATGCATAAAATTGTTTGCCTTAATTTGAGATTGCTATAGTTTATTTTTATTTCGAACTCTGTTATAGTTTGAAACACTGTATTGATCACTTGGTTTTCACTTTAAAAATCATGTTTAAATTATTTAAATGAGCGGTAAATTTACTAAAAATGCCAAATCTGTGAGCCAGTTTTTATTATAAAGTTCTGACACACATTTTGTTTTTGATTCCATAAAGGACTTGATTTCATTTTGCAAATCATTTTACAATTTTAGGCTTCCCCTGAGTTGTTCCATTGTCATCTATAAAATTCGCCCTAGAGAATCATGCGATCAAGTTACACCAAAAAAAAAAAATTCATAATGTCTTATGTGAGTTTAGAATTTTGCGTTAAGCCGCGGGTTAGACAATCCTGACTTAGATAATTCCAAACTAGTAATGATTAGATAATTACAAACTAGTGATGACTAGATAATTATACATTGGTGATGACTAAGTGACTAAAGAATTAGTTATGAGTCGGTGACTAGTGAATTAGCGAAGACTGGGTTTCCGGGGAATTAGTGATGGTTAAAAATTTATGGATCAGTGATGACTGAATGACTAATGATCCAATTTAAGAAACAATTTTTATCGACCTTTATAGGAGTAGTAATAGTAAACACGACGTTATGGCATGGTTAGTTGGTGAAACGTTCGCATAGAAAAGAAAATGTTTTTCTGCGTCTGGTAGGACACAATCCCACTCCCTTCTGCTATCCGTGAAGGTTCTGCTATCCGTCTTATTCTGCGAAATGCCCGGTGTCTGAAAATGCGCTTTAAATACGTTCGTAAGAGATTGAGTGTTTGTTGTCTGTAGCTCAGTAAGTAAGAGCACCTGCCCGGATAGTAGAAGGATATGAGATCGTGTTCCACAGGCAAAAATCATTTCTTTTCTTTACGAACGTTTCACCATCTAACCATGCCATAACATTGGCGTTACTATTACTACGCCTAAAGAACGTTGATAAAAATTGTTTCTTAATTTATCTGCGTAGTGTTCGACGTGTATAAATAATGATCTAATGTTAACTACAGTAGGATCTCTTTAATTCGACACTTTCGGGACCGTGTCGGATTAGCGAGTTTACCGGATTATCGAACATCAATATGGCTTTAAAGGGAATACCAAGGAAAAATCAATACAGTTCAATGATATTTAAAATAAGTTGTAATAAGCTGCTCTGTGGCAAGAAAAAATACACATCAGCGTTACTGTTTAAAAAAGTTTCTGATATCGCATTGCCTCCGTGATTCGAATCTTTTCTTCAAAAGAAATTACATATTATATACAACTGTTGAGTTCTGCAGAGTTATAGCTTTTGTTGGATACGGCAAATTTTATAAATGTATTTAATGATTCAGAAGCCTGTTTCCACGAGACTTTAGCTTCATCTTCCACGTCTCCTCCTTCATCCGACTTGGCGGACAAGGTCAACGAACGCCTGAATCCACCCGAAAAAAAAAACCGAAAAAAGCAGCTCGATCGGTAACGGATTATGAAATGTGCCGAATCAAAGAATGCCGATGAGAGTCTACCACAAGGACAAAATTGTGGAAACCCTTTGAAAAAAGATTATTTTAGAGGTTTGATGGCTAATAACACCACTTTTTTTTGTACCAATACTATAAAATTATATATCATTGGAAAGGTAATTTAATCAAGATTGTAATGCAATAACATTTATGAATCGTATTTTAATAGAACAGCATTCATAAAGAAGAAAGGTGATATACATAGAAAAAATGAGATATACAAAAATGTTCACCATACCAGTTAATACTTAGTTGGGTAACCTTTAGCCTTAATTACGGCCTTACAACGCTTTCCCATGGAGTGAACCAAGTTCTTTAGTTCTGCAGCTGTTATAATATGAAACCAAGATTGAATTATTGCTTCTGTTAATTGTGTTTTATTGCTGGGTTGCTTCCGACTAACAAGCTTCTTTAGCCGGCTCCATAGATTTTCGATGGGGTTAAGGTCTGGGCTATTTCCAGGCCATTCCAGCAGTTGAATATGATGATCTTGAAACCATTTTTTGCACACACGAGCAACATGACATGGAGCTGAATCCTGTTGAAATATAAATGCTTCATTATCTTGGAAAAGATCACATGCAGAAGGCTGCAGCTTGGGCTCAAGTATTTCATTTATGTATCTTTGGGCATTTATATTCCCATTGATCACGCAAATTCTGCCCACACCTCTTGATGTTATACAACCCCAAATCATAACACTAACTGGGTGTTTCACGGTAGGTGTAATGCACTCAGGATGGAAATCTTCTCCAATTCTTCTCCATACGTATTTTACGCCATCACTACCAAACAGTGAGATTTTGGTCTCATCACTCCAAATTACACTGTCCCATTGTTCCGTTGTCCAGTTAACATGGGTTTTAGCCCAGTTTAATCTTTTCAACCTCTGTTTGACAGACAAAAATGGCTTTTTTCGTGGAATTCTTGCATTTAGACCACATTCATGCAGTCTGCGCCGAACAGTCCTTGCACTTAACTTCACATTGCATTGCGCCATTTCACCTTGTATACACAGAGATGATTTTTTCCTGTCACCTAGGCACTGTCTTTTAATTCTTCTATCATCACTTGCTGTTGTGCACCTTTTTCTGCCTTTACCAGTCTGGTTTTGTAATGACTGAGTCTCCTTATACTTCTTCAAAAATTTAGAAATGCCACCTTTAGTTAAGTTTCCCCCAATATTTCTTCTAATTTCTTCATAACTGTAGCCTTGTTCACTTAATATTACTATTTTACATCGCTTCCTAGGTGACCAGTCAACTCTTTGCGCCATTTCTTTAATTTTATTACGTTTTACAAGCACACTAAATCAAAGAGCACAAAAAAAAAAACAACCAACTTGATAGCAATTACAGAACACACTGATAAATGTCCTGTAACCTGTTGGCTCATTGCCAAAACAAGATGACACCTGATTGGTTCTGTAAACACTCATGCTCATTGGCCACATTCAAATGAAGGAAAGCTACTTCATATAAATGTAAGCAGGCTGTGCTTCTTTTTTCTGGTTATTTGGCTATAACTTTTGATAGAATACAGATAATTAAACAAATGTTATTGCATTACAATCTTTATTAAATTACCTTTCTAATGATATATAATTT
>QLNU02014176.1:34359393-34379948 GCA_006491805.2 Dysdera silvatica | reverse complement strand
TACAGTAGTGGACAAAATTGTGGAAACCCTTTGAAAAAAGATTATTTTAGAGGTTTGATGGCTAATAACACCACTTTTTTTTGTACCAATACTATAAAATTATATATCATTGGAAAGGTAATTTAATCAAGATTGTAATGCAATAACATTTATGAATCGTATTTTAATAGAACAGCATTCATAAAGAAGAAAGGTGATATACATAGAAAAAATGAGATATACAAAAATGTTCACCATACCAGTTAATACTTAGTTGGGTAACCTTTAGCCTTAATTACGGCCTTACAACGCTTTCCCATGGAGTGAACCAAGTTCTTTAGTTCTGCAGCTGTTATAATATGAAACCAAGATTGAATTATTGCTTCTGTTAATTGTGTTTTATTGCTGGGTTGCTTCCGACTAACAAGCTTCTTTAGCCGGCTCCATAGATTTTCGATGGGGTTAAGGTCTGGGCTATTTTCAGGCCATTCCAGCAGTTGAATATGATGATCTTGAAACCATTTTTTGCACACACGAGCAACATGACATGGAGCTGAATCCTGTTGAAATATAAATGCTTCATTATCTTGGAAAAGATCACATGCAGAAGGCTGCAGCTTGGGCTCAAGTATTTCATTTATGTATCTTTGGGCATTTATATTCCCATTGATCACGCACATTCTGCCCACACCTCTTGATGCTATACAACCCCAAATCATAACACTAACTGGGTGTTTCACGGTAGGTGTAATGCACTCAGGATGGAAATCTTCTCCAATTCTTCTCCATGTGTATTTTACGCCATCACTACCAAACAGTGAGATTTTGGTCTCATCACTCCAAATTACACTGTCCCATTGTTCCGTTGTCCAGTTAACATGGGTTTTAGCCCAGTTTAATCTTTTCAACCTCTGTTTGACAGACAAAAATGGCTTTTTTCGTGGAATTCTTGCATTTAGACCACATTCATGCAGTCTGCGCCGAACAGTCCTTGCACTTAACTTCACATTGCATTGCGCCATTTCACCTTGTATACACAGAGATGATTTTTTCCTGTCACCTAGGCACTCTCTTTTAATTCTTCTATCATCACTTGCTGTTGTGCACCTTTTTCTGCCTTTACCAGTCTGGTTTTGTAATGACTGAGTCTCCTTATACTTCTTCAAAAATTTTGAAATGCCACCTTTAGTTAAGTTTCCCCCAATATTTCTTCTAATTTCTTCATAACTGTAGCCTTGTTCAATTAATATTACTATTTTACATCGCTTCCTAGGTGACCAGTCAACTCTTTGCGCCATTTCTTTAATTTTATTACGTTTTACAAGCACACTAAATCAAAGAGCACAAAAAAAAAAAACCAACTTGATAGCAATTACAGAACACACTGATAAATGTCCTGTAACCTGTTGGCTCATTGCCAAAACAAGAGAAAACATGATTGGCTCATTGCCAAAACAAGAGAAAACATGATTGGCTCTAAACACTCACAGCCATATTATTGGCCATTCAAATGAAGGAAAGCTACTTCATATAAACAAAAGGCCAGCTTTCTTTTTCTGTTATTTGCCATAACTTTGATAGAATACAGATAATTGAACAAATGTTATTGCATTACACCTTATTAAATTACCTTTCTAATGATATATAATTTTATAGTATTGGCAAAAAAGTGGTGCGTTAGTTAGCCATCAAACTCTAAAATAAACTTTTCAAAGGTTTCCACAATTTTGTCCACTACTGTAGTTAACTATATAGTAACGTGTATATGACTGATGAACTAGTCATGACCCATGATGACCTTATTTACTTGTTGATTAGCGCAGAACTTAAAAATAAATCGCAACCATGAATTTCTATTATCAATCTTTATCGTGTCAAAAATAACAAAATGGTCATACATCGATATATATGTTTTATCTCTATTATTCCAGATAAGCCTCTGGGACGAGGACACCACACTCTTAACGAACTCGTTTAACTAAATGATACTGATTCTGATTATAAGGACCCCAGTTTACTGTTATTCAAACGAATTGTGTGATAAGAAAAGACAAAACTGTTGCTATGATGACAGAGTATACGATAAAGTTTGTTTTGTGATTTTCTAAACGCTGACAAGTTAACAATACTCGTAGTTGCTGTTTTTTAAGCACTGTAATAGTTAAATTTAAAAATGGACATTTGTTTGCCTTCAACTGTAAGCACTGTAATCTTGATAACTTGAAATTCTATGGAAAGGAGTTTCGCTTTAAAGGAGTTATCAAGATTAAAAAATATATAATAATAATAATAATAATAATAATAATAAGTAAAACACAATAATAAATAAAAATATAATAATAATAATAAATAAAATATAATAATAAAATAAATAAAAATATAATAATAACAAATAATAATAAATAAAAAATATAATAATAAAAAATAAACAATCTCGGCCAATATTTGTTCTTACTTTAGATAGCATTAATTAATTAAAAATCTGTTTGTTTCTATTCCTTTCGTTTTTCTGTATTTTAATAATTTCTTGATGTTTTCCCTCTTTTATTCTTTCATACATTTTAATTAGGATACAGTTTTTATACATTTCACAAATTGTCATTAATTTACATTTCTTAGTAGCTGTTTTTAAATCAAATTCTTTGTTATTATTAATTAACTTTATGATATTTTTCTGTATATTTTTAAATAAATAAATTTTTGTTCTCCCCCATTCACCCCAATCACAACGACAATAGACAATATGACTATGTATAAATGAATAGTACAATTTATTCTATCTTAATTTTACTAGGAATATTGTTTAAAAACCTCAATTATCCAATTCTTTTATTAATTTTTTAATAATTTTCTTAACTTATAGGTTCCATTTAAGTTTATTACTGAATGTCAAACCCAAAAAATTTATTTTTTCAACGATTTCTATTGTTTTTCCTCTATTTTTGTTTGAAAATTTTGAGAAATTGCATGTATATTTATTTTTTTATTTGTAAATATTACTATTCTCGTTTTCTCTACGTTTACTTCTAATTAATTCATTTTAAACCATCTATTATATTTCTCATTTTCAATAATACTCATTTATAGCTTTAATTCTCAATTTTTATCACTATATCACTAACCAAAACACTAGTGTCATCCGCAAACGAAGTTAAATGACCAGTGTTCGAAAGGTTAAATATATCATTAACATAAAATGAATACATGAGAGGACCAATATTAGTACCTTGAGGAATACCATATTTTTTAATACCTACCCTTGATTCAAATCCATCAGTATATGCAGTTTGTTTTCTTTCTGTTAAATAATTTTTAATACAGTAGAGTCTACATGACGAACTTCTAATTAACGACGTTTTCTATTTAATGAAATTTTCGGCGGAACCTTGACTTTGAATGGCATTAACATGCAAATTTGTCTCCATATTACGAAAAACAATTTCTACATAACGAAGTTCTTTTTATAAAGAATTTGATTTTTTTTTTAATTTACCTTTTATAATTTTTCAACGTGTCTGTTAGGTAGATGGGATAGTTCAGGGTTTTGAGCAAGAAGGATGGACTTGAGGTAGCCTTCTTTGTTGTGGATATTGGGCCCGTTGTGATTATAATTCTATTGTTCTAAACTGGGAACTTAGGAGCGGTGAGGTGTAGTAAAAAGTGTTAACACTATGCAGATGTTGCTAAGCCACGAAATTTGCTTCTCGCACATACGTGTTGCATTGTTTGAAAATTTGAAAATGAAGTTGAACTCAGTGGTGAAAGGGGACATGTAGGGAACATCTGGAAGAAAATTCAGATCTCTCTGACTTTTTGAACGTTCATATTGTGACCACCGAATACCCTACGGAGCATGAAATCTTGTAAAGTGTTAAAAAATGTAATGAAGAATTTACAGTAAGAGATGATGAAGATAAAAAGACTATTGAAAAACCTTCACATGGTAAAGTGATTAAAAGCATTCGAAACGATCCGGCGGGGATTAGTTTCAAAAAGGTGTTACAGATGACGTGTTCCGATATGTACAAAAGTGTTAGAATTTCTATGAACAAAACGTTTTTTATAATAAACTTGCAAAAGCAAAATTATTGATTATTTCTCTATTTCGAAGATGTAGTATGAGTATCATACATATGAAAGGTAAGCCTGGTCTTTTCTTTTTGTTATTAATATTTACGTATTTGTATATGAAAAATATTTAAACTTGTTGGAAAAAAAAGTGTCTAATAAAATGAGTTACTGTCCAAATTCAACCTTTTTCATTTTATCGAAATTAAGTTTTACAATTTATGTTAATTTCTATTTAACGAATTTTCCTTATAACGAAGTTTTTCAGAGGAACGATGGCACTTCGTTAAATAGAGACTTTACTGTATGTTATTTATTTTTCCACGTAAACCACAATCATTCAGCTTTTCTAATAATATATTTCTATTAATAACGTCAAAAGCTTTACTTAAAAATCGTAGAATATACCTATTGTATGTGCCCTATTCTCGATTCCCTCTCCCTGTTTACCTACCATCCACAATAGAGTTACCTCAGTTGATTTTCCTTCTCTGAAACCATATTGATGATTATTAATTATATGATATTTGTCTATAAATTTTGTAATTTTTTATAAATTAATTTTTCGAATATTTTTGCAAATACAGATGTTATACCTGTAGTAATAGGCCTATAATTTTCCAATCTCCCGCTTTTCCCTTTCTTGAAAATATAAATTAATTATGTAACTTACAGCCCCTTTGGTGTCATTTCTTGGTCAATGAATTCGTTATATAATTTATACAATGGTCCAACAAATAAATCAGCATTTTCCTTTATTATTAGAGGACCAATCCCATCGATACCAGCACCTTTTTTACATTAATTTTATTTATCTCTTTATATATATATCCAACATATTTATATTCTCAATGTACATAGTTTTAGCATTACTTAATCCTATATATCCTTATATTTATCAAGATTATCTTTCAAGGTATATTTCACGGAAAATGCTTTTCGGTTTCTGTAAAAGTTTCGAGTTTTCGAGGGTACACTGTATAAGTATTTAAGTGAAATTGGTCGTATTGGGGATATAAAAATCTTCAGTGCATCTTATTCTAAATCACTATTCGATAAAATTTGCTACAGAAAATTTATATTTTAATACAAAGAAGTCATAACACTGTTGTTACGAGTAGATATCGGTGACGTAATATGATTTCAGAAGTGAGTGATCTCCAGTTGTTCACTATCCCCCCTACCTCGAATAAAGGCATCGCATTTCATTATATATACCGAAAAAATACACTATTTTGCAAAAAAAAAATAAAAAAAAGAGCGTCCTTAAAATAATCCGACACCTCTCGCATGCAATGTTATGAGCGTCGATGAGCAGCTAGCATCATATAAAAGAAATAAAAATTGCGGACGGTTTATTTTTTTGTTGTTGTCGGCGTTGCAGTTCTCTGGAGAGCAACCATGTGTCTAAGATGACATTAAAAAATCCATTACTCCTTACCTAGACGTATATCTCTGCCAAGATGCGGGGTCATCGCCTACTGATTTGAAAAAAATGTGCAATTTAGCCACTGATAGCTCCTACAGCCTTGAAATTTTTATAATTTTTTTAGCTGTCTACCTGCTGGACATAAATTTAATTTCAATAAAAGTAGATAATTTCTTCATGGTGCTTCGTCTTTTTTTTTTCTTGAAAAAGAGTGTATGTGTATAACATTTAATCTTTATAATATATATATATATATGCATATTAGATAACCGATATGTATAGTCTTACTTAACATAGTCAAAGGCTTTTTTCCTTGGTTCTCTGGGCCTAAGGTATTAATCCTGCCCTTTTGAAAGTCTTCCATCGTGTAGCAGTTTGACCGTGTTCAATTAATAATATAAAAAATATTTAATTG
The DNA here is from genome assembly GCA_006491805.2 of Dysdera silvatica. NCBI lineage: Eukaryota > Metazoa > Arthropoda > Arachnida > Araneae > Dysderidae > Dysdera > Dysdera silvatica. The sequence goes on along the minus strand of QLNU02014176.1, from coordinate 34,374,057 downwards.
GAAACTTCTTCAATATGGGGAAAGGAACCTTAAATTCTCTTCATTTCCCTTAATATATTTCTCAACTCTTGCATATTTATTTACTGACATCTTCGGTCGTACATGTCGAACAACTTACCATTTCATTAATAAACAACGCGCTACTTCAACGTTGTGTTTTATTTAATAATAAACTGGTATGTCTACTGTGCGATAATAAACAACATGTCGTAAACTTTCTATTTGTTTTCACGAATTTTAATTTTTGTTTTGTTTTTGTTTTATTCATGTCTCAGAATACTACGTTATTGTCTATCTTTGAATTATATACAGTGTCTCACAGGATCGTTCACATCTGTCCACGATTTATTTACACCACGTCTCAAATTGAAGATTTTCAAAAAAATTGCTTCTACATGTTACTTGTTCAGTAATCCATGGAAAATCACGACATATAATTAAAAACGAAATCGTTAGAAAATATTGTATTTATCTTAGTACAAAGGAAAAAGTATCTTGCGAACGAGTTTGCGAGTTCTTTCTTGGCAAGTATGCATATTAAGTTGGCTTGCAGTCGTTCACACCTAAGCCAGATTTATCGCCAACACACGTTAGTGGTACATGTAAGAAGATATTTAACAGTTATGTATATATATATATATATACAGGCCTGCACAAAAGTTTAGACACAACACAAATTTGAGTATAACAAAATACTATTAAAACTGAAGAAGTAGGAACTTTAATATTACGAAGTATGAACACATGTAATATGCAAATTAAAAATTTGAGAACAGAAATCACATCAGTAGCGAACTTGCTGCAATATATAACTTAAAATAAGTAAAATATGTGGCACAAAAGTTTAGGCACAAACATAAATTTTAGCACTTGCATAAGGAAATGAACAATTTTAATAATCAATGTAGCCACCATTACTTCGTATTAGATTAAATACGCGGTCGTTCATTGAAAGCACAAGATTTTGAAAGGTTTCTGGTTCAAAATTAAACCACGCTTCTTCTATAGCCTTTTTAAGTTCTAAAACGGACGGATATTGCTTTCCATTGGCATACACAACATTCGTTAGTATGCCCCATACATTTTCGATGGGATTACAGTCAGGACTAAGAGCAGGCCAATCGAGAACTGTAATATTTTTAGCGCTCATCCATTCTTTTGTTGACCTGGATGTGTGGATGGACGCATTATCTTGTTGGAAAACCCAGTTTCGTCCACATAAAAGTTCGCCAAAAGGTAATAGGTGACTTTCAAGAGTTGCCTGGTATGCCTTGGAATCTTGTTTTCCATTCAAAAACGCCAAAGAAGTCTGTCCATTGAAGCTAAAGGCTCCCCAAACCATGACTGAACCTCCTCCTTGACGTCTGCTGAACCGACTTAAGGGGCGTTTTCGAAGATCGTGCCAGTAGTGCGAAAGGCCATCGGGACCATCTAAGTTCCACTTTTTTTCATCACTAAATAACACCTGCAGCCATTCGTCACTGTATGATATGTGCTGCCTTGCCCATTGTAGTCGTGCTTGTTTATGATGTAATTGCAAGCAGGGCTTGCGGCGCATTTTTGCATATCTCAAATGCCTGCATTCTACAATCCTTCTACGTATGGTTTCTCTTGACACTCGCATTGCTAACGTGTTTTTTATTTGATTTGCAGACAGGCTTTCATTTGAAGCCAATCTTCGTATTTGTCTATCATCCCGAATGCTGGTCACTCGAGGCCTCCCAGATCGTGATTTTGGTTGATACTGATCACCCCGGGATAACACTCGATAAATGCCTCGCTTTGAACGGTTCAATGCAACAGAAATTTGAGTAACAGATTTACCTTTAGTTTTCAGCCTCCAAATCTTCAAAATCTCGTCATTCGTAAATTGCTTTGACTTCGGCATCGTTCTAAGCATTCTAAATTATTTCAGGCCTTATATAACAACTCTGGGAAACGCCCCTTCGATCACTTGGGAACTTCGCGCCGTTAATTTGCATAAATCTGACATATGTGCCTAAACATTTGTGGCATGCAGATTCCAATATTACGGTGTTGGGATATTTTGTTTCAGTACTTTTGGTAATCTTTTAAGTTGCACAATTTATTATTGGTTCTAGGATTATTTAGATACAATATCGGCGAAGTTCAATGCAAATTCTCGCTTTTATTTATAATTTGCCTCTGTGTCTAAACTTTTGTGCAGGCCTGTATATATATATATATGTGTATATATATTTTTACTTCTAAATATGTAAAATTAATCACGAAAATTATATAATTTTTACCAGCATGACCAAAATATACAAATATTGCCAAGTATTGTCATAACTGAAAGATTTTTCATTTAGTTGGTACGGTGATACAAAAAAGAAAAAGTTGGGAAGTAAAAGAATAGTAAAATTAACAAAAAGAAAATAATAGAGTAAAACAGAAAACAATAAGAAAAGAAGAAAATATATTTATTTAACTATTAATATTTCCTTAACCATTATTTCCTATACCACACGAAGTAAGAGAAAGATATTTATTTTGTTTTTTCTATTTATAGCTAAAATACTTAAATAGGTTTTCTTCTATACTTCTAGCTCTCTTTCGCAACCATCAGCACAAACTCGCTTGCATAACTAAAGGATGGTGATGAACTGAAAACGCATGTTAAACAACACGGCCTAAGCATGCCTGCCAGCAAGACAGGCAATATATTTTAATTATTTGAATAACAAATAAGAAAATGTATGTAACACTAGATTATATTTTGATCTCCATTATTTACCTAACTTAAGAATTTTTTTTTATTTTCATTGTGTTTTTACTTAAACTAATTTGATAAATTTGATTTTTATTGTTAAAGAATAGGAGAAAATTGGGCAAAACCTGCAGTACAGTTTTAAACTGTGCATTAATCGGTTATAATGATTTTAAATTGCGTTTAAAGGAATTTCTTTTCTTTAAGTGTCTTTACCGATTCGAAGACACGCGGCTAACATAAACCACGGCTTCCTCCCTTGTTCTCTGGATTTGAGCTTCTCAAACTTTTCTACTTGGTGACCCAATTTTATCCAAGCAAATATTTTCACGACTCTAGCTGTAGAGATATATAAAGTAGGAATACGAATTATATATAAAATATTTGCTCATAATAAAGCAAAATCACTTACTCAAAAACAATTCTTTGGTATATATATACGACTATAATTTTACCATGTATTGAAGAAAAATATTAGCTTTAATACTAATGATCTAGGCAAGTTGTTTTCTTTTATGTTAAATAAAATAAATAAAACATTTACGTTAAAGTTTAATATGAAAGCTTTGCTCCTTTATAAGTTTTGCTAAAATTTTTGCGACCCCAAAATTTTGTTACGAGACCCCAGATGGGGTCGCCACCCACACTTTGAGAAGCCCTGATGTAGATAGTCCCTTCTTTGCCTTGTGTTTTCCAAGTCCTTAGATTATTCATCCATCCTCTTCTATTTCTGCCTCTAGATCTCTTCCCCATTGTGTTCATTCTCTAGATAAACGGTTCCCAACCGCATTTCTCGAAAAAAAATTTTTGCTAGGTACTAATATTCTTAGGTTAGCTAAATAATAAAACGACTCAAATTAATAACAGTTATATACTTTCGTTTTATATTTTACATTTTTCAATTTTTTTTATAGTCGCAGCCTAACATAAAAACAAATAAAAACTACATTAAAATAATTTTTAACTATATTAACTTATGATGAAGATTTACAAAGATTATTTGTGTTGATACAGGTCTTCAGATGCGCTTCTAAATAGTTTCGATATGATCAATTCAAACAATCTTGTAAGTACTTTTTCTAGTGAAAACCACTCATTTCTGGGTGCAAAAGCAATGTATTATGGAGGCTGTTCATTTCCTCACGCAAAGACTTCATTAATCTGGAATTTGTAGAATTTATCAAATTAGCGACTTTCACAGACTGACTGAGCACTTCCTACAATGGATGTGTTCCTCGTTTCGCGGGTAGACTATTTGACTTTTGCATAAATGGTTCTTATAAACCAAAACTCTGTAATTTTATTTTTGTATTTTCACGCAAACCCCGTATTTTTAGCGGGTTTCAATAGATATTGAACCCGCTATTGCTTTTGGTCTGCCAGCTTGCCTGTCTCTCTGTACGCAATAAAAAGGGTAAGGTAAAGGTCTTCCGTAAATGCAATAATGATGGTTATTGTTAACGTTGAAAACCTACCGAGTTACTTGAGAATTAGAGAGTGACGAATTAGAGAGTTGCGGATTAGAGAGTTGTGGATTAGAGAGTTGCGAATTAATGTTAATTGAAACCCGCTAAATTTAAATATCGACCTTAGGCGGTTTTCCTTCACTTGCTTGTTTTGTTGTCTTCCGCTATTATCAGTATTATTTTCACGTAGCCCGAACTGGTCTGTCGCATACTCTAGGTATCCTAGGGTACCTAGATACCCTAGAGAACCTACCTAGTGCGTACCTAGGAAACCGTGCTTTGCGAGTCGTTTTCTTTTAGAAGTAAACTTTAGATGACGATGTGTTAGAATTTAGGTAAGAAAATTATGCATAAATATAGCATACATTGTAGGAATATATATTTAAAGGACCCATAAAAAATTGGCAATTTTTGGGTTCAAAAACTGCAAGTTTCCCTCGTTTCAAGACCCAGTAGCAACAAAGTATTGTAATGTGTTCTCGTCTAAGGCGAAATGCCCACAGCGCTTAATTACTTCCCATTAGTATGCATGACAACGAAGTGCGATTAGATTATAGATGAAATAAGTAACATGTTTTAGAATCACCTGGGAGATAAAAGCCAAAAATAGAAACGTAAAATACGTGGAATGGAATCGTTTCGACTTTCAGCCGACGGCATTTGCAACAAAAAATATCAGAAAGGTATGTTCTAATTTCTGCTGACTGGAAAACATATTGCACCAGAGAACAAAGGTACGATCCAAAACTAACTAATTGCCAAAATTAATTGCTGTTACATCCGCCGATTCATATTCCCCCTCTTAACGAACAAACCGATTTTACGGTCACATAAAAATTCAACGACAAGGAATTCCTTTACAATACTACCCCTCTCTGATGGTTAATCCTATTTCACGGATAAATTTTTCTATTCTGCTTAGGCAAGCGGTTCTTTAACTTTCCAAGAGCGCGCACCCCCTTCAGAGATCACTCGCCCTCGCGGACCCCCAAGAATTAACTCAAAGTTTAAAGCCCGGAATTTGCATCATATGTATTTATTTCTAGTGTTTCATCACTAATTTTCACTATTTAAGGAAGGAATTTTTCGTTCCCTCATAATTTATTCTTAGCATTAAAGAGTAAATGTTATTGCATTACAAAGGAACCACTTTTGTGGAAGCTCGTACTCTGACACAAGACATATCACAAATGATAGTCCATAAGTACCTTATTAAGAATATGAAATCAGTTTTTTGTGAATAGCATATAAATTTTTTTATTAATATTCAAAGTCCAAAAATCGCACTTTTTAGATAAAGTTTGATATTTTTTATTCGCACTGTATATGAAGATAAGAACTTTTTAATTCAATTCGAATAAAGAGGGTAATTGTATTTAACGGATAAAATTATAAAATTACATGAAAAATCATTCAGACTATTTTAAAAAATTTTATAAAAACTACGAATACCGATATTTGGCGCATTTGGCTGTAATTTAGAAAAATTGGCGATATCGACGCGAAGTATAATCCATTCGTCAAAAAAATTACAAACAAAATTGCTCTGGATACAATCAAACCGTTGTAATACATCGAAATGATATTATAATCATTCTATGGTGTATAACCAATTAAATGCAGAACAATGTCCAATGATACAATATCCTTGGTGTAACTGTAAATGCACCCCCTAATGAAACCATTTAATTCAAAAATATTGACGAAATATCTTTTCGCTTAATTAATACGATTTATAGCGATAATGAATGTAATTTACATCCTTTTTAAAGTGCAGCCATTGTGAAGAACAATTATGCTTTGAACGTTTTTATGAAAAGTATCATCATCACAATTTATAAAAATAGTTCCGGAATCCGATATTTTGAGACATTTTTATAATTTTCTCATATTGAAAGTCTTTTATTAATTTACAACATTCAAACTTTCTGCGTCAAATTTTTACGAGAGCGAGGTTGACTCCGTTGAAAATAGTAGACGTTCAATATACAATGCTTGTCTACGTTTTACAAAAATTATTTAAATATAACATTTTTTAAATACCAGCTGCATTAAAAATATTTTTCTTCATTAAAAATTTGTATAAAATATTTTGATGTTACGGCCATAAAATTTAGAATTTTTTCCTTTTTATTATGCCATTATATTTCCTAAAAATATTGTGGGTGAAGGTTGCAATATGAACGTAATTGAATAATAAATGCTTCATGCCGATATCGCCAATTCTTCTAAAGCATAGCCAAACGCGCCAAATATTAGTATTAAAAAGCTTAGTTTTATATATAATTTTTTAAAACACTCTGAATGATCTTTCGTGTAATTTTATAATTTTATTCGTTAAATGCAACCACCTTCTTTATTTGAATTGAGTTCAAAAATTATTATCTTCATATACAGTGCGAATAAAAAAATATCAAACTTCACCTAAAAAGTGTGATTTTTGGACTTTAAATATTAATAAAAAGATTTATGTGCTATTCACAAAAAACTGATTTCATATTCTTAATAAGGAACTTAGGGACTATCATTTGTGATATGTCTTGTCTCAAAGTGCGAGCTTCCACAAAAGTGGTTCCCTTGTTAGTATTTTTCCGAACCTTTGTGGAGCACTGGAAGGATCTCACGGACCCCCAGAGGTTCGCGGAACACAGTTGAAGAACAGCTGTCTTAGACTATTTGCGTAATTCAATTTAAACACTAGCACATTGTTTTGAGAAAAATACCTGATTGTTTTATGCCTCAGCTTTTCCTTAGACACTGTTAAAAATAATAGTTCAGGGTTGAACCAAAATGTGGTGATTTTCCAGCTTCATCCATTGTTAAGAACTACGTTTCACCACATTTTTGCTCCAGCTATGTTACCAATACTTGGCCGGAGGTTGAACCAAAATATGGATATACTTTCAATAACGAATAAGGCAACACTGAACCAAATTCATGGTTCCAGCTTGAACCAAATATACTGTTGTAGGTTAAACCAAATGTGGCCAAAATTTCCCGGACACTGTATAACAATATAAAAACCTGCCTTTAACGCGCTACCTATCAAGAGTGTATTAAGGTATGCAGGAGTACCCATTGTTTTTCTTGGCTGCTATTGAAGCCACATCTACCCCATTTCATATACAGAGAGTACACATAATTTTTATTAATTACAGAAAGGTAGCAACCAAGCGAAATCATAACGAATTTTTATTAGGCCAAACATAAGCATTTTAGCTGTTAATGATAAAAAACATCAACTTCATATATACAGAAATTATTATATAAATCATTGTAATTTATCAAAAATAAAGGATATACACACCATAAACTAATGAATTGGAATCATCGTAGCTTGCCGGATCATTAAAGAGATCTTGGCACGTAAAAAAAACTGGTGAATATCAGTAAAGAATCGCAACGGATAAAGCTGTTTGCCACACGTGACTTCCCTTGCAGCAAGCTAGGAGGTTGAACGAAAATCTGGTTCGGCGTTTAATCGTTATTTACAAATTACCACACTTTCACCAATAAGTGGTACTTCAGCCACAAAAAACTCACAAAAAATCTCGCCCCGGAGGCTTTTCTGTGTTGACCATTATTTGGCAATTGTGTTATCCCTGTGAAGGGTAATAATATCTTACATCCTCATATACGGAGAAAAATGCGTTTGTTCTTGTTCTCATTCGTCTAGTAGGTCAAGACACCGCGGGCTCAACGCGGGGACCCTGGTTCGAATCCAGGATGAGGACGGCGCCTCTTTTTCTCCAAATATAAAAAAAGCTCTAGTTTGAGCTGTAATTAATACGTGGGTGGCAAAAATTATTGTATAATAAATTCCCCCACGAAAACTCACAAAAATCTCGCCCCGGAGGCTTTTCTGTGTTGACCATATTTGGCAATTGTGTTATCCCTGTGAAGGGTAATAATATCTGACAGTATAAATTAAGCCTGTGTAATTACAGTAGGACCCGTATATAACGAGGACCTTGGGATCAGTGAAAATGCTCGCTATATCCGTTCACTAAATCCGTTCAGAAATTTAAATTTTAAACATTGATAATAAAGTTAGTAAAGGTAACGTATTTGCATACAACGTACATACAAAAAATTCTAAAATTCGTTGAAAACATCGCGGGAATTTGTGCCGTGATAAAAATACTGCCTTGATAGTGAGGTCCGATTAGCAACGATTTTAAAGTAGTGTTGAGTCTTCATTACGCCGGGGCCCCTCAGAAAAAGCGGGCCCTAGACAATTGTCTCGTTTGTCTATGCGATAATCCGGCCCTGTTTGTATTATATATTATTAGGCTAAACACCATTAATTCCCCTCAGAAGAACAACCAGATATACACAATGGAGCTTAAATTTAGTTATTTGCCATGTTTTGTCAGTTTTTAATAATGTAAAAGCTATAAATTTACTTATTTTTTTATTTTGTGTTATGGAGTTCGTTTTATTAAATTGAGGACCTTGCTTAATTCCTTAATTTATTTATTTTTTAATTCAAAGAAATGAAATATTTGGATTTAAAACCTTTTTTTTCTACCCTCGCACCATGTCCGTGTGTGTTAAGAGCTAACTTTCGAAATAAAATTCTTCTTCCCTTTAAAAAATCTTTTTACCTGCCTTACAGTCGTTTTCGAAAATTGCTTAGAATTGGAAACCATATACAAAATATTTTTACTTTCTCAGATCTAGACGCAATTTCACGGGAAACCTCCAAAACGTTTTCGATTTCAAAAGCAGTGCCTAAAACACTTTTTATGCGTCGAAAAAGAAGTATAAAAAATGCTGAAGTAGAAATCACCCTCTCTTGCGTTAATTTCCATCTTCTAGAATCCACACACACACACATACATCTATTTCCTTCTTTTTTGAGCATCGTTACCATCCATTGATGTGCCTCATTAAAAAGGAACACGGGTATTTGTGCTCTCCTAAGCTTCCACGTTTTTTAGCCTCAATATGCTCAGAATTCCATTCAGAAAAAGACTCGTTTGCCTCAGATTCTGAAGCCCTGTCTGTTCAATTGTGTTTGAAATTGACTTCGGAAGTTTCACACGTGTTTGCTTTCAACGGAACTTACTGAACCATTCACCCAGAATATAGTTGAATCCGTTAAAATAAAAGTCGTTACATACCAATAACATCATAAAATTATTAGGAGTGAATAAAAGGCTATATTGGGCAACCATTTAATTAATGCATTTATTGACGAGAGTTATGCTTGATCTATAAATCAGTACATGGTACAAAAATGGATATCCATGATGATACTGACATATTTCATAAGTATCATGATGTTTAGATTGCATGAAAGACAGCTTGTTATTACAACAATTGATTGTCATTTTCTAATACTTTCGACCGTGTAGTCTACTTCCAACGTATTTGGAGAGGACTTCGTTAATGTCATAGCTACCAGAGTGCTTGTAAAAAGTCCAGTGACTCGTCCTTCATTCTCGTGTCCAAGGCGTCTCGTAATGGGTGTCGTTGTCCTGAGGTGTTGAATCTGTATGTAGAATAATAGTCCACATTAACATAATTCATCGAATGTTACCACCAGGGCTGCCAACTCAAAAGGTCTCAGGTCCCATCATCCCTTCCCAAATATTCAGGGGCAAACCATTCCAAATTTTATGTACAATATTAAAGAAGAAATACAAAATATAGTTGAAGTTGAAAGATGTAATATATGTAGCATATAAAATATAATTATTATTGCTTACGATTTTCCTGTCTCTGGTTAACTCCCTTGACGCCGCATGCGTGATCTTCCATTCAAGATTCCAATACTTGCTTCTAGATAGTTCGAATGGTCAGGACAATGTTATAGGCTTATTTACATCTAATTGATATGCAGATAGCGCCTGTGCTCCGAACGGAAAAATAAAGCTTCTTACATGGTGTCCGTAGGAAGTTTATTAAGGGTTGCATAATACCAAACACACACATACACACACACATGATATATATATATATATATATATATATATATATATATATATATATATATATATATATATATATAAAAGTTTTCCTCGCCCATTCTTGGCGGAAACAGGCTTTGGGACGGGCAGAGCGCCATGTTCCCAAGCCTCTTTTTACATCACTTCTTAATGTGCCATGTCTAGAAACTTCCTGACAATGTGACACGTGTTTAGGATTGTGGCTTTTTGTATTTCAATGTAGGTGTTTGGGTCAATGTTGAGTATCTCCAAATTCGTCGCAAGCGTTTTTGGTACTATCCCTGTTGCTGAGATGACTAACGGGATGATGAGGATCTTTTCCATACCCCATATATCTCGTACTTCATGTCTGAGATCTTGGTACTTGGTGATTTTCGTTGTGTAGGTTGTCTGTATGTTATTGGTGTTGGGTACTGCTATGTCGATTAAGTACGTGGTCTTATTCGATTTATCGACGAGGGTTATGTCAGGACGGTTATGTGGGACTGTCTTGTCTGTTATGATTGCTCTATCCCAGTAAAGCTTGTGTGTTTCGTTCTCATGCACGGTCTCTGGCTCATATTTGTAGTACGGGCATTTTTCTGTCAGAAAGCCAGCGGTAGCTATCATGTGAGCTATCATGAGACAGTGTATACAGTTTCTGACTGGCATTCGGTATTCCTCCAACCCTTCAACGCGCTTCGTCGTTCAGATGGTTCATTCTACTAATGTTTTAAAATATACCTCATGTGTCGAGAAACGCTTCAAAATCGCTTTAAGGGCAACAAAAAAAGTTACTTCAAACACCAGTGAGAACGGGGCCTTTAAAGGGGATTTGGTTTCGGCTGCAGGACTACTACTTATAATAATTTATTTCATATGCTGAAAATCGCAGCTACATAATTTTATACCAAACACGAAAACTTAGCTTTTTAACTCCAAATATTGAATTCGGAACAATTATTTGTAAAATGTATTTGTTGCCTATTTACTTAATATTAATATATTCTGCAGTATCTTCTTGGATGGATTTGATTATAAATGTATTTGATTATATAGTGAAATCTGACTCTAATGACAATTTTTGTGGCCTCGAGAGCTATACGTCGGTGAAGTGTGACGTTTCAATATGGCGCTGGGCACAAACAAACTGCCATTTGCTATGTTATGCTTATGAGATAGATTTAAAATGTTCTCATTTTATGAAATTTCCGTGTTTTTTTCGGATCAGCCGAAACTGATCGAACGTGCAGAAAACGCTATACGTTCTTCACATGTTCGATCTTTTTTTTATGACCCTGATAATGAAGAAATGCGAGAACAAATTCATGCTTCCATGAAAAATAAAGTATATAGTATTCAGATACTGTACCCAGTCTGCGTTTATGTATATAAATATGTACTGAAAGAGCAATTTATTATATACACGTATATTATTTTTCTGGAAGCGATACATATTTTGCTGTGTAACTCTCGGTGCGCTTACAAAAAATTTTTTGCAGGAAATTAAAGGGCCATAAAAATACTTGACAGATTCGTAACAAATTAATTTTTTTTTCAATAATTTCATGAACGAAGAAGATAAATTGTTCTTTCAGTGTGTATATATACAAGATCCGTTTTTTTTCGGGGGGGGGCTTGGTCGTACCCTCACTTCAAGGAAATAAAAAATAAATAAATTATAAAAATTTATTTTAAGGGACCAGCCTTGACAAAAACCTGGCTACGTCGTTGATGGGGGTTATAATTATAGTTCAAGTTATTACATATTCTGCCATATACCCAACAGACAAAAAATAAATGGAAAATTAAAGATCTATAAAATCAAAACTGTACATTTAAGGAGAAAGAATCGATTTTCATAAAAGATCAAAACATTTTTTAAAGAAAATGATTGCGGCATCAAGACTTATTAATATAACAAGAATTCTGAACAAAACTACCCAAAGTATATGGACATGTTTTGAATATATATACATATATTAGCCCTCCACCAAAAAAAAAAAAAAAAATTAAAATAAAATACAACAAATTAAATGCTTTTGTAACATACATGAACACAAAAGTTTGAATAAAAACCAAATATAAAAATTTATTAAACAAACCACTAAATTTAAAATTCATCTTTCTAATTCTCTTATGTTAATATCAGAAATTTGGTCCAACGTACAGGCGAATACAGAAAAAAATTCTTGGGGCGAAGAGAGAGGCACGGTACTATATAACTAACTTCACATTCCTACATTTTGTGACTTACTCTAAAATATAATTGGAAGAGTTAATGGCTAATGACTATTTTGTGAACTATTTAAAAATACAGGCAGAATTTATTTATTTTTTTTAAATTCTAATGCAGTTGGGAAGATTTTTTTAAAACAATGATCTCATTATTGTCCCATCCTCTGAATTCATGCAAAAGTACTTAAATGAAGTTTTCCTTTAATATATATATATATATATCATTTTTTTTTTCAATTTCAAAAATGCTGTTTTGAGTTTTTATATATATATATATTTTAAAAACGATAAAAAAATCTTCTCAGTACATATGTATATCACAGAGAAAGCGCATAGAGAGGGCTTTAAAATGAGCTCAAGATAAGCTTTCTAGCTAAAACAGGTGCTTAGATATTTACATGAATGTGACTCAAAATCACTGAAAAAGTTATTTTATTTTTTAATTTTCAAAAATTAATTCCAGGAAAACGGAACCTCCAAAAACTATGAAAATTTGCAATTTGCTCCATAGGTAAATATAAATCAAAAATCATTGGAATCTGAAAATTAAAGGTCAATGCCCCGGTTGATGTGATTTGAATGACCTTTGATAGAAATTATAGATACCTGGACATTTTTGCCCAAAGAGCATGTTTGCGTTTGTCTTTTGGGAATCTATAAAAAGAACATTTATTCCCGACAGTCCGGTGGTTGCAACAAGCTACAAAATATAAACCCATTTTTATTTGCAAGCTTAAGAAATGCTAATTACTACGATCGTCAATGTTAAGTCAATGGGCCCAATCTATTGTTTGTGCCCAGCAGCCATGTTGTGACGTCACGACTTCACCGACTTATAGATTGGGCCCATTGACTTAACATTGACGATCGTAGTAATTAGCATTTCTTAAGCTTGCAAATAAAAATGGTTTTATATTTTGCAGCTTGTTGCAACCACCGGACTGTCAGGAATAAATGTTCTTTTTATAGATTCCCCAAAGACAAACGCAAACATGCTCTTTGGGCAAAAATGTCCAGGTATCTATAATTTCTATCAAAGGTCATTCAAATCACATCAACCGGGGCATGGACCTTTAATTTTCAGATTCCAATGATTTTTGATTTTTATTTACCTATGGAGCAAATTGCAAATTTTCATAGTTTTCGGAGGTTCCGTTTTCCTGGAATTAATTTTTGGAAATTAAAAAATAAAATAACTTTTTCATTGATCTTGAGTCACATTCATGTAAATATCTAAGCACCTGTTTTAGCTAGAAAGTTCATCTTGAGCTCATTTTAAAGCCCTCTATATGCGCTTTCTCTGTGATATACATATGTACTGAGAAGATTTTTTTATCGTTTTTAAAATATATATATATATAAAAACTCAAAAACATCATTTTTGAAATTGAAAAAAAAATGATATATATATATATATTAAAGGAAAACTTCATTTGAGTACTTTTGCACGAATTCAGGGGATGGGACAATAATGAGATCAATGTTTTAAAAAAAATCTTCCCAACTGCATTAGAATTTAAAAAAAAAAAAAAAATTCTGCCTGTATTTTCAAATAGTTCACAAAATAGTCATTAGCCATTAACTCTTCCAATTATATTTTAGAGTAAGTCACACATTGAAGGAATGTGAAGTTAGTTATATAGTACCGTGCCTCTCTCTTCGCCCCAAGATTTTTTTTCTGTATTCGCCTATACGTTGGACCAAATTTCTGATATTAACATAAGAGAATTAGAAGATGAATTTTAAATTTAGTGGTTTGTTTAATAAATTTTTATATTTGGGTTTTATTCAAACTTTTGTGTTCATGTATGTTACAAAAGCATTTAATTCGTTGTATTTTATTTGAAAAAAAAATTTTTTTTTTTGGTGGAGGGCTAATATATGTATATATATTCAAAACATGTCCATATACTTTGGGTAGTTTTGTTCAGAATTCTTGTTATATTAATAAGTCTTGATGCCTCAATCATTTTCTTTAAAAAATATTTTGATCTTTTATGAAAATCAATTCTTTTCTCCTTAAATTTACAGTTTTGATTTTATAGATCTTTAATTTTCCATTTATTTTTTGCCTGTAGGGGATATGGCAGAATATCTAATAACTTGAACTATAATTATAACCCCATCAACGACGTAGCTAGGTTTTTGTTAAGGCTAGTCCCTTAAAATAAATTTTTATAATTTATTTATTTTTTATTTCCTTGAAGTGGGGTACGATCAAGCCCCCCCGAAAAAAATGGATCTTGTATATATACACACTGAAAGAACAATTTATCTTCTTCGTTCATGAAATTAT
>QLNU02014176.1:34339437-34356828 GCA_006491805.2 Dysdera silvatica | reverse complement strand
AACGATAAACTGCCTAAAACGGCAGCTTTTCCCCCATAGAATATCTTCATAGACAGATTTCACTATATAGGGGGATGAAATATTTAAGATATTGAAAACATACTTCATTTAAATACCACATTCAAGCCGAGGAAAGTATTAATTTGTCATTTGCGGACTCAAAAGATTTCATTGAAAATCCCTGACCTTTTTAGTTTTCATTCGTCCTAATAAGAGCGCGCAAGTCTTTTTAATTTTGTTTCTTTTGTTACTTCGAAAACTTACGTGTTAATTGCTGTTTCAGTGCTTAATTAAATGTTTTAGTTCTCGTTTTTGATTGATGTTTCGCATTTTTTTTTTCTTCTAATAATTGCAATACATTAAGTTTTAACTTAGAAATTGTGTCCTTTTGGCCTTTTGTGGACTGAACACATTCATGGTTTGACTAACATATTAGAGGTTAATTAATAAGTTTTTTTACGTTTTGGAGATTAGTTTTTTTCGCCTTACGAATAGCAAAATGAAATTTTTTCTGACCCAATTAAATCATTTTTCCAGAAAAATATTTTTTGCTGAATTTTCTTTATTTTTTTTACCCAATTGCAGGATTATAAAAACTATTCGCAAGATAGAATTCCAATTAAGAATAATTCCTTTTTATTTAATATTAATAACTAAAATTGAATGCATTTTTTCATGAAGAGTTATATAGAATATTTACATAGAAAAGATAAAGCATTAGTAAAATAGCAAATGAAAAATATCACCCAAGCTTTCGGACTCCTCATCTGCACTCTTTCATCTAGAATAATGCTGGTTACTCTTGAAAGATCTTTTGTATGTAAATTTCTACTCTGTTACTTTGTATTTTATTTCAGTTATGCAGAATATGTTAATATTATATAGCAAACAGCATTTCCCACACTGGCGAAAGGTTAAAAATCACTTTGGGGAATTCATGGCCCAAATGTGAGCATTTTGGCAACAATGGCATCGAGTTTGGGTCATAAATTCTCGAATTGCATTAATTTGGCCATGGGAAATTGTTTAGGACCATAGTAAGTAATGTAATCTTTTTCAATATGATTCAAGGCCGGAATGGCAAATTTTCCAAATTTTGATCCATGATTATCTAATCTAGTTTTTTGATGATTATCTATCAAATAATAACATCTCTGTAATTCCAGAACGGCTCGTTTTCGGACATTGGTTCACTGGACCAAAGTTGTTTCTTTTGATCTCCTTCACCTATTACACATGCTTGACAATTCCCAATTGCATCGAATATGATTTTTAACGAACAAAAGTCTAAATATTTCGGTAGCTCTGAGATTTGGTCAATTCGGATTTTCAGTATTCTCGGGCGGTACTGTTAGAATTCAAGTTTAAGTAAAAATAAAAGATAGATGAACAAGCAATTTTTTTGTTTATTTTTTTTTAACAAGTATAGAGTTTTCTATGTAAAGAAAACTGAGTATAGAATATTTTAAATGATAATGATCTTTTTAAATAATAATAAATAATTTTAAATGAATAAATAATAATAATAATAATAGTGTAATAATAATAATAATAATAATAATTGTGTAATAATAATAATAATAATAATTTTGTAATAATAATAATAATAATAATAATAATAATAATAATAATAATAATAAATAAATAATTTTAAGTAATAATGATCTTTTAAATAATAATCTTTAATGACAATAATCTGTGTTGTCGCAGCGCATTTATAGCAAACACGCTTATGTAGGCGCTCTCGCTCAGAAAAGTCCAGAAATTTTAAAAGCTTTAGTTTTCAGAAAGTCCGGATTCTTGGGTGGTCCCGAATTGGGGACTTTTGCTGTGCATTTGTTTTGTGAATTTTTTTTGTGAATATTTTTGCAATATATTCACCAAGCGTGCCGTAAATCCGTGTTTGATCCCCAAAGGTGGAAAATCAAAGCGCTTACCTATTAGCTACTTATGTATTGGAGGAGAGGGAAGTCATAATTTGCTGCGAGTCACACGGTTGACTTCATGAAGAAAGTGGTATGCTTTACTGGAAATGGACTGGGAGCTTGAAAGTCATAAGTAGTCCAAAAAGTGGTTGTTAATGGAGGTGGTCAACCAGTGAGGTTTTACTCTAAATGTAAAAAGTGTATCAAAATATTTTGATTCTTTTATTTAATTTAATATCATGAACAGGTCAAAATATAGCATATGGCCTGAAGGGAAACCTGGTAAAAAACTCAAATTGATAAGGCTTGACAATTTCAGACCATCCAAACAAATAAATAAAACAAACAAAAAATGGCAACAGAATTTTTCTGATTGAAACGATACATAGAGATGAAAATTAGACAAATCTGAAACATGGCAAAATGTCGTAAGTTAGAGTACCTGGACAAAAAATCTTGTCCTCTTTTTAAGTAGTAATGAGCTATGCAGACATTTAATTGGTAGAAAAGTACTATTCCAGGCAAGGGCAGGCATAGGGGAAGGTCACAGCGATTATGACCCCCAAATATATTTTTTCACTGTAAAAAATTCCAACTTTTATGATAAATGAAGGGTGTTATTCCAAGACCATGGCAAATTCTGTCCTTAACCAACCCAAGATGAAAGTCTCTGTCCGCCCCTGATCCCCATTCCTTGGACCCATAGAATTATTATGATTGAATGCCTAATTATTACTAGCCAATATGGGAACTAATTGACAATCATCAGGTTTAAGTTATCTTGGTTTTCTATAATGCAGATCAATCACATTCTCACAAAGGCCATGGTTAATTCTTTTATACATAAAAACAATTAATAAACAATTAATAACAATTAACGAACAACGGGTAATTAATTAATCTGAACTTAACCAGATTTTTAAATAATAAAATATTAAAATAAGAATAAGGAACATTAACAACAATACTCAAATTCGAGTGAAGAATTTTAGAAATCGTACTTAGAACTCTTTCTACTTTATGTACATCACCGATAATTGTAAAATCCCATACAATGTTACAGTAAGAAATAGGTAGTAACATTAAAGATATATAAATAATAAATAAATATAAAGATATATAAATAAAAATAATATATAATAACATAAAGAAATATATATAAAATAAAATAATATATAATATAATAACATAAAGAAATATATATATAAATAAAAATAATATATAATAATAAAATAATATATAATAATAAAAATAATATATAATATAATAAAATAACATAAAGAAATACATATAAAAATAAAAATAATAAATGAAGATGTGTAAATAATAAATAAGTAAGAACTTTACCCTGAAGATAATCCCGAATCCTGTGAATTATACGCACCAAGAGAAATTAAACTAAGGTGTTGCTCCCAAAAATTTTATTGAGTCAGAATATAGTAATATATTAATATTCAAAAACAGGGCCGTCCTTAAGTAGGAGCGAGCAGGGCCCAGTGCTTCTTGAGGCCCCACGAAGCGTAATTCTCAAATTTAAAATTTTGGTAATATTGGAAATTTCCCCCAAAAATATTTTTGCATCGGCTCTCGCATTTCGTGCAATCTAGTAGTCATACATTATTCCATTTTTTTTTGTTTTGTTTTCTTACTCGTATATGTATGGGCCCCCGAAATATGTTTTGCCTCGGGCCCCGCATTAGCTAAGGACGGCCCTGTTCAAAAATAAGTCTGGATAAATATATTCGCACAAAATATTTACACATTTAAAACAAATATCGCATATAATAACTATCGTTTTTAACAGGGTTATCCAACCTTTTTGGATAGCGGGCTATTTAAAAAATTTCACGGATCTCGCTGGCCAGCGGTTTCAAAGAGTTCCATAAAAAAAAAGAAAAAGAAAAAAAAAGAAAAGAAAGTTGTTCGTTTGTCCACTTGAGATATGGAATGGAATCACCTATGCCAGCGGTCGCCAACCTTTCGGACCTCATGAACCACTAAATTCATAATTTTAAATCCCGCGGACCACATTTCGTGAATTTAGTGCAATATAAAGGTGGAAATTGTCATTCAGAATATGAGAATTTCTTAGAATATTATTTTTGTTTTATTATTAATAAAACATTAAAAATGCAAATAATGTCCAGCTTTTTCTGCGGACCACCAGTTGTCCGTAGACCACTAGTTGGCGACAGCTGACTTACGCTGTTCTCACGGCTTTTTTTTTTTTTTTTCATTTCTGAAAACAAAAATTCTATTTTTTTTTTTTTTTTATTATTCCAAACAGTTGTCGGCAGGCCGGATTAATACAGCTGGCTGGCCAAACTATAGCCCGCGGGTCGTATGTGGGACAACCCTGGTTTATAACGATCGAATTTGCACAGTCCCTTGTAGATCGTTGAAAACAATTTTCACCGTAGCTCCTTGTCGTCTTCACTAAACGTTCTTCTATAAACGTTATAGCGAATTAAAAGCAAATTCAAATGACCTCTGAGGACATTATCTTTCCATGTGAAAGGGCTTCTAATTGCGTGCAAGATAAGGACTTCGAAATGACCTTCTGGATCGACTTCGTTATCAAGAAATCGCATATTTCACCAGCCGTTTTTTCTTTTTTTTTCTTTTTTTTTCTTTTTTTTTTATCTCAAATTGCTGGTCCAGCAAAGAATATAAACGTTAATGCTATGAGCTGTAATAGTTGTAACATAAATTCATTTCAGCAGGCTGAGAAAAATGAACGTTTAGGACAAGCATGTTTATATTAAAATAACTGTTTATAATTGAATGGATTTTATTGAGATTACTACTACTGGCCTGTCAGCAACTGACCTAGAAAATTTGGCGTCAAATCCTTCTTCCAGTTTTATTGCATATATATGCGAATTTCTTTTACAAATACATCAACGTTCTAGCTGAACGTTTTGGGAAGAACGTGACGCCATGTTTTATGACGATTAGATAAATTTGCCCAAAATATTTGGGTCACTCGCTAGCGGATTATTTTAAAGATTTCATTTAGTTCCATCTAAATGGGCAAAATTGGGTATCCTTCTGGATGAAGATGATGATGATGATGATGGTGACCGGAAATTACGTGATCTTTATACTAATGACGGGAACGAAGTATATGGCATTAATTCCTGCGGCATTCGAAAACGAATAATGGAGGAAAAAACGTGTACAAAAAAACATTTTCTGCATTACTTGTAATTAAAATCTTGCTAATTAACCATTTGCATCTGAAGATTTCTCGGTAACTAATTAAAACGGATTATGTAATATTTTTGCTTCCTAAAAAAGCGGGAAACACAAATAGCGATTCTAATTGGTGATTCAAACTCGAAACTGGAAGCTGCAAAGTAACGAACTTTTAGAATTTGCCAAAAAAAAAAGGTTTACATTAGGGTCATTTTTATTTAAATACAGTACTACAAGCCAAGCAAAGCTTAGTTATCGTCACAAATCGAAAAAATCTATTGCTAGCTGCATTAAATGAGTGGTATAAATTTTGTATAGATTTTGTTTTCTTGAGCCACATCAGGGACGCCATCTTGGAGAAAAGTATTAAGAGCCGTAAACAGAATTAACGAACGATCGAAAAGACATAAACTATAACCATTAATATATTTTATCTTTAAATTTTTACTACATCTTTAATTTTTTACAGTATCTGTAATTTTTTTTCTATATCTTTAATTTTTTACAATGTCTTTATTTTTTACCATATCTTTGATTTTTTACCAAGATATTGAAGATAATAAATTTCAAAGAAAAACCCATGATTTAATTACTAAATATTGAAATAACCGCATTCTTTAAAGCCCAGTATATTTTTTCAGCCAGAAATGTATTCAGACCATTTGGCTCCCAGTGCGAGCCCAAAATTTGTCGCCGCCACTCCACTGTTAAATGTCAATTATTTTCGAAATAATTACGCTTATGGCGCAGTTTCTTTTTATTTCTAATATCTCCTCAATAAGTTACTAAATCTTATTACCAAAATATTGAATATTATTACAAGACGGAAAGCCACGATAACAATTAAAACTTCCTTACGACAAATAATACGTAACTGAATCACAAATATTTTTTCTGATAAGCCAAATATTAAATTGTTGTAATATAAAAATCAAAGCCTTATATGTATTTCAGTGATTTGGAATCTCCTTTGTACAGTCAAAGAAGTTCATGCATGTTCTGCAGCTTTTGCTTTCCCAATTTCTTACTTGCAGTGTCATGTTGTCTCATACCAAAGAATCCGTATATAGTTTTCCTTCTGTATTAGCTTGGATGTATTCTCATCGGTAGAAAACGTGCAGAAGTAAAATAATTATAGATTGCATTTAGAGAACTTATAGAACATCAATTTGATTCATTGGAATTTATTCAAGAATAAGAGCATATATGATCAAATTGAATTTGGCCTTGTGTGTGTGTGTACCTCGGGATCCTTAGGCCATTTTGTCCCCTCTCCCCACCCACGTCTATTGACTTAGCGCCCAGTGTAGGGGCGCTGGTCGAATCGCCCATAATCCGTTGCTGCTTTAACCCTATAGCCCATAAAAAAAACCTCAACCCGGCAATGCCTACAGGTGTACCAAACTGTTCACTGAACGAAGAAATGAATGGTTTTGACCACCTGCCATAAACGAACAGCCGTGTTTAGCGATTCGGCCATCTAAGGATTTGCACACCGCAACCACAAATGTAAAAGAGATTGTTGGAAAAGCAGAATACACACATAACAGAAAATCCCAATACTGAGAATAGCGCTACACTGGAAAAATATCCTACTGGAAGAGTAACAATGTGAATTTGCATCGAAATCAATCTAAAATAAACTCAGTTATGTAAGCTGACTTTGCAATTATTTTAGCAGAGATACGTTCTGCCTTCTAGGAGCGGACTGGCCCTCTCAAAGGACGCATATCTTGGATAATTGGAGGGCGTGAATTTTTTCCCAATTCGAAGGCGCGAGTCGGGCGAATCGGGGCTGACTGGGCGCACCGGCGACCCAGTCCGCCCCGGCTGCCTTCGGCAGAATATACTCTCATACAATTTTGACAAAGGCATAACGTATCTTCATCGAACCAATTGTAAACGACGTGACAGCTTACATAACTACGTTTGTTTTAATTTCGATACGAATGTATCTTTGCGTAGTACATCGTCCATTCATATATTTATGATCATGTAAATATTAGGACTGAGGGAGACTTCAGGAATTCGTTTTCATTAATGCTTTGTAGCAAAAATTGGAGATGGTGAGTCAGATTTTGTCGTGAGACTCACTCAATGGCGTAAAGTAGGGGGCTCATACCCCCCGCCCCCCCATTAGAAAGCAGGACACATTGTCCAGTTTAACACTGTATCACTTGATCAGCCATAAAGCTACTAGCCCCCCCTCCCCATAATTCTTGAGTTGCAACACTCTTGAATAGACTTCGTCGCAATTTACACGTTGTACAAAATTACTGGTTTTGAGAATTTTTGCTTTTACTATGCATGTTAAATTGTTTCGAGACATAGTAGTACTGCGCTTTTTCGCTAGTCAGTAAAGAAATTTTGAAAAATGGAAGTGTGCATAATATGACTGCATAATAATCTTGTGTATTTTTAGGAAAATATTTAAAATCATCACGTTATGCTGATTGCGGTACCATGTCTTCGAAGACGGTAAAGAACAGACTTTGCACCTCACCAGCCTCTTCCCTCGGGTCTCCATCTTCAGATAACAAGTAAGTTAGTTGATAGTTAATGAAATTTCACACCAAGTCAGAGCAGTAGCCAGATTGAGGGTATAGGGCTGAGCCACCCTGGAAATACAGTCAGCCCCTCTGGAAAATATTTTTTTCAAAAATCAAATATTGTAGAATTTTATTTAATTTTTTTTTGTTTTTGTACGAAATTGTACATAACTGGAAATTGTTACGTTAAAAATGTATTCAAAATAGCTTTCTACGGTAGATCTTGCGTATGTTTGAGACTTTATATATTTTATAATAATATAGGGAAATTATAGAGAGGTGTACTAAAATTTATAAGTTTTCAATGCAAAATTTATTTTAAGAAATTTATTTATTAATTTTAAATATATTACTCTCCTTATATATTTGGTATTATTAAATATATTAATAAAATATATCAAAACATTTACGAATTTTAAGCCCCCTTGTAGCTTTCTGAGCCCCTTGTAACTTTCAGAGCCCTCCCCCGTAACAAGCGTCTAGATACGGGCCTGCACCAAGTAATTATCAAAAGAAATCGACGAGCTGAACGCACTATACTCTATCTTCTTCCCTCTATTTTCTATCTTCATATAACAGCAAATAAGTCGATGGTCAATGAATTCTCACGCTAGATACTCCCCAAGAAGACACTCACGTGCGCGTCGGGGGTGGGTGGGTGATGATAGGGGCCATGGCCCCCCATTGCGAACTAATTTTGTATGTACACATATGGATATATAGATTTATAGCTCTGTAACACCCTTGTAAGCCTCTAATACTGAACATTTTACTTACGTTAATGCAAAAAGAAAGCGAAAAGTTGAATATGTAACACACTTCTTGATATTCCAATATATTAACAGCGGACAGTTCAATTCATTGAAGTGTAAACCTACTGTAAGATGGATTGGGACCCGGGTTACACCACTGTTGAGAAGCGCGACCCTGTGTGGCAGGAATAATTAAAATGTTACTATCTGAGTATCGCTTCCAATGTTGTTCCATTTTGTTGCATGGGGCTAAAACGACAGTGGTGAATTCACCAATAGGCTAACTACGCTGAAGCCAACCGCGACAAATTTTCCATAATGAAAAACTTGTGAAGGCGCGACTACGCGACTGAATTTTTTGTCCGATTGAATTAATTATTTTTCAGAGGTCTTTGCTATATTTCGAAACACAGTATTATTTCCTCCGTCCGACTCATTGACCGTTTAATTGAAAACTGTTGGTGAATAGGATTTTCTGTTTCGTAAAAATTCCGTAATCTGTAAACAAATTTCAAACAAAGAATAGGAGATAAATGCAGCGTTTTAGTTTGATGTTTACCTTTAAGACTAAGGTAATCACCAGTTCTTCTTCTTCTTATGAAAGATCGTTTTCTTTCTGGAAACGAATAGGAAATAATTTGAGATTTACATGTTGGAAAACAGATTAAATAATGTTTACATCGACTGAATCGGATATATTGCAATCAGTTTCGTTTGACTCTGTTTTTAAAGCTCTTGTAGAAAACAAAAAATGTTGACGACAGTATTTCTCAGTACCTGTAGTTTACCAGAGAATGAACCTAATTGAGTCACTTTTCTTAATGTTTTAAGCGCTGTGTTAGTATTTTTGTAATAAAAAACGTGATACTTTTATTGATTGGAGTTACTTGTTTTGTGTGTGATGTTTTGATTACTCTTGAAGATATAAGTATTTAAGAAATGCAGTAATTCCATCCAGTTAAAATAATATCTATTACTGGTTTAAATGTTCGGTAGAGTAAATTAAGACGCCAGAAAGATAAATAATTAAATACAACGTTAAAAGAATTTAGTACGCCTTTTTAGCGGAGCCTCCGAAAATTACGTGTGCACACTTCCATTCAGATGAAAGGAGGTCGGGCGCATTGTTTGGTCAAGTGAACTGAATTTCGTTGTTTTTTTTTGTGAAAACATTAATGCTAAATGCCTAACAATGGGTGGATGTATTTGAATTCTTTGTGTGTAGTAAGTAGATACTTTTATGTTTCGCGGAGAGCACATGTGGTTTTTTATACGTAGGTGTATGGATGAATGGAATTATACAGTATATAATGGAATGACCAAGATATTGACCAAGAGTGCGGCATCCATAAAGAAGCTAATAGAGATTGTGCGATTTCAGTAGTTGCACGTTTTAACGTTTTTAATAAATAAAGAAAAAAAATGCAAAAAAACTGCACACGCTGAGGTGGATAGCTTTGTGTATATTCATGTGTAACGTAGAAATAACCTTTGAAGCTAACTTTTCACTAGCCATTTAACCCCTCACAAGTAACTAAGAAGCATTATCAACCTTACAGCAAAATTTAATTTTGAAATTTTGAAATTTTGAAATGAAAATTACCGACCTTTTCGAAAGCTCTGCCGAATTCACGTAGGACAAGTATATGCGGACAGGGCACCGTAATTTTGGAGCCCCCGGTTAAAATTTAAGCGTTATTTTAATCTTGTTTATTTACAAATGTCCAAGAGATTTTTATTACAGATAAACCTGGATATTTAAGACAATGAACTTAAAAAAATGATTAAAAGATTGAATATCACAAGGGCCATATTTTTTATGAACCCGTTCTATCCTTCTAGCATAAAGCTCATAAAAATCTTAAACCAGTACTATATTCGGAAATATTGGATTAATTTTGAGAATATAATAAATATTATATTCTCAACGCAAACATATTGCGTCGAATGAAGACATGATATTTATAATATCGGCTTATGATAATAAGAATTCAGATTTACGATAGTTTATAGAATATAAGATAGACAGATAGATAGTTTAGAGATAGATGAGAGAAATTATAAAGAAATTGAAAGAATTAGAAAAGAATTAAAAAATTAGTGGTAAAAGTAGTGTTAAAATTAAAAATTATTTTAAAAAGAGAATTAGAAAAAGAATTAGAAAGATTTACGATAGTTTACAGAATATATGATGAGCCAGATAGTTTAGAGAAATAGATAGATAAATAAAGAAAGAGATAAAGAAATAGAGATCAATAAATAAATTTAAATAAATAAGAGATAAGCTATAAAAATAGGTAAATGCAGATAAATAAATAAAAAGAAATAGATAGATAGTTTATAGAATATTATACTACGATAGAATATACGATAGTTTATAGAATATTGAACATTGAATACAGACTTGTTACAGTTAAAACGCCGATTTGTGAAATTGAAACATCGGCGTTGGGATATTTAAAATATAGGCCTGTGTCATAATAGTTACGATGTGTGATAGCAAAAATACCGAGTTTAGTATATTTAAAAGTACAGACTCATGTGCAATATAGTTATGGAACATAGGCTTTTACAAAATCACACAAACTCCTTGCGCCCTCAGAGAGTTCCTCTAAAGTTTCGTTGTTCGTTATGCGTAACATGAAAACTTGGAAGTGCAGCATGCAAGGCAATTAAAGAAAATAATAAATAAATAAAATTCTCTACTTGGTTTGCTTCTCATTTGATACGCAGTGTAGATACTCGATAAGAAAAATATCAGAAGTTATCTTAAATGCTCCTACTATTTTACATTTCACCCCATTCGTTCTCTTCCTCATTTGTTTTCTCTCTCTCGTTCTTACCCACTTTTTTTTTCCTTGCAGCTACAGCCGTGACGCTAGGAACAGAGCAGAAAAGAAAAGACGGGACAGACTGAATAGTTATATCACGGAATTGGCTAATTTAGTGCCCATTGTATACACTGCATCTAAACGCCCTGACAAAATTGGTATTTTAAGGCTCAGTGCTGCATATTTGAGATTGTATTACAGTAAGTAAACAATTTTGTCTGTCTGTCTGTCTGCATGCATGTATGTATGTGTGTGTGTGTGTCTGTCTGTCTATCCGTCCGTCCGTCCGTTCGCGTGCCTGCCTGTATGTATGTATGTATGTCCGTCCGTCTGAAGCGAAGACAATGAGCACAATTTGTGCTGTCCTCGGGTGGGGCCTCATTTCAACTTTACGTATGAAAAGTTAGTAATTTCATTGAGCGAACGTATTACGTTCTTCTAGGTGAAATTTTAACGTATGTGAACCTGAATTTTCATTGTTGATCGATGCTGGGGAAATTGTCGCTGAGAAATACAGGCTCATTGCCAAGTTGGAAGTACTTTTCTTAGTGTTATCTGGAGCGACTGCTACCCTATTATTCTAAACCAAGAGCCTTTCCTCCTTTCTTCTCGCCCAATAAGTTAGTCGAACAAACACCAAGAAGTTTTTCGTTTGAAAACAGGTGTTCAGATAACATCGGGGGGATTGGATTAGTTATTATCACCTCTTATCCTTTATTATCTCTTGTATTGTCCACCTATTTTTAGTAGTTTACGCATGGAAATATAATCAGTGGCTGTTCATTATTACAAATCCATGTTTCTATCAGCATGTAAAGTTTAAGCAGTTTTACACGCCATCAAAAACCAGGGGATAGTTTTCTGGGATTCACTTTTCACTCTGTGTACTTGATTAATGAACTAATGAAAATAATTCGTAAATTAGTGAAAAAATTTATTTTTTCATAAATTCATTGTTTTTAAAACAATTTTTAAATTTAATGTGTATGCAGATTTTCAATACTGATTTGTATTTAAATATAAAATCCACTCTTCTTATGGCAAACTGATTTTTTATTTTTTTATTTAGTTATTTAATTTTTACGATTTCCAATTATTTCTATCACGCGTGATCTTACGGTCGCTCTACATACGGCAGAATGGTTCTGTAAGTCTATGTAGGTAACATCGGTCCTACACTGATAATAGTTGTACATATATGTATCCTAAATGATAATGTCGTACGGGGATGATAAGGGCACCGAAGGCAGAACTAAGTATTCCATAAGTTTTTAAGTAAATTAGAATCGATAATGACTATAAGTTACCAACAAGATTATTAAACAGTTTATTTATCATATAAAAATTAACGTAACTTCCGAAAAGTTTCTTTATAGATATTTTAACACTTATTTACTCCTAGTATTAAGCGAAGTTTAAGCTTAATGTATAATTATTAAATTAATTTAATCCGACGTGTAATCAAAAAAGAACTCTTTTTTTTTTATCGTAAATGTAATACTTAACTTTCCCGCGACAGCCAAAAAAGGGGTAATAAATTATTGTTTATATTCATGAAACGAATTTCGTTAACAGTCTATAAATATTATTATGAAAAAAATAATTTATTACATGTTGCACTATATTATATGTTGTTTGACTTTGATGGGCAGTTCTGCGCCTATCAAGCGATATTTAATAATCAGATCTGAAAAATGATAATTGAATATCCACTAAATCTAATTTTGGAACTATCATGGGAGCCTTGCAACTATGCACCAGCAACTATGCCCTATCTACACGTAGAATCTTTTATCTACGTATACCTAATATCCCCTATCTTATATATTCGGTCTATCTGTATCTAAACAGATAATGAGGTCACAAAAATGATAACGGAAATATTAATATCATGTATTTCCATTTTAAACACTAATCATGTGAAACGAAAAAAGTTCATCGCTTTAAATACATATTATAAAACCATATCTGTGTAATACTGGAGATCTGCCTTGAAAATCCAAAATTATTCAAATTTTTAAACGGAATTAATTTTTCAAAAAATATATTGTTCCAATTAAAAAAAAGAAAGGAAAAGGAAAGAAAATGAAAAGAAACCTAAAAGAAAAAGAAAGAAATGAAGGAAGGAAGGAAGGAAGGAAGGAAGGAAGGAAGGAAGGAAGGGAGTGTTCCACCAAATTCATAAACATCGCAACTCGAATGATTTTTTTACCCTATTAGGCGAGTTATTAAATTATAATTATTAGCAGTCATAGGGGGATCAATTTTGTATGTAATTTTCGAGTAAACAAAAATGGTAACTGTGAGAGGACACAAAGTTAAGGGATTGGACAGCATACCTAGTCGAATACGTTCCACATCCAACGTCATTGGTTGCAACGTGGTTCAGTGGAACTCAGAAATGAATTGATACATTTATTGTTACACAGAAACCGTCATTGACCTCGCCACCGACGTTCGCATTTTTTCGTGCCCTGTGCCTCTTGACCCGCTCAGCTAGTGACAATATTATATTCCTGTATAGCTTCCAAGGCTCTCTTTCTAATGATAGGCATTTTCTGTATTTCGTCTAGGCATATTTCTGCAAATTTCGGCCGAAGCTGAAAAATTTGTGAATTATTTGTATTAGTCCAATTTTTTTGCTATATAAAACAATGTAAGTGGTACCCGCAGATCTCACCGAGATCTATCGTTTAAGACCAAAACCAGAGCCATGACTGCTCGGAATCATGAACTACAGCCTACTGATTAGAAACTTCCGTGGAAGTCCAAAATGTCCGTTTTGAGTCGCACCCTGCCCCTCGGATCATGATGAAGGATATTGTGCATGGCGGTGGTGACTTCATAATTTTTCGGGAATGCAACTATATACCGGTTAGAATGCTAGAAAAATCATTACAGTTGGACTTGCAGTTTCAGAATAATTCAATGGTTTTGAATATACATTCAAACGTTGCATCAAGATTTCTAAGGTATCATCCAGTATTGGAGTGATTTTTCAGACGTGCTTACGACCTAAAAATGCATAAATGTACTGCCACACTGGGTCGTTTTAAGCAGAATTTCCACTCCATTTATAATGGCCCTGCAGAGTACTGATTCTCATAACGTTGATTTGCAGAGATATTTACGTTTAGAGAGAGAGCATCCTGAGTGTTAAATATCGTCGTCTAATGGAGTATATTGAGTAAAATTGAATGCTTGTAACCAGAAAGCGGTTTAGCAATTCAAAATGTATTGGCGGAGGAGAGGAGAGGGAGGGGCTTCAAGTACCTTCGAGTAAAAAGGGTCACGTGGTTTGGTGTTGTATGTGTGCGGGGAATTGGGAAAGGTGGCCGCCGGAGGCGGCGCTGTAATTCCAGACAGGACGCTCAAACAGCGTAACCAGCCGTCCAGACGGCTGGGGGAAAAGGGGTATTCAAGAGTCGACCATACAAAGCACACAAAGATGCACGCTCGCATAGGTGTCCCCAGTTAACACGTCATTTGGTGTTAATGAGAAAAATTCGCCTAGGGGAGGATTCGAACCTACCCCTATTTTTTTTTACACCACTGTCTGTAATATTGCTTGAATTCGCAGGAACAAATATTATATTACCATAAAACTTACTTTTAAAACGGTGTGTGTGTTCATTCATGTTTAAGCGTTCATGTCTGCGTGTGTGTGTGTGTAGCCTATACTATATAGTCAGGGCCGTGCTTAGGGGATGCGAGCTGGGCGACCGTCCAGAGCCGCATAAAGTGCAATGCAAATACCAAGAAATGAGTTTTTAAGATAAACGTAGATTTTCACCGTAAACATCTAGGCAGCACTTTCCTTTAAATCATTGTGAACAATACTTCCAAGACCGAGTAGGATAAATGGCCGAAATTCAGACCATTTACTCGATGATCCATAACGCATTATAGAAGATTATAGAGTTCGATGCCAGCGTTCTAACAGCCATTGTGTGAGTGGGTGAAAGGAACTTGAACGATTTCTTTTAAACTCGAGAATATTAGACAATTCACGAAATAATTGAGATTCGAATTAGGAACCTTGATCGCTAATAATAGATACAGGAGTGTCATAACGAGAGATCCAATCATCGACTAGAGTTCTGGACACAGTTTCAGCAGCGATGTCTTGTATGGTGGAAAGCTTCTGGCCATCTAGTAAATCTGTCGATGATAGCAAGAAAAATACTTGAAACGCTTGAATAAGGTAAAGGGCCAATGAGGTCGATGTGAATCCCGATCTTCAAATCTCTTAGTAGTTATAGGGAATTGTAGTATGTCGAGTAACTTTAGTTGTTTGACATTTCATACAATTCCGAGCCATGATAGTAGAGTCTTTTATGACATTAGTCCAAAAATACTTTTGTATCATCAAGCGTACGGAAGATTTAATACTTGGATGAGAAATATTATGAACACATTCAAAAGCTATTTGGAGATATTTCAACGGAAAGTAAGGACTAACATTTTTAGTTGAAGTTTCGCAATAAATAAATTTGTTTGTTCCATTAACAGGAAATTTTTGAAGTTCAATAGTAGGATTTGAAAGATTCAATAGCGATAATAGTTCAGAAACTTCAAGTTGATCATCTGCTATGCCGTTGTAGTCTATTGTTTCTGGGACACGTATTGCTGCAATCCTTGATAAAGCATCCGCAATAATGTTATCTTTTCCAGGGACGTAACGAATGTCAGTAGTAAATTGTGAAATAAAATCGAGATGAGGTAATTATCTTGGCGTTGCTTTGTCTAGGTTTTGTTTGAAAGCGTAGACTAGTGATTTATGATCGGTGAATAGTGTAAATTCGCAGGTTTCAAGGTTATACCTAAAGAATTTTATAGCTGAATATGCGGCTAACATTTCACGATCAAAAGTGGTATAACGCTGTTGAGTAGAATTCGGATTAGCTGAGAAAAAACTAAGTGGTTGCCAAAAACCGTTAGTGTATTGCTGTAAAACAACTCCCATAGCATGATCTGAAACGTCCGACATAACAGAAATTTTTGCATTCTACTTTGGAAAAGCCAACATCGTATTTTCACAAAGTTGACTCTTGCATACATTGAAAGCATTTATATTAGATTCATCCCATTTTAAAATTAAATTATCTTTTTTATTTCCTGATAGGAAGTTGTTTAATACTATTTGGTGATGTGCAGCGTGAAGTAAAAATTTTCTATAAAAATTCAGCATTCTTAAAAATCTTCGCAATCCTTTTGTTCGTTCAAGGCTAGTAAAATCTCTGATGGTTTTAACTTTGTCAGGAGATGAGAAATCCGACGGTAAATATCCGATGACCTAAAAAGAAAACTTCTTTTTGTGCGAATTTTGTTTTTTGCTTTGACAGAATCGAAATTTTGAATTGTAATCTCCTTAAACTCCGTTAATAACTTATATATTATCAGGTGAAAATTCACGAGAGTTAATTGTTGTAACGAAAGTTGAATCAAAAATGGTTTTACAAGGAGAGGAAAATGAATTGTATGGATGAATTAGCTTCTTGTTTTTAACATCGACTAATAAATTAAAGTGTCGAAGAAAGCCAGCTCCTAATATAGCTTTATCAACATCGCCAATAATGAAAGACCAGTTAAAAAATTTCTTTGATTCGAAATCCAATTTTAAAACTTTTGTGCCAAAGGTGCAAATTTCTGAAGAATCGGCGTCAAACAGTTTGAGATTGGATTTTGTAAGTCTTTTAAATTGACTACGAGGATAAACAGAGAGGTCAGCACCGGTATCTATCAAAAATGAAGTCTTAGATATTTTATCAACTAAGAAGAGGCGGGAATGAGCTCCGGAACCGATTGCCTCAGGTTCCGATCCGGTTACTCGTTTCCCGACAATGCTTCATTAGTATTGTAGTTACAAGGAGAAATGCACCTAGTTGCTTTATCAGCAAACTTAGCATGATGCCAACAGAAATTTTTAATATAAAATTTTTTACATTCAGGAGATCGTCGGCATTGCCTACTTCTAGAGACGCTCTTAGAAAATTTGTTACGTACGCGATGATCTAAATCTTCAATTAACTTTTCCAAATTGGCTAAACGGGAAAATAAAGATGACTTTTCGTCGGTAGAAACAAAGTTGTCGAGCGAGTTAATCTCAGCAAATTTGTTGTCATAAACGTCAATA
>QLNU02014176.1:34319486-34333159 GCA_006491805.2 Dysdera silvatica | reverse complement strand
CCTTACCAATTTTGATAGTTTTGGTATCTTTATGTAACCGAAATTTTGCACTTGCATTTTTATACACACATTTCACCATGTCAATGTACACATCCTCGATGTCTGCTGATCTTAAAGAGTTGATGACTGCTGATGTTTTAATAGAGTCAAAGGCCTTCTCATAGTCAATAAATGCCACACACAATGGAAGTTCATATTCATGTGTTCTTTCAATTAATTCTCTTAATACTTGAATATGGTCCACTGTACTGAATCCACTTCGAAATCCAGCTTGTTCTCTTGGTTGAGCTGCATCTAATTTTTTCTGCAGGCGATGTGTTAGCACTTTTGTGAAGATTTTATAAATAGCAGGTAACAAGCTAATTGGTCGGTAATTTTTTAAATCCTCTTTATCACCTTTTTTATGCAAAAGAATTACTGTTGCAGAATCCCATTGGTTTGGTATGTTACCACTGTTGAGGCATTTGGTAAAGAATTTTGCGAGTATGTCTTCTACATGTTCTCCAGCTTCTTTTAAGATATCTAATGTAATGCCATCATCGCCAGGGGATCTTCCTTTCTTCATACTTTTTATTGCAAATGCTACTTCTTCTTTTAAGATTTTAGGAGCTGTTCCTTCGACTATCTCAGAGTCTTCGTTTAATCCACTGTTTCCCTCATACAGCTTTCTGTAGAATTCTTCAACTCTTCTAAGTATTTCTTCCCTATTTCTTGTTACAGTGCCATCCTCTCCTTTTAATGCAATGATGTGTTTCTTCCCAATAGACAAACTCCCTTTAACAACCCTAAGGCTCTTGTTGCTTTCAATGGCCTTCCTTACTAACTCACAATTGAATTTTCTTATATCTTCTTTCATGTTTTTGCGCAAAGTTTTGCAAAGTTCTACATACTCGATCTTGCAACTGGTATTTTGATTGTCCACCTTCATAAGTCTTCGCCTTTTCATGAGTTGTTTCGTCTTCTCAGATAATTTGCTATTCTGCTTTTTACATATTACACCACCAATATATATATATGTGTGTGTGTGTGTGTGTGTGTGTGTGTGTATTTTATCTTTTTCAACGATTAATACTGACATTCTGTATTTCAGGTTCCTTAAATTCCAAAACTTTCCAAAGAAAATTTGCGTGGTGGCCAGATTTCTTACAAAATGATCACTTTAACGATTTGATACAGGTTATTTTTATTTCTGTCTTTCTCTTTGAATTATTAATATTTGCTTCCAATATACAGGGTGGCTATAATTTAACGTTAGGTGTTTAGAGTTTGTTTGTTTGTTTTTTGGTTTTACGGCTCAAAGACTACAGTGGTCATGCTGCGCCGGGACCTACTGTTTTCCGAGGAATCCGAACCTCTTAAGGCCTAGGGAACCAAACCCCGGACTACAGTGAGCAGTGCGATCTTTATGAGATCTCTGAGTAAGCGTTCTTTTTGCACTGCTGGGAGTCGAACCCGGATTAGCCGCGCAATAGGAGAACGCGTTACCACACTGCGCCACCGCAGGGCCAGGTGTTTAGAGTCTGATAGCGAAAAATCTATTGAGCCACATTGCACCAAATTTGACAAACGGGTAGATCCTGCCCCTACCCAAATTCTTTAAGCCAATCGCAGGCCAGAAGTTGTTACATAGAAGGTGTGGGTGTGTTGTGTTACAAGTTGGAAGCAAAAAGCATAGAGAGAATATGCAGTAAAATCTTTTTTAATAAGTACCTCCCTTAACGACCACTTTTTCTGGAAACAAGTTTTCTCCCCAACCATACACCCAGTTCTATATTTATCTCCATTCAAATACCACAGCTCTGAACCGCTTCCTTAGAGAGGTCTTACTGTATCGATATTCTTTTGTGAAACGGTGTGATTGTAGCCTAATGGCAGAAAACTTTTGAGAGGAGTCATGGAGGGATATTTATATGCTGTTACTGTGAAAAGAGATACAGTAAAGCCTTCTGCACTGTCACTTTATGTATATTTCTTCTATGCTTATCCTACTAATAGCTGTTCTGATACAGTAAAACCTCCGTAAGGCGATCACTGAAGTTTCCGTGAAAAGCGGTCGTTTGGAGAGGTGGGCCCCTGGGAGAAGGTAAATTAATATTGGCTATATGGGGCGGGAGAAAATACGTTTCCAGAAAAAATTATCGTTAAGAGAAGTGGTCGTTAAGGGAGGTTTTACTGTATTTCTTTTCATAGTAACAGCATATAAATCCCCATCCATGCTTCTGTTTAAAACATTTTCAGCAGTTACAATCACACCCTTTCACCAAAGAATATAAATACGGTAAAACCTCCCTTAACGACCATTTATTCTGGAAACGGATTTCCTTCCTCCCCATAGACCCAATGCTAAATTATCTCCGTTCAGAAACCACCTCTCTGAGCGAGCGCCTTTCACTGAACCGAGAGTGGTCGTCTAAGGGCGGTTTTACGGTACAGTATATTCCCTCTGTGCTCTTTGTTTTAACCTTGAAACTCCACCCACTTTCCACCTGCCAAATTTCTGGCCTATGATTGGTTTAAAAAATTTGGGTACGGGCAGAATCTATCCGTTCGTCAAATTTGGAGTACATACACTGGGACCAGAGCCGTAGCCGGGAGGGGAGGTTTTGGGGGTTGTAACCCCCCATCGCAATGAAATTTTGTATATTTAACATAGGAATATATGAGTTGTAGCTCTGTAACCCCTCCCATTAAGCCTATAACCCTCCCCTTATGAACTTTCTGTTTACGCCACTGCCTAGGACCAGGGAATAATGGGTTCCAAAAAAAAAAAAATCCAGAAATTTCAGATGTCTGGAATTAGTATTATCGATCTTTTGATAACGTTTTTCCAGCAAAGCACCATCAGATTGAGTTAACGTAGTGCATCAGTTTTATCAGGCAAATGCGTAGCACATTTTCAGCCTTTCTTATATTCATCAACTGACTTCAATATACTAAAATTTGTATAATATAACTGTTTTTGAATGAAAATATGGAGAGTAGTCTGATTTCAGCGCCAATTCACCTTGTGGGAAAATTATGGTGGCAAATTTTTGAACTTTTACTTACTTTTTTTGATAGAAATGGTATTTAATCAAAATCTGATGGTCCCAAGAGTAGGTATGCTAAATTTGGTTCAGTTTCGCCTAATAGATTTTTCTTATTGCTCTTTAAACACTTCATATTAAATTAAGGCCACCCTTTTTACCAATTTGTTACTTAAACGATTTTAAGGTGCTAAATTTGCACATTTGTATTCCTGAACATTATGCGGTTTGCAGCTCTCTTTGAATCCCTGTATCAGTCTTATATGTCTTTAGCGAAAATATTAATAATTGCTTTAAAAAAAAGTTGTGATTTGATATTTGAAATTAATTCATTATTTTTTTTTTATTTCTGAGAATATAAAACACAAACGCTTAAATTTTCATTTTTACGATCATATATCTATGCACATATTTTCATTTATATTCATTTGAATTATTTATTAAATAAATGTATTTATTATGTATTTATACATGTATTTGTTATGCATTTATACATATACTCGTATATTTTGTCTTTTTTCAAATTTTTCAAATTGAAATGTTATATTAAAAGCAGATGCTATACTCATGAAACATAGTGATTGATATTGTGATCTAATTTTCACTTCTCGTATATTTTGTTTTATTTATGTACAACATATATATATTTTTTTATTTTTAGACCGTCGAGGGCTTTTTTGTTCTCAGTTCTCCTTCTGGGAAAATAATATATGTTTCCGAATCTGTGGAAAATTATTTAGGACACCATGACGTAAGCATTGATAAAAACTTAATTATTGATTACTTTGATGTTAAAAACTTACATGACATAAAAGTTATTGGTAAAAATGTTATTTCTTTTGTATAATAGTAGAGAAGGAACACACACACACACACGTCCAAATTAACTAAACATTGAAATACATTGAAGGCTGTAACTAGACACTTTCTACCGGAAAGGGGGCTCTGAAAGTTATGTAGGGCTTTGAAAGTTACAGAGAGGGCTTATAATTTAGGAGACACTAGAATTTATAATTTAGGAGACACTTCATAGAAGGCTTAATGTTCTGTTGCATTTTATTACTATATTTATAAAACTAAATATCTAAGCAGACTAATATATTTAACATTAATGAATGAATTTCGTAATATAAAATATGCATTGGAAACTTACAGAGGTATATTACAATTTATGAATTCCCTTATCTTTACTATGGAGTAGATGAAGACACAAACCTCTGCAAAAAACGAAACATGATGCGTACAAAAATCTACTGTTGAAATTTATTTTGAACATATTCCTAAACCAAACAACAATGTTAATCAATCAACGGTCAAATCAAACAACAATGTCAATCAATCAACGTTTATTGGCGTAGTGATACCAACGCCGATGGTATGGCGTGATTAGATGGTGAAACGTTCGAAAGAAAATAAATATTTCTGCCTTCGGTGGGACCTGAAGTGGAAGGTCGTGGGTTCAGGTCCCACTGAACGCAGAAATATTTATTTTCTTTCGAACGTTTCACCATCTAATACCTCCCTAATAACGTTAATCTCTGCTCCTTTCTTCGATGATTGATGTTTAATGTTAATTATCTAAATAGTATTCGATTTATATAAAATAAATATTCCTAAACATCAAAGCACGCTTTCAATTGTCATGTATAATTTTATATGAAACAAGACATTTAAAACAAAATTCTGCAATAATTTATTTTGGGGAAAAATATTTTCCATGACTTGGGGCTGATTACGTTTCCAGGAGAGGGTCAGTTTCAGTCTAGCTATGGCCCTGCAAATGTTTGGTATTGAAAATGACAAATACTTAATATCTTTACATTCTCATCTATTGCTAACTTAAATATTGTAACAGAGTTCTCAACAGTTTCATTCCCTGTATAAAAATCTTACGTTGCTCACCTATTCAACAAGTATCTAAATCTGAATACTTATAAATACTTCGTCTTCTTATCATTATTATCACAACTTGTTGATTTAGCACAGGAGACGTAAAAATACGACTAATATTTACGAAGTATGTGATGAATAATGATGAATAGCTCAGTGAGTTCACTTGAATAAATAGTGGACTATATTGAATAGTTCATTTAAGAATAATGTCAAACAATAACATCAAAATTCCTGGCATGACAAACCAATAAATTCATTGGTGAATGAAGAATAACATTTGAATTTAAGCAGAACAGAAAACGTCGTGCAAACCCGTCAAAACTTGAATGAAGACTGAAAAACAAAAGAGAAAAAGCATCTCTGGCATTTCGTGCGTTTTGGTTACCATGGCAACCAAAATTAAAGGAAATAATTTAAACATAAAATCAATTAAAAATAATTGATATTTATTCATGTAGCTAATACTATTTACTTTACTGTAATATAGTGGCAACAATCTTTTCCATTGGTTTTAACACAAATGATAATATTATTAATATTATCATAATGAAATGGCAACAACAGTATGATTAATTAATATAGTTGCATAATCAGTAACGGATTAAGAGCGGTACGACCATTGCCGTCGCACGGGGCGCCAAGCAAAGGGGTGACAAAATGGCCTAACGACCCAGAAGTGCAGACAAAGCCAAATCCATCTTGATCATTTAGGCGCTTATTCTCAAATAAATTGCAAAAAACCAAATTGATATTGATAATAAATGTATTTATAACAATAACTAGGACCGCGATATGTTTCCGCAAACTTTAACATTAATGAATTTAGTAGCTTAAAAGTGGTAAGAGAAATATTAAATACTATGGGCATAATTGTACACATTCCGAAAAAAGTTTTCAAATGTGTACATGTTTATTGATATTTGAAACTTTGCACTAACGCTCGCAAGGGCGGATCCAGAAATCCTTCAAGGAGGGGGACGACTTGTTTCCGAATATTTTTAGACAAGTGTCCGTTACTTTCCGTTTCATTTTCCATGATATAAATTCGGCTCAAGAGGGGAGGTGATCGCAGTCGTGATATATCTGCAATTGCATTAGATGCAATTGATATATTCATCATACCTGAATGCAGTTGATATATCTGATGACCTTCTCCTTTGTGAAAGTTCATCCTCAAAAATGGTG
The DNA here is from genome assembly GCA_006491805.2 of Dysdera silvatica. Lineage (NCBI taxonomy): Eukaryota > Metazoa > Arthropoda > Arachnida > Araneae > Dysderidae > Dysdera > Dysdera silvatica. The sequence continues at coordinate 34,327,055 of QLNU02014176.1, read as the reverse complement.
CTTAATAGACAATGTTGAACCACGCATTGCAAATAGCTTTATAGCTAAGATTTTTAGACTTTGAGGTGTTGCCAATTTGACTCACTCCTGGCAGTTTGGCGGAAGCAGCTCCTCTTATCGGTTGGGAAGGTTCTTCAATGAGAAAATATAAAAAAAATCTTCGACCATTCAGGGAAAAACATTTTTTTTCCTGTTTCTTATTATCTCTTCCGCGGTCTGTGAAAAACTTGTCGGCGGGCCAGATGTATTCCGCCATTTGGTAACCCCTGTCTAGAAAAATGAACAGCTCAAAATTAACTTAAGGAGACGGAGCAGAATGACCCTTGCTGTCCTTGCGCCATATAAATACAGATAACCAACAACTTAAGGAGACATGCACATATTTATGGAAACTGTCTTATTCCTCTTGCAACATAAAATATTCAAAGTTTTTAAAAACTGCTGTTGGTTACATAATACAATTATGCAATAAAAGATCGTCTATATTTGGCTATTGCTTATAGAAAGTCAATAACCCTTTGATAGCTTTGTACATCCGGTTGCATTAAGTTTTATTATGCATCCGGTCAGATTGTTTGGTTTGTTATATAATTGATATTATGGACAAGCTGATTTCAAATTATGTCGTTGATTATTACGATTATTAATAGTTATATATCATAAATTTATTATTAAAATGCAACAATTAGCATGTACATTATAATCTCGAGTTTTATATATATATATTTTTTTTTTTGGTGAATTTTAGGTGGAAATGATTGGCCATTCTCTTCTTGATTATGTGCACCCATCTGATCTTGAGAATGTAAAAAAAGAACTGAAATCTTTACTGTGTATTTCAACTCAACAAAGAAACAGTAAGCATTGCATATTATAGATTGCTAGCAAATAAAAGAATGGGTTCTTGGCGCCTGGTTGGGGACCGAGAGGGAGAACCCACAACCTCATTTGATAGCCAGTCAAATCACATGTCGATCCCACTTTCTCTTGCGAGCTAATATAAAGCTTTTCTATGGACAAGTTCGCAGTTGACGGAGCCATGTTTGCACTGATTTTTAAACCAAAGCGACTTAACACTTCTTGCCCATTGAGCTACAGGCGTCGATCAAACTCCCTTTTGCGAGCAAATATAAAGCTTGGCTATGGCCAAGTTCGCAATTGACGAAGCCATGCTTGCACTGATTTTTAAACCAAAACGACTTAACACTTCTTGTCCATTGAGCTACAGGCGTCGATCAAACTCCCCTTTGCGAGCGAATGTAAAGTTTGGTTATGGACAAGTTTACAATTAATGGAGCCATGCTTGCACTAATTTTTAAACCAAAGCAATAAGGTTTGATCGATGGGTGTTGCTCGGTAGATAAGAGCACTTGGCTGGTTATCAGGAGATTGGGAGTTCGTTCCCCATCCAGCCGCCGAGAACTCGTTCTTTTCTTTGTGGAAGTAATATTTCATCTAAGTTACCCACATCATCAACTATGATGAGAATTTTTGTGCTTTAATAAGAAACATTTTTATTTATGACTATCAGCATTTAGCAATTTATGGCATTTATTTAGTCTTCGTCATCATTAATAATAATATTCGTAACAGGCCGAGCATTTATGGTAGTCGATTGATTGATTAATTAATAGTAATGTCTAAGTATTACTTGCTTGGTTTAAATGGAATGATATATCATTGAACTTAAAATATCTATAGATAGTAATGTAAATGTAGTTACAGATAAAAATGACTGTTCACTAACCATCAGTTGCGGATTTACCAATAGGCTAAGCATGCTGACAAGGATATAACCAGGATTTAATTTCGTGGGGTGGGGCTTCAAAAATTGCTCCAGCATGTATCGATACACTCAAATACTTATTAGAGCATGTATCGATACACTCAGATACTTACAGCGTGTATCGATACACTCAGATACTTATTAGAGCAGGTATCGATACACAGATACTTATTAGAGCATGTATCAATACACTCAGATACAGCATATATCGATATACTCAGATACTTACAGCATGTATCGATACACTCACAGTCAGATACTTACAGCATGTATCGATACACTCACAGTCAGATACTTACAGCATGTATCGATACACTCACAGTCAGATACTTACAGCATGTATCGATACACTCGCAGTCAGATACTTACAGCATGTATCGATACACTCACAGTCAGATACTTACAGCATGTATCGATACACTCACAGTCAGATACTTACAGCATGTATCGATACACTCGATGTACGATCGTTACACAGCATCCAAGGCCGTAGTCAAGTACCATTAAAATTTTAGTTTTGGGGGCGGTCCCTAAGAACCCCCCTCTAGATACGGACATGTATGTTGAAGCCTACGGCGGCAAATTTTCGGCTAAAGGTTTGCCTCCGAGAAGTTTGTAAAGGTGGGACTGAATTTTTTGGTGGTTAGTTAAACTATCAATTTTTTTGATTGTTCAGAGGTGTCAAATTAAGAAGTTAACAAAAGCGCTAAAAACTCTCTTACACGTTTAGTCCCGTTTGATAAACTTGGGCTACAGTAGTAATAAATGGACGATTCTAGTGCAATCTGTCAAACCACTTTTGGGGAGTGGCCTAAAACTCCACCCGTCAAACCACTTTTAGGGTGTGGCCTAAAAATTCAAACTGTAAATTTTATGGAAATTTACTTCATTCAACCGATATACGTTAGTTGTTGATACATGTGTTACGATATCATTCTGACGATACAGTTGAAATTTGTTTAAATTTGGAGAAGGGTTTGAATAGAGAGGGGCGCCACCCCCCCCTCAGCGTTTCCCTCTGCCAGGTATTTTCCAGATTTTAGGATTAAATGATTTTCAACCCTTTCACCCAAATTGTGTTTTAACATACCCGTCTAGAATTTTTAAATTTTCCCCCTATAAAGGGGATTTTATTGATTTTTTTATCAGTAATTAGGAATTTTAGGGTTTCGTACCTAATTAGTTTTTAATTAAGCTATTTTAACACGATTTTAGCGGTCCCTTCTAGGTTTTCGCCAATTTTGATGACTTTCTGAGAATTTTTCGGAATTTTACCCTTTCAAAGGATTTCACTGATAAATACAATTTTAAGGTTTCGTCCTTAACTAGTTTTAATTAAGCTATTTCAACGCGATTTTAACCATCCCTTCGAAGTTTTTCCCAAACTATTTTCCATTTTGGAACCTTTCGGGAATATTTCGGAATTTTACCCATCTGTAGAATTTTACCAATAAAAAGTGATTTTAAGGTTTCGTCCCTAATCATTTTTTTTAATTAACGATATCTGCTTACAGTTTTAAAGTTCCCTTAATTATTCTTCGAAGTTTTCCAATATTTTGAACCCTCCCAAAATTTTAATACTGTCATGATTATAAATATAAGATTTCAGTATTTTTTTTTGTTTTTTTTTGTTTTGATTAGTGTTATTTAAAAGTGATTCCACTTCCGCATCGCCAAGAGGAGGGAAATCTCGATGCGCCTTTTTTAATGGGGTTTTCCCCAGTAAGCCTAATCCTCGTTTTTCTTAATGACAACATTTTTTATTAGTCAAATAATTTATTTGATTTTAACATTACAATTATGTGTTATGTCCATACATATACTTCTAGTTTCCAGATAACAAATATCAGCAAAAAACATCATATACAATTGCATATACTGTATCGTCAAAGTTACAAATTTAATATTTCCAAATATAATTATATCATATAGAAAATACAGGGTACCAGGGAGGAAATTACATAAAAAGGTTAAACACTGGTAAAATAGCAATGAAAAAGATCACTCAAGCTTTCGGACGCATCAGCAGCAGTCCTTCATCAGGAGTAATGACGATGTTATGTTTCTGTCTCTTTTTTATACTTGAAATTTCTGGAAAACCCTTCATCAGAGTAGTCCCGCAGAATGGAAAAACCCAATGAGAACCAATGGGAGGCCTCCAATAGAATCATGGAAGAACCCCAATAGGGACCAATGAGAAACCCACACTGCGGGTTACCTAATGTTGGGGATGTCCCATACATTTCAGAGTAAGAGTTGTTTATAAGTTTCTGGAAGTGGTTGTGATGTATTAATGGCTTTCCCGTGTAGTTTGTAAGTTTCCCAAGATTCTAAGAAGAGTCTACTATTCTTGTTTGTGATGTGACGGTGTAGTATTTTTGTTGAGTCCCAGTCGGGTTCGTGTCCGTGTTGTAAAGCGTGTTCTGCCAGACGTGAGGCTATGTCTCCTTTCGCGAGTGCTTGTTTGTGTTCTTTTTTTCTTGTTTTGATCATTCTTTTTGTTTGTCCTATGTAATGTTTGTTGCAGTCTTTGCATGGTATTTGGTATATGGCGCCTGTGAGATCTTCTGGTGGAACTGGGTCTTTAACTTTTGTAAGTTGTTTGCGAAGTGTTGTGACAGGGGAATAGAATGTTTTGATATTTGCCTCTTTAAGGATGCGAGAGATTGTTTCGGAAATGCCGTGAATATATGGAATAGATATGCGGGTGTGAGATGTATTGTTTAAAGATGTACTATTGGGTCTACAGTTTCTGAGAATGAATCGTTTAGGGTATCCATTACTCCTGATGAAGGACTGCTGCTGATGCGTCCGAAAGCTTGAGTGATCTTTTTCATTGCTATTTTACTAGTGTTTAACTTTTTGTATGTAAATAATTATATCGCTCAATTTTGTTTTTTCAAAATGTGTGTGTCTTTTTTTTTTTTAATTCTTATATTATCAACCACACATATAGCGACGTCTAAAGAATTTTATCAGATATCACCAATTATTCTTTATATCATCGACAACGTGTAATATTACATTATGTTATTATATATTATGTTATAGTAGTTATGTTATAGTATAGAGGAACCATTTATTAAAAAATGTATTGGGTAGTTAATAATTAACCAAAACTAAAAAATAATGTCATGTATTTAAAAATTCTATGGAAATAAGGTAATTTTTAAATAGATTTATATTAAAACAGGATTTTTTTTATCTTTTTATCAAACACAAATTGACGAAACATACCAGGGTAAAAAAGTTTTTTTTCCTATATGCAAAATATGTCGCAGCATACAGGCAGCAAAATCGTAAATACGCCTCTGCTAACCATACACTCGGTCCATAGAAGTGCAAATTTTTAATTTCATTATTATATATCTGCAATCGAATCCTATAATAACTACAATTTATTATGTCTAAATTCTGACGTACCCTCGCGAGCACCATAGTAATAAGACCATTCCCTCCCCACTGTTGTAACAACACATATAATTTCCAAAAAACTCGGGTGTAACTTCAAAATAAATTATTGTTGTATACCCCAATGGAGTCATTTTACGTTGCCTGTACAGGGGTGTCTGAAAAATTTCTTCTGTTTTGTAATTCCCTCTGCTAATCCGGGTTCGACTCCCAGCAGTGCAAAAAGAACGCTTACTCAGAGATCTCCTAAAGATCGCACTGCTCACTGTAGTCCAGAGTTTCGTTCCCTTGGCCTTAAGAGGTTCGGATTCCTCGGAAAACAGTAGGTCCCGGCGCAGCATGATCACTGTAGTCTTTGAGCCGTAAAACCACAAACAAACAAAAAAAAAACCATTCCCTCTTCTCCTTGAAAATATTTTTAACAAATATGAGGCGACAGAACACCTTGGCACTGAATCAGATATATCTGGAACAGGACGTGCTTGTGGGGAGGGAGCTGGAGCAACCGCCCATGTCCGCCAAAAAATTTTAGTGCAAATACTACCAAGAAAACAGTCTTTAGCTACCCTTGTGTACTTCCAACAGAGTATTTGCTCAATTGACCTTTGGCGCTAGACGTCATACGTCCTGTAAACTCATGAAGCTTTTAAATGCTGGTCAAAATAAATTCATGTGTTATTAGATAAATGCGTCTGCATCAGAAGACAACACACATTATCATAAGTGATGCTGTCATAAAAAAATATAGCCTAACGCTCTTCTAAATCAGGGGTGGATCCAGGAGGATCAGGAACCCATAACCGTCAATAATACATTAATTAATTTGATAGGGACAGAAATTATCATTATGCATTGGTTGCAGGGCTGGCTTTGCAAGGCCAACCCCCCCCCCAAATGCCCCTCTGGATCCGACACTGCCTACAGCATATAGCTCTGGGGCATATAAGCATAAAATAATAATAATGTGACACAAATGCATGTGCCCAGCCAAACTAAACTAGGAATGACCTCTGAAGTGAGTTAATAAAATATAGAGAACGATTGAAAAAGGTAGCCAAAAGACCATCTTTTCGCCCTTTCCGCCTTCGTTGTGTCAAACAAAGCAGTGTGGCTTTTTCTATTTTTGGAACGCAGTTTGTGATACGTGTTCAGAGGCGTAGCCCGGGGGTTTTTGGCCGTTGCAACACCCCCATCGCAATGAAATTTTGTATATTTAACATAATAATATATGAGTTGTAACTCTGTAACCTCTCCCATTAAGCCTATAACCCCTCCCTTATGAACTTTCTGCCTACGCCACTATACGTGTTCTTCACTTCTATGTTCTTCACTTCACTGTTCTTCACCACTATCGTGTTGCCGCTATACGTGTTCCTTCTAGGAGAGCTGGCCCTCCCGGCACCCACCTAGTTACGCCTATGATGGGCTCACATATGAGTATTTCTATGGGGGGCTGAGAAAAATTATCACCTCCTTCCCAAAGTTGTCAGACATCTTAGAGAATGTACAAGATGCTGAAAAAATACAAAAATAATTGATATTGCTTGACAATTAGTAATGAGCTAAAAAGTACCTTATTTTAAAATGTGACTATAAAACTTTTGAAAGTAAATGCGTAGCAGGTTCGGGCGAATCAAATTTTTAAACGGCTAGGGTGGGGCCCGAGCCCCCTCTTCCCCCCACCCCCCGTATGGGGGCCCATGCCCTTTAGCCAGGCAGTAGGTTTGTAAACCAATTTTATTCCAGTTATAGTTACTAGTAATATTTGTATGTGGATTAATCATTTACGCAAATGCAACAACATATTTAAATAAATAAACATTTAACTGTGATTAGGTGTATTTTATATCTTTTACTCGTAGTGTGCCTGTCGTGCATCCTAGTATTGTAGTTCTGTCAGGGCGGCTGTCACTTCCTATGTGTTAGTTTTATTACTTTTTGTGTCTTGTGTAAGCATGGTTCAGATTCCTCCCCTTCCCCGTTGTCAGCAAAAATAAGCAAATCTTAAAACCCCCTCCCCCAAAGATGCTTACGTAATACTTGAACGGCCCCTATCGGCCCTTGAACGGCTTATAAGCGAATTAGTAAATTAGCGCTAATTTCTTTCTTCAATTTTTTTAATCTGTTGGGGCAGCCTGTGGCATCGCCAATGTTGTCAATGTTTCTGTCATCCGGTTAATACTTACGTAGGTGCTAGATGCAAATACAATCGCCCTTATGCCAAAGATACGCAAAATTAATTAATTCAAATTAATTAATAGTCAAGAAAATTAATATTCAATAAGCATAAATTGCAGCACTAAAAACAGTGTAGTAAATTGTCTGCCTAATGACGTGTCGGCGAAACGACCTTGTCGGTGAAATGACGTGTC
>QLNU02014176.1:34282376-34319386 GCA_006491805.2 Dysdera silvatica | reverse complement strand
ATTAAATGAAGACTCAAACCTTTATATGAAATATGGTGTCCTCAAGATCTGCTGCAAAATCTGTTTGGAATGTATTTTAACATTAAAGAAAATTTTCCATTTTGTGTACAATTTTGTACAAGGCAAAAAATTCAAGACAAAATTCTACAATAATTTACTTGGAGAAAAAAACAAAATTATTTTTCAGAGGATGAGGGGGCCTCAATTATACTCTTTATTTTCAGGGGGAGGGGAGGTGAGCCCCTATTTGACCCCAGCCTGGCTATGGCTCTGTGTTTTACTGTTTTAGTGTAGGTCAGTAATCTATACATTCATGTAAATATTTTTATATGAATAAAAAAGCCCATGATTACAAGTGAGCTTTAATGAAAGCATCATTTTCAGTAATAAAATAAGTATTTTGTTGCTAGTTCTAATTTAGAGCTTTCCCTAATAGTTGGGGCATATTAATCCTCAAAATCCCACTACCTAGTGCATGGTCCTTTAAGTAAATATTTATATGTATTATAATATCTAATTTTCTCAAGTTCACACCTTTTTGCCATTTTAAAAAAGAAATTAATTTCCATAACATTAATTCTGCCATAATATGCCTTTTTTAATTATGCAGTTTCCCTATAACTAAAAGAAAACGGCTGTCTCAATTTAAAAAAAATGTTTCTTTGTGTAAAAATGCATTCCACATGGCGAGATCTAAGTGAAACTGTGTGAAGCCAATACTCACACATATATACCCAAAGTTACTGTAAATTTCTTTCCTATTTATTGAACAAAGTAAAAACCAAGTTCATGGTGAGTATAGACTGTAAATTAATGTGTTTTAGTGAATTAGATTTACGCAGCTTCACTTAAACCTCCCCACGGGCTGCTACTGATACATCCATATAAATAATATTTAGGTCATTCCGTGATAACTAGTTCGTTTCGAAGGGGACATTTTCTATCATTTTTTATTTCTTATTTAAAAAGTGTAAAGGTTATTGTGATTTTTTAATTTTTAATGGAGTCCTTGTGGTATGATAAGCTAGTGAAACAATAGCTTGTTTTATTACATAAATTAACTTACTATAAAAGAAAAACAAACTGTTGCGGAGGGGACTGGAGAATTTAACTTTTTACAAGTTCACTTATCAACTGATAATCTCTGTTCTATCAGTATAGTCAGATTATTAAAAAAAAAATTATTTGAATTAATGATTATTTAGTTACTGAGAAATAAAGTATAAAAAAATCTGTGATCTATTTTACTTAGAATTTATTTTTTGAAATTATGTTTCCATGTTGCTGAGGGGACTGTTGCGGAGTGGATGTAGTGGCCCTTTAGTACAATGCATGCAAAATAATCCAAATAATTACAATTTATGCTTTAAAATGTTCGTTTTTAATCAAAGGGTTCATTTGTATGTATTGACAATACATTCTGAAAATTTATAAGTGAATTTTTTATCATCAAACTTAGGTTCAGCCAAGTTTCTAATGATCTGTGAACAACAGATTCAACTCCTGTCTTCTTTTTCAAGTAAACACTGTTCCCGATTCATTAAATTTTCTGAGAAATATAGCTTCAATATTGCCTCTTTCTATTACGGTAACTTGGGCTACAAATAATCTGTCTTTATTTCTAACACTTCCGAGTTTAACTGCAACAAACCTTCCTACTGAGATTGTTCCATTGAAGATGTCATTTCGATGTAAATTTTGGCTTAAATTACCATCTGAATTTTTCACATGAACATGGTGAAATTGACAATTGATTAATTTTTCCTCTTCAGTTAGCTTAAAAGGTGAATTAGTCAAAACTGTTATCTTTACCCAGAGGTTCCATATAGTGAAGAATGCGAGTCACAGATTTCTGCATTTTCTGCCATCAGCTTTTGAGATGTTCCTGATGTAAATTCTTTCTTATTTCTGGGGAAAATAACACAACAATTTCCTGACTATGACTTTTTGCCACCTCATAAAACTGAGCTGCCTCATTGATAAGTACCCGATTTTGTGAATATTGGAATTAACAGCGTGCTTCAGCTCTTCTCCAATCCCATCAGCAGGACTTCTTCCATGAGATGTTTAAAAAAGGGACCAGGCAACTAAATATCCAAAATCTGACTCATGGGAGACAAGATTTCCTCCAATGTGAAGCGATTTTTGAACCGATTTGAAAGACCATCACTCCATTAATGGACACTTTTTATCTGTGTTGTCAATTTTTCTTTTACATCTCCTAAAAGTAGGCTGTTACATGTAAAAGTTGCACCTTTATTGTGTTGTGTATCATCTGACACAATACCATAACAAATATGTACGAATTTGTCATTTACTTTGTAATAAACAATATCAGTAAAAATTATTACTTGCACAGAGCAACAATGTGCATTCATAATTTCATTTTGTTGTCATATTGAAAAGTTTTTGGCAAAATCCTCTATTATCAGAATTTCACTATCATGTAGGTTTTACTTAAGAAAGTGCAGCTCTTGAAACTGCCTTCTGATATTGTAAACATGCTTAGAAAACAGAATCAGCAACAGCTTTAAATTTTCAATAGCTTCTGCTGCAGACAACGTTAGCAGAAGTTTTTTGTATTTTCCATCAGTACTAACCCATTGGTAATAATTTACAAGATACTCACCATCCACATCTTCAAATACATCATAAATTACATTGACACCCCACTTTTCACACTTATGATCTTAACTCTCCTTGGCTTTCAGTTCTACATTCAATTGTGGATTCAACTTCAGTTTTTTTCTAAACTCACAAGATCTTTCTCTTGATGTTTTCCTCATATTGAAAAGACTGTGTCACATTTAATACTTTATTGATTATTTATTTTTATTAGTTATTTTTAAGAAGTTATTTTTAAGAAATAAAAAACTATATATAAAATTGTTTTTCGAAAGCAGCCTGTTATTCCCATTTCAAAATTGCATTGAATACACAATGTGCTCACGAATTTAGCTACCATAATCTAATCGGGGGAAACTGGGGTCTACTAGTGTAAAAACAGGGAATTTCTCTTTTGTTTAGCGTGATATACAAGTACATATTTAAAATTAAAGATGCGACTTTAACAATGGGTTTAAAAAGCACATATCAGAAATAACAAAAAATATGTCCCCTCTGCAACATAAAATGTCCCCTCCAAAACAATTTTTGAAAATTAATATTTAATAAAACTTATTTTGAGGAGTAATTTGTCTGCTAAAGCTCAACATTACTTTTTAAAAGTAGAAATAAATTCATTTGGTAATTCTTCCCATTTTTATGGTTTAAAAGTAAAAAAAAAAGATTAAAAGTGTTGTGGAGAGGAGACACCATACTTTTGACATATATATTTTTTTGCATTTTGTAGAGTCCAGTTGTAATATTTTAACTCAGATATATTTAGTTTCATTAAGTAAGACTTATGCTTGGCATTTAGTTTCAAATCATAAGTCAAATAGCCTTTAAAATAGGAAAATGCGGTTCATAGCAGTGTCCCCTCCGCAACAGTAAAATACCTAAATGTTACATTAGAAGTAGAAAAAAAGTATAAAGAAGTTGTATTGTGGGAAAAACCTTATAGATTATCAAAATATCATTTATATGGAATAAGATGACACATGATTTTTTCACTAATCAAAATTCATGTTTAAGATGATCGGGACCACGGAATGACCCATTTAGGACCTAATAAATACAAATCGTCTCTTATTTAAAAATTACACTTGGGTGTTATTACTATTGCTGACTTATTTCAGCCTCTGTTACACTTTCAACGTGAAATTAATAGAGGTAAGTCTTATCCTCCTCAAACGAAAAGCCATCTGTGTATTTGTGGCTTTACTATGTCCAAAACCATAAATGTGCTGTGATTATTGCAATTTTTTAGCTAAGAAATATTCTGGATTATCATAGATATGTCTTGATAGTTATTTTTCCATAGGTGTATTGATATTTAATAAAAATTACTGTCCTCCTCTTCTGGTAATACAACCTTGCGTTTGGTGTCTGAATTTGCACCAAACAGGAAAAGGGTCACTTTATCAGAGGGTGACACAACCTGTGTTACCCCTCTGATACAGACGTCTTGGACTCAAGCTGGTCCTACGGTAACGTGGGATTCCATAGCTTTGAAGCTGTGCTTCGTATTTCTTGTTCAACAAGATCTAGCTTGCAAAGACATTTGGCCACTGTGATCAGCTTGTCAAATCTTCTGTGTTTCTTTTACTGTACTACATGCATATAAGTGACTTCAATCTTGTATCTGAGAAACCTCTATCCCTTGTTAGATTGATAATGGTTGTTGTTGATGATTATGTAAGGAAAAATGTAAAATATCAGTGTCAATGTATTTAAATTATAAAATAACTTTTTGTAGGATTTCAACAACTACTGGTCACTTGCCGGAAGAAGTGATTGGAATGCTGGCATACGATTACATCAATCCCGTAGATATTCCAGTAACACATTTTGCTCAAAGTTTGAGTATGTGAATTTTGATTTTTTTTCAATAACATAAATGCTTTTAACATATTTAAATTTTTTGCTGTGTATTTGAATAAGGATTATATATATTGGAATTAGTTTTTTTTATTAAGTGAGTTATTTATTCTTATTTGTGTAGTTTTGAATTTTTCCTTCAGCAGATAGAGAGAGAGAGATGTTAGTCAAGATAGAATATTGGGAAGGGTGGCCACATCAATGGTGGCTCTATAAGCTCAGAAAAAAGCCTTAAACAGGAAGGTTTTTAATACTGTAGTTGCCCGGTTATCTCCTGTAAAGGAAATATAAATTCAGATCAACATAAAATTCATTCTGGATGACAAATATTTGTTGTTTAATTTCCTGTGTTGAATACCATAAAACAGTGTTTATAGAATTAACTTGTAAGGTCAGCATATGGTATCTAATGAGGAATTGGCCCCTGGGCAACTTCTTAATTTGTTTATGGTTTTATGTTGCTTTGTCAGTATTCAGCAGATGTCAAAAGTGAGTTTTAAATATTTCAATGCAGTGGCCAGTTGCCTGATTACATGTGTCAGCTACTTGATATACCTGTCACTTACCAAAAAACCATTTTCAAATTTGCATACTAAAAAATTAATAATTTTCAATATGCTTTTATCATCAAAACGTTAATATACTTTTATACTGATTCTCGTTTTTAAATAGTTACAAAGTTATTGACCCAAGAAAATCGAAGAAAGGTGCAAAATTATTTTTGTGAGTGCACACACAACTGGCCACTAACTACTGCTTTAATGTTTCACATGCACATGGGTCATTTCGATGTTAAATAAAAGAATAATTGGTTTGTTTGTACTACATTCATTCGGTGTTAGTGAGTGCAAGGCCATGTATTAACCATATTGAATTAATGTTGATAAATGAAGCCTTTTATGTCAAAATGATAACGGAACACTTTTGGGAAGTGAAACACATACATTTAAAATATTCAATGAATATTTGTTAAGTAAATGGCCATGCACATACTATATTGAATGAAACTTTTTATGCATAGGGTTTGCCTCATTATGTTAATTTATCAAGAAGTGCAAGGATGTGTATCGTGTATTTACTACATTGAATGAAAGTTGGTAGTTGCAGTATCGTGTATTTGCTGTCATTGAAGAAATACGTTGTTAGTGCAAGATTATGCATTTTATGAACACTGAGAAAGGCAAATATGTTGTTATGTACATGACTATGAATTTGCCAACAAGCCTTAACAAATATGTTGTTAGGTGCAAGATTATGCATTTATCAACTCTGAATTAGCTACAAGACCATGCACTTATCAACACTGACGGAATATGTAAACTCATGGCTGCAGGGCCCCAGGGCCTAGTATTTATTCAGGGTCCCTCTCCCTATGCACTCGTAATAAAATTACTCAATAAGTAACAATTGCAAACTTTTGTTATATATATTATCTGCATAATCAATAGTTTAAAGCTGTTGAAGAATCACTGGACAGTCATGTGATCAACTTTTCCTTTACCAACTGAAGTCGTCTTTTCTTCCTTTTCAACGATAATGGAGATTATGTTTGACTATTGTGTTAATTATAAACAAGAATCCCACTTGCATCTCTTGCGCACATGTAGAGAAAACTTTACTTTTGGTTTGGCTTTTAAGTTTCCGCTTTCAGAGTTTCGTTGTTCAAATAAATAGTTTTATAGAAAAACATGGGGTCAACATCTTTTGTACGGATTGTTCTTTAGTCCTCTTAGATGAACTGCCATTCTCAAATTGATACAGATGACTAAGTTATATCAGCACCTGCAACTAGCGATAAAAGAAAGATGGATATTATGTATTGTATATTTAAAATTTTCACATAAACTTAATTCAATCTTGTACGTTTTGAGTAATTTCTCTTTGCTTATGTGTATTTCTTTTTCTAGTGTTTTCTAGCAGCAATGGAACTGGAATGGTCGTTTATCGATTGAAAACGAGGAACGAAACGATGGTGTATTTGAAAAGTATTGGACATCTCCAATATGAAGAAGGTTCTGGCACAAAAATTAGTCACTTCATATGTGTGAATAAATTACTTAGGTAATTAGTTTGTTTGTAAAACGATATTTTACCCTTTTCAGAGTTAAAGCAATTGCCAAATGGGCAATACATGTGGTCACTTGGGCATGTTTTTGTAATTTTTTTTAATCCATTGCAATAAGTTTATTACTGCAAACAATTTTCACATTTTTTCTGTTATACTAATTATATATTATTTTAATTTCTCATTAATAATTCAGAATTATTAATTATTAATTTATTATTACATATAGCAAATTTCAGCTGTGAGAGAATGTCCTGGAAAGTACTGTAATTTGGATATGATACACAAGTCTCTTGTAAAGATTTGTTTATTTGTACATTGTGAATTTCCCCCTTTTTTTACATTCGATTTGCAGGGGAATTAATGAAATCAATTTTTTAACATCCTTACCCTGTATGTTAATCACTGTCCATGGAAATTGTGCAGTCTCTGAAAAGGGCAATAATGCTTCAGTTTCCAATAATATGTCAAGAGTCCTAATTTAAGCTATTGAATGTGAACGTTGAAAACAACTTAATTTTAGAAACTCTTCCACGAACCTCCGCTTTAAAAACCCATAGAAGTTACAAAATACGAATACAGTGATTGGACATCATCATCAGCTGTTATTTGATTGTTCAGTTGGCTTATGCTTCGGTACTAACCAAATTACTGTTGGTTTGAATCTAGTATGAGATAAAGCCTTTTTCTTTGCTCAAACCAGAGCTAAGAACAGGGAGGAGCAAAGGGGCAAATGCCCAGGGGCCTGGTATGAAACTTTAATTCGATTTATATTTAAGCATAATTTACCATTAAACATAAGTGGTTCATGTGCTTGGTTTCCTAAACTGCCTGGGGGGGGGGGCTATAAATCGTGTTTGGAAACCCCCATCCCACAAAAAACTGCCCATTGAGGCTCTGTATGTTAATCACGTTTACAGTAATTGTGTTGTCTCTCTGAGGAAAACAATATCACCTCCACCTGTAATAATGAGCCAAAAATTCTCATTTAAGTCACAGAATCTGGGTGTTAAAATAATTTTAATGTATATGTTATTAAATAAAGAAATCAGTATAAAGAAAATATAGGTGTTTTTTTTTCATTATAGAGATATTATTATTACAGTGTTATCTCTCAATAAGGGACACCCATAAGACCTGATATCTCATCCCTTAAACAGAGGTGTCCTTGTTTTGGAGGTACATATGTTGATACATACATACATGTCCTAAGGACTAGAGGACTCATCCCTTAAATCACTGACACATCCAGCAAGGGTCAGAGGGGCGATTGCCCCCTTCATCAGGGTTATATAGGAAAAAAAATGGAGACGATGAAGAATATTTTACGTGTTTGCTATGACTGTAGTAAATAAGTCTTACACTGGCATTCAAAATCTTCAAGTCTTGGAGAAATGCGATCCAGACGTTTTTTTCACGAATCTTCAAGCTACTCGTCTTTCAAACTACGTTTTCAGTAAGGGTTACTTCAGCATAACGTAGTTTTTTATCGTTGAAGCGCCGTCAAACTTGGCTTCGAACGCGGATGACAGAAGAGACTTTTAATACACACCCACAGAGACATTCATATTGATGTAAATAAAGTGATTGACAAATTTTCAAAGAAACCAAGATGGCTCGACTTTGCACTATAAACTTCAAATTTTTTAAAAAGTTGCTTGTTATAAAAAAAATAAAATAATTACAACATTTTTGTAGTTTAAATTTAAACTTGTTCTATTAATTACATTAACGAAACAATACAGAGTTTCACCAGGAGATTCCATAACAAACAGTTATTTCGACACTGGCGTAAGGTTTAAAAACACGACGTTTCGGGAGCCAACTGCTCCCTTTGTCAAGTGAAGGCAGAATGAAGAGTTCGTGAAAGTCCTAAGCTTATATACCCGCATGTTGGGAATCCCCATCTGAAGTCATCTGGTGCGGAGCAGTTCCAGCTGGGGAAACCCCCCACCACCGTGTTGATACATACATGTACTGGGGACTAGGGGAATTATCCTTTAAATAGGGGTGTCCCCTCTTTGGAGGTACATGTGTTTATACATGCATGTACTAGGGACCAGAGGAATCACCCCTTAAATAGGAGTGTTCCTTCTTTCGAGGTACATGTGTTGATACATACATGTACTGGGAACCAGAGGAGTCATCCTTTAAACAGAGATGTCCCTTATGGTAGGTAACACTATGCATGGATATCACAAGAAGGGCTGGTTTTAGATCTCAGCAAACTTTGATGTTTGTAACTATAAAACAGATTGACAGGTGTATATAGTTGTATATTCAAGGGCAGTCTATTGTATAGTCCTACGATATAACATCAAAATGCGTAACAATTTTAAAGGAGATCATAATTATTCATATTAAAAAACACTATTTTTCTTTCAGATTAACAGTTATTCTTCTCAAAACATTGTTAATTTTTAATGTACCTCTTCATTTCAGTCTAGAAGAGGGAGAAGAAGAACTGACTAAATTCAAGGAACGTTATTCACCAAGAATAAATGAATATTTAGCTTCATTGGAAGAACAGAAAACAGTAATGCCGGCACCAAAAACAAACGAGTTGCTTCAGAGGCCTTTGCAGCCCGAGTGCCACCAGCTTGGCTTTAAAAACCATTCCTCAGAATTTCTAAGCTATTTGCATCAACCGTCCTCATCGTACAATGATAGCTTGATAACAAGTCTCCAAGATAACTTGGATCAGTCTTTCGCGCCAAATGCTTGTGATCAATCTGTAAATATTACATCCATGTGCAATATCTTGCCTGAAGTTACAAAGATAAGCTCAAACCATAATGTAGATATCTGTAGTGATTTGCCATACCAACAAACAATAATGTCGAATACTGGGATTAAACCAGTTGCTCAAAGGGATGCCAATCCCACTGAATTCGGTGCTAATTTGCTGGACTTAAGTCATATGATTGAACTTCCAACTTTTCCTTCAGAAACAAATAGTTACTCTGAGCTTTCTACTAACCCAACACTCCAGAGTCGAAAAAGGAGTGTTGCAGAAGTTGCCAAAGATGGTTTCAGAAGCCTACTTGAGAATGACAGGAAGAACTGTAAAGTTACGAAGTATGACAATTGCAAATCTTATATCAGAAACCTAGATACACTCACCATCACTTCTGAACATAGTAACAACCCTGCAGATGACAATAATTTTGGTAAAAAAATGCAGAAGATCAATACAGTACAACACCCATGTAAACAGCAACATTCCATTACCTCTGAAAATAGTAATTATCTTATGCCAAGTGAGCTTTCATGTAACAGTGATGATATTCTGTGTTGTGTGTCCGATGGCAACTATGTTTTCCATGAAGGTGCCTCAACAATAAATAGCAACAATTTTCAACCACCGAATTGCAGCTCTGATTATCAACAAAATTTCAACAAGTTTGAAAGTGTTTGGCTTCCAAACACCAAAATTGGCTTTTTCAATGCCAATCGAGGGGCGCAGAACTTGGATGATGTACTGTTTTCCCAAAACTGTTGAGCAACTGGGTGAAAATTGGCATAAAGCAATTTGTTGATCATTATCTTTAAGCAGCGTAAATGCTGAATTGAATTTAAAGTTTATTTATGATGTTAAAAAAAATTAACATGATTTGAAATTGTCTTTATTAACTGAATGAAATTTGCTTTAATGATTCCAACACACTAAATTTGGATTCGGATTTGAAAGTTCAAACATGTGACAGCACGAGTCATTTCCAGGGGATTTTTCGTAACTAATATCACATATATGAAGTTTTAACGTTGTTCTGAAATCACACCCAGCATATTTTTGATGAACCTTTATCATGTTTATATATTATAGTTTACTTTTACCTTTAATTAGCAGGTAAGTGGCCAATAATGTCTTCTGTATAATGTACCGAAATGTGGGTAATATTGTGATTAGCTGGAATGGTAGCTGGTTGGTGAACATCAATCTAGCTGTGCTTGGTTAGGTTCGTCTTCATACCATATAGGTACATTAATTTGATATGTCTATCATGATAGCCCTTAAGATAAATATTATTGATAGGTAATGGATACTGAAATTATGTTGTATCATATATATATGATTAAAATGTATATAGACATGTATTGCTGAAACTTATGTAGATACATATTGATTTCATGGCCAGTATTGTATTTGCATGGACGGTGCACCTATTTGTCACTGTAATCTTTGAATACATGTACAAGTGTATTATAAAGTACAAAATCTGGGTTACATATGCATTCTTTAAAGATATATGGTAAAACACTCAACCTACAAATCATGCAGCTTCATCTTCAGCTGAAACTTTCATTATCGTTCGTGACCATTGATAATTTCATTTAATTTTCATTGAAAGTCAGAATTTATTTTAATCTGTTACGAAAGGAGCAGAACTTTTTTTTTAATATTTTTTTAATTTCCATTAAAGTATGCCATATCCATGCTGCGTTTTCAAAAATGTTAAGGAAAATCCGTTTGAAAAAAGTTCCCAACTTTTAAAATAAAGATGCTTGAACAAACATCTATAGTTGAACCTCACTTAACCAAACTTTGCTTAATCAATGTCCAAGTTAAATGAAATGGCCTGTTACATTTTTTTTTTCCAGTGGGCATTCTTTCAATGTTTTTCGGCAGAAATTTTCATATTTATTTCTAGCAGGGCTGTAGCCAGGATTTAATTTTGTGTGGGCGTTAAAAACTTTTTACAGCATGTATCGACGCAATCACGGCGTGTAAAGCCATAGCCAAGTTCCATTAAAAGTTTAGTTTCAGGGTGCGGAGGGGGGATTGGTCCCTAAGATCCCCCCCCCTTTGGATACGGGCATAGTTTCTAGTATACTCTGGCTTTAGGAAAGGAGGCGATACTTCTTGTATAGCCATGTATCTCTCTTATGTGGCTGTAATCAGTTCCGTCACCTATCCCCTTCTCCTTCCCCTTCCCCTCTCTGGGATCTTAAGAGAAGTTCGATGCATCTGTAAATTCTGAGTCTTATTTCAAACTGTGACATGACCACATCCTGCTTTCCGACATTCAGATAAAAATATCCAAACTGCTTCCGTAGTAGCCAAAATATATTTGATATTTTATAATTTAATGTAAATGGCAGATAATGTCTATGGTTTTTTTTTATTATCAGTATCTATAATAATTGAGGTTCTGCTGTATTGCGTTTGATGGCATATGTGTGTAAGAGAAAGAAGCATGTGCTTAGCATTTGAGTGGTATTATATATATATATATGTGTGTGTGTGTATGATGAATCTTGTTATGCATATTGGGTTGTGTTGAGTATTGCCATTCAAACATCTAAAGCATATCAGTGTAGAACATAGGGTGTTATTCTAAATGCAGCATACACAAAAAGTATAAAATGCAGCTATTTTATGGAACAAATACAATATACTGCTGGTTTTTTTTATGAATCAAGAACATTCTAAGTTAAAAAACTTTTATGTTTACCTGTTCTTAATATATGCCTCATTGATACTTGCAGTGATTTGAACTTTTAAAGCATTGCACTGTGTATAAAATTAATTAAGCTTCTTCGTTATGCAAGTATAATTCAATAATTGAATGTATACCATCATCGTCATTCAACCATTGTTTATCGTCAACTATCCACGTGTCTATTTTGAGTAATTCATCACCATGTTACCCAAACTTGTTATTTTAATTGAATGTTTATATATATAAAATTACATCATATTGTAGTATTAAAAGTATGATTATATGTATAATGCAGTGTAATCTAGATAACGATATTTTCCCCTGGTGCTGATACAGAGTTTATAGTGTTCATCCTTGTTCATAAAGATAACTTTTCCCTGGCCCTTGCGTTTCATTATAGACAGTCTTCACTGCATTATATAAATTGTCCAATTGAGACGGCTTAAATAAAATTGTAAGGAAGTAGACTAAATATAAAGTATGCATGTCAGGTATAAAGCTAGTCAAGTAAAAATGTTTCAGAAGGCCAGAACAAGTACAAAATTTTATACAGCAATCTCTCTTTCTCTCCCTCCCATTTGCAACTTTCAATTGATGAGAAAAGAACTCCATTAAACAGAAAATAACATTAATTGGAGTGCATTCTGGGAATGCAAAATACCAATAGTTAAACAGAAATAGATGTTAATTAGTACAATATTATTGCGAGAGAATTTTTTAACTATATTTCTTTTAACTATAACCACACCCTTGTAAGCAGAATAGATCAACTATATTTTTGTAGAGAGCAAGTCATCAGCTGTGCTTTTCTACTATTAAGACTATTTTAACAGCTCAAGTAACCATGGGCAATTTGAAAGTGATTATGCAATGTAATTAAATGGCATGAAATCTAAAGTATCCTGATTTTTTATTTATTTCTGACTTGCTGGGTTTGGCTGACTTTTGGGTTCAGCTGTCATGTAAGCTTGGTTGTATGTGTCGTTGATTGAGGTCAGTCATTTAGCTGGTGCCACTATGGAGTAACAATTGACAATATTCCACCTTTTGTTGACCATTGAAAACAACCAAACACCAGCATGGTCCATGGCTACCAATTGTGGGTATAGGCAAACCAACCCATATAGGTCTTGCAGTAATCCAGTGATAACCCATTCATCCTCCATGTTGTCAATCTGGATTTCACACCCAACGTTGCCGAAAAAAACGGTTACTGACTAAGTGTTCACTGTAGTCTGGTGTTGGTTCCCTAGGCCTTAGAGGTTCAGATCTTTCTGGAAAATGTAGGTTTACCACTCTCCGGCAGAGTAGTGGTTATACATTTGTCTATCATGCCATTAATCCAGGTTTGAGTACCATTGGTATCGTGGAACGCACACCATTTTTCTGTCCATCATAGTCCAGGTTTAGATTCTTTTGGGAGCAGAGGTATGGATCTCTCAGAAAATTGTAAGTCCCATCACGGCATGATCTTTGCTATCCTTGCATTATAAAAACAAACTAATTTGTATAGAAGCTAATAAAATCTGAAAAATACTAACTTGGCGACAGAACACCATAATTCCATCCATACATACATTGATAGTACTTACAATTATCTGCCATGACAAATAAGGTTCTGAAAGGGCATATCTGTTAAAACCATCAATATAGAGTTCTCAGAATTATTGGGGAGGCCTAAGTACATACTGTGAACATTTGTATAATACAGGATACGTAAAATCTAAATTTATTTCAAATTATTGGTGGGGGTTAAGCCTTACGGGCTCATATAACTCTATGCCTGTGATTGAGACAGTAAACGTATTTTCAACAAAAAACATAATCTGCAAAATTGTTAGACACTTGGTTTGTTTCCGCATTACCTTTACCAATCATTGTGCCATAAGACCTGCTCAACCAATCCATGAGATCCAATCAATCAATCCATAAGACCCAATCAGTCAATCCTCAAGACACAGTCAATCAATCCATGAGACTGACCTTCCTAATATTGTAGACAATATTTCTGACTTTTAAAATTGTGTAATTTATTTAACTTCTATCGTCTGTGTTTCTTAACAAACTAGCCCTTGTATATTATATTATCCATCATTGTAATATACTCCTGAATAAAAACCTCCGAATTTTATGCATTATGAAAATACCTTGAAAATCTGTTCATTTAATGTGTGAATGAGTTTATTCATTCACACTTCCCCATCCATCTATTAGTCAGAAACACGGATTTGTCAACAATATTTCGTATAACGTATTTCATCCAAATGTATTTTCTTTTTCAGTTAGCATTTTTACTACTGATAAAATAAGAGAAGTCTTTAACCTGCAGTACGTCATACCCATCATTCAAAAACCATGCATTTTGTACTTTGTATCACACTCTGACCTTTATAATAGAAATTAGTATATGAGTGGCGATATTGTCTAGTTAAAAAAAAAAATATATATATAATATATAGAACAATATTTTTAATATAATGTTTGTTCTTGGATATTGCGACCTATATCATGAACAAAATATATTAGACTATATTTGCTATCTCATATAACTGTGAACAGAACTCATTGATTGACACTGAACTATTTGAATTTGGATCTCTTGTTGCATCTTTTATATAAGTGTTTAAATAAGAATGAACACATGCTAAAGGCTTAGAAAAATGGTGAAATCCACATCGCTTCACAATTTGAATACATTGTCTTACACCTTTGAGGAAAGGCATCAAATTTAAAATGTTTGTAATAATCCCTTTTGAACCTTATGTCTAATATTTATTATATACAGCGATGTTTACAGGCCAAAAGGGGAAAGGAACAAACTAAAATCAATCCATACATCTTTTCACTATAACATTTAAATGTAGTTTATTTTTATATAACCATTTTTACCTTTTCCCTCTGGGAAATTAAAAATACACATGTATGTTGAACTATATATAATATTTAGTCTAGTTCAATATATAGAAATTTTTAATTTACCTTTTAGAAAATTAAGTTACCAGTATATACATACAGTAGAATCTCCATTTATCAAAGTCAACAGTTCCCCAACAAACTTTTATATGTGGAAACAACCTTTTTTACATATGTATTATGTAGTGTATTGTACTTATAGACACATTTCCTAATTAATCAGTCCTCCTTATAAATAAGTGAAGACAAATTACATTATATATGCAAGTTATTTCCAGTACATAATTAAAACAAGAATTAATGAGAAAAAAATGTACTGAACATTACTTGGAAAGCATCATATTTATCTGTATTATAAACTTTCAATCTATTGTTGCACGACAGATTTTGATGATGATTTGTTATAAAAATGTTCTTATTATGTGAAATGCGTCATCAGGAATGATTTTGCATTTTCAGCTGATTGAAAATCACGACACTTTAGAACGTTTTCCGTCAGGTATGACATCGTTAAAGGTTTTTATAATGAATTCTTGTTTTTTATACTTGTTACTTGTTGACAATATGCTTGGGCGAATACCAAATTTAAGAGTAATATCTTTTTTCGTGCATTTTACTTTTTATGTTCTTCAATGACCCCAACTTTTCTACAACACTGACTTCAGCGATTTTCTTTTTACCCATAAATATACATTGTCAATTAAAGTGGGTTAAAAGTCTCATTGATTTATTAAAAAAAAAACAGAAATCCGATGTAGAAAAGTATTTTCAATATATATAGAAACAATTTTGCATATATTAACCATGGAGATTTACCAAAAGCGTGATAAACAAAAGTTTTATATATATCTGGAAATTCTACTGTATATATATTATTTAAGATATAATTTAATATATGAACATTTTTATCTTCCGAGAAATGACAAATATTCGTATTTGCCATACAGATGTCTGTGCTGTACAATCATGTGCTTATATATATATCTTCATATTATTTTCAGTTAATTTTGTTATCATGATCCAGGATGTGAATTTAAAAATGTTGCCTAGAATAAAATTTGAAACCAAAGAAAAGATAACGTGGAATGTTAAGCTTTGTAACCACATTTAAATTCAATTTTGTATATAATGTTGAGACTTAATGTTGAATCATTAAAAATTTTAATTGTATGTGTCTGATTGATGTGAAGGCAAGTAGCTGCTTTACAAAGATATATTGAGCACATATATATATATATCTTACTGAAGATATATCTATGAAAAAAATACTAGTCGTTGAACTTTGGAAAAAGCAGTCAAATATTTTAAATATATATCTTTATGGACATGTGCATGCGTGTGGTTCTTGTTCATGAAACACAGTTAATAGTGTGCATATATATAGTTTGTGTAGTGGATATATAACGTTCATGTTGTCATCATTACCTTTGAACCCCGCTTCAGATATAGTTATTTTAATTATGGTTATATTGAAAATATACCAATGTTGTACTTACTGCAGTCTAGTTTGTTTTTCATGCTTTTGTAAGCTAAATTGAATTAGATAATTTCATAGATGTTGTTGTGCCTATACTTATCTAGGAATCAAAGTACAGTTCGACAGGACTCAACATTGATAATAAGCATTAGATAGTGCACCAAAGAAGTGCTGTTTAACTAAGAATCTATTAAGCCTAACGATATGAAAGTAATGAGCCATACATATCTTACAAGGACAGCATTTTTATTGTATTCCATACTCTGATGTTATACTTCTCTATCTTGAAGTTGCTCCATCCATAGGACGATTTTAAAGTGTGGTGGGAGAATTACAGTGCTGAACAGTGTATACGCATGGTATTTCACTTTGAACTAATGGAATTATTTTAGCAATTTGGGTTCTTCACGTTTTGTCTTAACATTTGCATGTTCAAACATGAGAAGGACCTCTCTCTGAGAGAAGGCCAATCAAGTTGGGTGGGGGGGGACAAATGTGGTGGAGTCACAATATAGTGATAAGAATCACAATATCGTAAGCTGTGACGTATTAAAGAGGGCTCAAGTCCCCCATTGGATATCAAAACACATTTTCTCTGAGACTGCATCACATGATCTTCCTTAAAGCTACTTGAGGGCTCCTATAATTTTTGAATTGCCATGCCACTAATTGTGATTGTGATTGGGCTTATAAGCATTATGACTAAGTAAGCAAGTTCAGATTGTGATAATCAGTCCAAATGAAAAAGAATCAAATTTGCTCACAATAATATAGTAAAATCTCTCTTAACGACCACCTTTTCTTGAAAGGATCCCCCACCCCCTCATACGTCCATTGCTAAATTTACCTCCATTTCAAAACCTTTTCTCTGAGTGACTGCTTTTTCATGGCACCGATGGTGGTCGCCTTATGGAGGTTTTGCTATATACATATATGAATTTGTGTTTTACATTTTGTTTTTATCATTCCACAGCCAAACTAGATTTAATCAAGACATGCTCACTGTCGGAAAGCAAAGCTTTGTATTTAATATATAATAATATGCAAAATACAAAGATACTGAAGTGTTTCTCTGTGTACTAAGAAAGGATTGTATTTTCAGAATTTGGTTAGATATATTTGGTATAGAACGAATAATAAAAATAAGTTTATTTTCGCATATATATTATCCAACTTTGTGGCATCCGTTGCCATTACAGTTCTTTGATAACATTTGATTTTTTGTTTTGAGTTGTGCAAAATATCTTTAGAAGGCTTGCTGACCAGTTTTCCCTTGCTTCAGTTCCAAAACTGATGAGTATATGGTAGGTAAAGAAATGTGAATTATTGAAGGAAATTTAGTCTCCAAGTCTCTTTTGAATACCTTTAGCACAAGTTTTTAAAAATGACAAAGAAATTATTCCACAACAGCAACTGTAAGTTCCAAAAAAGGGAGTAAAATTTATAATAAATTTTGAATATGTGTAAATATAAAAAATACATATCGAATATGCATGTATTTCCTGCAATTTTTAAGTACAAGCATATACCAAAGGAAAGGCACTACAGATAAAACCCAAAAGAAATCTGCAAGCCACACGGGACCGTAATTCAAGTGCTACAGTAGATTTCCGTTATAACGAAAAATCCTTTATTACAATATCGAAACCAATCCTCTCATTTTAAATGCTGTTCAGACCATGTATTAAAATTTCCAACTTAACGAAGTAATTCTATAGAAATCCTGTTATACCAAAAAAAAAAAAAAAAAAGAAGAAAGAAATGAAGACCCTAAACAATTATTTTTTCCAATTAAAAAAGACACGTCAAATGAAGAAAATTTAAAATGCAAGAAATAGGATGTCACTTTTTTTTTTTGGCAGGGGGAGGGGATAACGATAAAGGAACAAGTGGCCATTTGAACTGGCTTTTTCCACCCCTTGGCATTCTTTTACTGTCTAATTCTTTGGTTTCCCACCCCCTTCCCCACCTTCTCTCCAGGTTAAGTATATGACCAACAACTAGTGGACAGAGAGCTAACGTGTGACAGTAAGGGGGATGTGTAGGGCCCATTCTGATATCTGTGTCCGGTGTTAGTTCCAGTTATTTTATTGCCAATTTCTTCGGTAGTGACATAGCAAAGTTAAAACCAAGTGTAGTTTTCTTTGGAAGAAAGAAAAAGAAAAGCCATAAATTCTGAGATAGATAAAGAATTACGGAAAAGTACTGTAGCTACATGCAAATAGTATTCCATATCCCCATAAACTTTATCTACATTTTTAACATTCATTGCAAGCATTTTGTCTTCAGCTACGAATTCACTTTCACAAACACAAATCCTGCATCTTCTGCAGTTGTTTAAATAAAAGTTAGTCTCTTTAATTTTTCAATTTTACTTCACTAATTTTATCAATTTAATTCAATTTTATTTCACTTTCAGGTTAGCTTAATTGTTTTTCCATCAAAATCATTTCTTGCTAGGGCGAGAAATGCTTACACATTTTATTTACATGAATATATTGCGCAATATTAATATAAATTCCGTTATAAGGAAATAATTTAGCAGTCCTGTTAGGTTTGTTATAATGAAAATCTACTGTACCCAGGGGCGGACTGGGCATTCGGTCCCGCCCGCCCTCATGAGCGATGGGACTCGCACCCTCCGATAACCCAAGGTATGCGCCCATTGAGAGGACCCAGTTCTCCCCTGACTGTATCAGTTTTATGAATGAAGTTTTGTACATTTTGGGATTTGGTGTTAGTTTTAATTATCAGCACTTAAAAAACTAGATGAACAACCAACATAAAAAGAGACTCATATACGGAGTTGTTCCTGAGTGGTGACCGCCCATTTGCAGAAACAAATATGTCCGCCCTTATTAATCCAATATTTTAATATTATTACTAAATAAACTAACCATTGCTCTGTGTGATAAAGTAGATATATAACGTGTTTATATTCCAACACTTTTATAATCCTTTCTTTTGGATACAAATTTTTCAGATTAATAGCAAGAGTAGGCAACACTTTATATTTTATACATGAATGGAACGTGCCACTTTACGAACTAATTTAAAACCAGCATAGTATTTTCACCGAGGCCATAACTAGACCGGGAGGGGCTCGCCTCCCCCACCTTGGAAATGGAATCTGCTCTCCTATAATAATATTCCTATATAATTCCTATAATAATCCTATATAATAAATATTTGTTCTCAAAGTAAACTACTTTAAAATTTGGTTTTAAATATTTTGTTTCGTATAAATTCGTACATGACAAAAGAAGGTGTTCTTTTACTTTAAAAATTTATTCACAACAGATTTTTACGGTAGATTTTGTGTTTTTTGTTTTTTTCAGAGGTTTAAGTCCATCTACTCTGTAACAGAAGGATAAATTTTAGCATTTCTATATATGTTAACGCAAAATTTGATAAGAAATTTATTTATTGACGTTAAATATATTGGTCTGTTTATATATTTACTATCAAATATATTAATAAAGTACATCAAAACATTTACCCGCCCTGCAACGTTCTGAACCCCAAGCATGGACACGGGTTTGGGGGGGGTCACTTTCACTGTGAAAAATTCCAACTTCATGATAAATGTAGGGTTTTATTAAAAGACCATGGCAAATTATGTCCTTGGCCCCCCCCAAATGAAGGTCTGTGTCCGCCCCTGATGAGCCCCATCCCCTGTAAAAAGCGTCTAGCTATGGTCATTATTTACACCTATGCTATATTTATACAGAGCTTAGCAATGAAACAACACTATCTGTGTGATAAATATATTCTTTCAATACACCGAAAAGGTTAAAAGGAAAAATAGACCTATTTTTTAGATCCTGATGTTTTTAATGTGACCTGGGGAATTGTATATTGTTGTATAGACTAAATCCAAATTATGTAGTCTATATCCACACAAATGTAGTTGTTTAAATAGAAGAAGTTAGCTAACAGTTCTTTATCCTCTCGTTTAGAACGGCATGACCCACATTGTCTTCGTGCCGTTAAAATTGAACTAACCAAACCGTTTTGAAAAACGTGATGGTTTCTTTATTTTATAGTTATGGCTTCAGCACAACAAAATGTAATTATTAAGAAATATTATTACAATTATACATAAAGTTGTTGTCGCGTTAGTGTTTTAACTGGACAATTATATAAGCTACTTTTATTAAATATATATATATATATGCATGTTATATGTGCATTGTTTTTTATTGTGGTTCTTGCCCATTATGCTTCAAAAGTTTAAATCTTCTCTTTAAACGAGATATCGTATCCTAATTATACAATTGTTAATTGTTCATCATCAGTAAGATGATACGTTTATTGTTTAATTTTGTGTTCCAGTTGTTCATTGTTTCACTAAGTTCAAATGTTTTATAATTTATCTCTTGTTACAATAAATATTTGTTTCAAAATGACTAATCGTTTTGCTGCTTGAATTTCTTTATTGTAGAATACTCTTTTAATCAATTCCACTTTCGTAGTAATAAAACATAGTGGTGTTATTCTTCATCGGAGTCCTTCCTCTTTTAATAATTTAAGTGTCCTACCAAAACTAGTTTTTGAAGTTCTTCATCTGTGAACATGGACAACAAATCCGGATTTATTACCTAAAAATAAAAAATGTTATAGAATTCAAAATAAAATATTTTAGTATGGTCAGCATGTGGAGGTAAATTAAAGTTGTCTTAAATTATTGTATACAACAAAAACCAGTTGTAAACAACAAACTATATTGTAAACAACAACTATATTGTAAACAATAAACTATACATATAGACGTAAGAATGAGATACACTTTCACACAGCAAAGAAGTCGAGCATCCAACTTTATCAGGCGTACAAAAATCTGTGAGGCGCTTGTCTTTGGTAAGCAGCGTGCAGGCAGAACCGTTTATAGATGTTTTGCCACCCTGGGCGAGAACTGAAAAATTCCGCCCCAACTTTTTTACTACCATCACTCTCTTTCGCATGTATCTCCCTCTCTGCCCCAACCAACATCCAGCGGTTCAACAACGTAAATCTTCTATTATGCTTTTAATCATTAAACCCGTTAATTATATTTATATTTTAAACTTATATTAGTTATTTTGTAATATTAGGGTATTGTGAATAGTAAAACAATTGCTACATGTTATAATTGTTTAATTTCAACATTTTATATTTTTAAAAACTGAAATATTAAAGGAGTAATATTTCAAAACACAACGTTGTATTATCAGAGCTAGAAGGCTTAAATGTATTAGATATAAAAGAATTTGTGTGCAAAATTAAACAATAAAACATAAAAAAATTTTACATTTGTCAAAGTAAAGACTTTTTAAGTAATTGTCCCGTATGCTTTTGAAAACAATTATATGTTTTAATTTTTCTTCTTTTTCATTTTTTCTCCTCATTTGCTCAATTTTTTCTTTGTTTGATTTAAAATTAATTTTTTATGTCATATTGCTGCCCCTAAAATTGTCATCCTATGTGGTCGCCTACTTTGGCCTAATGGTAGAAATGGCCCTGAGTACAAGACAAGCAAACAGTTTATTAGCTGTGGTCAAGACATTAACGAAAGCTACATACCTGCTTTACAAATAAGTATCTCGCTCAAACAACACAATTCCTTCAATCGTTGATGATCTGAATTTTTTTTTCTGAACTGCAATTTAAGCTTTCTTACAGTATCATACGATATATAGGAAACGGTCGCCTTCTCACTCGCTAGATTTGGGTCCGACTCCCAAGTTGTATGTATATGTGGATAATGCCATGTGTGGGGCAGAGGCGGACTGGGCCGGTGCATCCCCATAGTAGATTGGACTTACGCCCTCCGTAAATCCAAGGTATACGCCTTTTGAAAAGATCCAGTCCATTCTTGATGTGGGGTAATGTCAGCCGCTTTTATGGTGCCTCTACGGATGAACGGTTAACAATAATATTTCGCCATTAGGTGACGGTTAAAAACTGGTGGGCACTAATATGGTTCATAATCACCAATGACGGGCATGTGATAGATATATGCAATAGAATCTAAAGTGACCATGTCAACTTCTTTTGCATGGATTTGAATGGAAAGGGTGCTCCGCCGGAGGCGGAGCTGTAATCCCAGACAAGTTTTAACATCAGATGTTATGACGGCCAGTGGACCATGGAGAGTCACTGGGAAGCATTAGAGAAGATTGTCGATCCGTATAGGTGTACAGAGACGCACAGCTTGCACTGCTGTCATCATCTAACGTCAACGGAGAACCATCCACGATCAATCCACCTCGAGGAGTGGTTGAAATAGATGGATGGCACGGAAGAACACCCCGGGCCAGCCAAAATTCCTACAGGAGTCCACTGGGCATCATTAAGTGGGTGAAGCACCGCGAAGCGGAGACAGTGGCCTAGCAGCCCGGAGCAGAACAAAGGATGATCGCCCTATCACAGAAGCAAAGTCCGATTTGTGAGGGAAAAGGCGGAGCCCGGGCCCAGAATAGCACAAACAGACCCCAGTCCACCGCGATCCAGCGGCCTGGTCAATGTCCCAAGCACTTCGACTTATGCGAGCTGGAACGAAGACCCGCCAGCCCGGACCACAGAAGAAAGACATCTGCTTGCCACTACAGCTGAGACCGAACTCTAAAGTGACCATCTTTGGGACTGAATTGCAATGGTAACCATAGACAGATGGTCAGTATACACAACGTACTTTGGTATAGGTATGAGTAAATCCCTACCACTTCTCTCTTATAAACAGTGGTCACTTCATTCTGGTGGTCAATTTATCAAAGTGATCACTATCAGGTTCCACTGTATTCGTTTAATGAACTTCCCACTTAAGGATCTAATACCAGAGTATTCATGAGCGAAATTTGGACTCTCCCAAGAACGTAGCTAGGGGGTGGTTTTGGGGGTTGTAACCCCCCATTGCAATGAAATTTTGTATATTTAACATAGGAATATATGAGTTGTAGCTCTGTAACCCCTCCCATTAAGCCTATAACCCTCCCCTTATGAACTTTCTGCCTATGCCACTGGACTTTGCCGCATCTGTTGCTTTGGCCCTAGGGTGTGGGATCTTCTTCCTAACTCACTTAAATCTGTTCATTCCTTTGCTCAATATAAAAAAAAAAAAATCACCCGCAGACATCTATTAGCTAAAGAAAATTATGACCACGTCATTTTTCCCAATTTATACATTCCGTAACTTTACTAATCAACCAGATCTCTTATCTTATTGTCTTTACTTATTTATTACTTAAACTTATTATATTCAAATCTGGGCAACAGGGGCTTTGTCAGATCCCAAAATCTTTACCCTTTGCTGCCTACACAGATTAACCTAACTAATAAATTGTAAATCATTTTCACATCATGTAAAAAATTTGAATCCGTCAGAATAAGATTTGATTCGATATATATCTGTCTGTGTGTGTGTGAACGGAACGTTCCGCAACCGTCCTTTTTCAGGAATACCGGGTTTTGACAGAGCCGCTTCGAAGCAGCCCTAGCCACAGTTATTCTGTAGGTGGGTGACACAATGAGTCCCGTGTTAGCGTAGTACTTCGGCTGTGGTGACCGAAGTTCGGAACCTTCGGTAAACTGTAGGTCCAGCTTACCAATACGTCCGGTCAACATGGTCAGCTCAAGACCAGTTCTTCTGTATTTCCTTCATCGTACACTAGAAATACAATGCCACTAGTTCGGCTAACCTTTCCATGGTAATAGCAAGTTTGCACAATTAACAACAACTTTCACGGTATACTATGTATATGTGTGATAACAGAGGAACACCTTCTAGTGGATTGAAAATGGTTGTTGACGACAATGATGATGTAGGAACAAATGGCGATAGAGACGGTAATACTGTATGCTGATGATGTCCCTTGCCGTGTGGTAGGAATGCTAAAAAACACATACTTATATGTGCATGCAGGGCCACGCTTAGCGGGGGTGAAAGAATGCAGGCGTCAGGATTCAGGAGGGCAAAATATCTTAGTAAAAATACTATTATTTTAATTAACATTCAATTTTGTGGTGTGATTTCCTCAAATACTATCAGGATCATTGAAAGAATGGACATCAAATATTTTGACTCCTAGTTAATCGGCGTGATGGTGATGCGCATACGGTGCTCGTTTCATTGCCTCCCCACCCCCCAAGGGAATCAAATTTTGAGGGGGCAGTAAATCGTTCCCCACCTCGACGGCAACTACCCTTGGCGCGACCCAGTGCAGTAGCGTAACTAGGTGGGAGGCAAGGGGGCGGTCGTCCTGGATGCCACAATTCGGGGGACGGTAATTAGCCTTTAAAATAAAAAATTTGTTTTGTTACCTCATTGGGGGCGGCAATGACAGTCACTCGCCCCGGGCGGCAAAATATCTAACTACGCCACTGGCCCAGTGTATATACAAAATTGCATCATAATGGCGTCAACGCTCACGAACGCCCCCGGGTACATCATTAATATAAATTAAATATAAAGGGAATTGTATACTATGTACTTGATACTTATTGTATGAGAGAATGAATAAATTTCTATTGTTTACCCACAGATTTTTGGGTATCTTTTATGAGCTATATTCGAAAAAGGAAACACTTGATTTGTTAAGATGCCTTATTTACAGATATCTGAGAAATCCAAAATTCTTTTAAAAAGTCATCTATGAGGTGGCTAGAAAAATCGTTTGAAGGAGGCCTTCAAATTAAAAATAACACAGCAATGTTTCGAATTTCGACTGGAATAATGATTTTGATTCGTTTTAAATAATATATCAAGTTATATAATTTCTATAGATACGAAGTTCCGGTATATCCCTATATATACATATTAGGTCATAATTTGCGCCATAGAAAATAACAAAATACAGTCAGGCCTCCATATAATGAAATGGACGGTTCCATAAAAAAAAATTCGTTATATAGAAAATTTGCTATGTGGAAACGATGTATTCATGAACCAGGGCATTACAATATCATACCACAATTAAAATTTCATTTTTCAGTTAACGACTGTTTCTCATAAATAACATTCAACCATTTAAAAATAGATGTTTTTAAGTCCATATGCATAAAACAATGGGCAGAACAATTTTTACCTTAAAATGAAAATGTATTTAATGCTTCTTTCACACACATTCATGCTTTTGTAGAAAAATTTCTAACATCCTGCTGCACAACAAATGGTGATGTTGATTCATCATACAAGTGTTAGCACCCCTGTGGGAAATTTGCAAGGTCTGGATTTCTGGTAATCAGAATTACTGCAAAAAAGCATGACAAGTACTACTATTCAAACAATATGGTGTATTCAAGGACAATTAGGGCCTGTTTCTAGCCTAGCAGTTTCGCACTGTATGGGGCAATCAGGTAAAGATATATATGCCTAGGAAAACTCTTTATTAGGGAGTTTAAAATCCATTAGATGTGCCCCATTCTCTTCGTTTGCCACTTACCTTAAAACCGTATTGTGTTCTCATGGTATGAGGGAACCCGATGTCGTTAACGTGACCACTTAATTTTCTGTTTTGGTCGTTAAAAATTTCGTTATATAGAAATTTATTTCGTTATATAGAAACACTTTCATATGTAACGATCATGGGATTTATCAAAACTTCGCTACATAGAGAATTTCGCTATACGGAAGTACGTTATATGGAGGTTCTACTATATATGGATAATTTTTGCTCAAAGGATTAGAAAATAGCATCAACGGAAATAATTTGTAGCATTTGAAATCAATTCATTGAAGTCTGCTTACCATTGATAATCCCTTTTTTAATGCGATCATCTCAACGTAACTCCTTCCAATCAATCTCCATCTGATCACTTTCTCGATGTAGGTTGCTTTGTTGTTGTCAGTTATAATGATGTCTTTACCATTGGGTAGTAACTCCAGGTCGAAGTAACCGTGGTCTCCGTGTTCTTGGATAGTGAAGTTTAATTGAATTGGGGATTCTCTCAGCTGCGTTTTGGATATCCACATCACTTTGTAGTACAAATTATAATCAATTTCCCGAAGGTCGTCAATTACGAACGGCCTAATAATTGATAAAAAATAATAAGTATGCCCCAAGGTTACAAAATAAATAGTGTCATCCATGTTAATTAATGAATTTCACAGAACAAAAATAGTAAGATTTAATTAACCCACATTTTTGTTTCCATATTTTGGAGCAGTTTAAGTTTCATCATAAACCTAGGAGCTGTTATTATTATATTATTATAACAATACTGGTGCTAAAATTTTAAATTTCTCCTAACATGCAAAATAAGGAATTTTACCTAACAATGCAATAAAAAATATAATAATCTGAATCGATAAAATTCCATCCGTTAATTGTAAGTATCCTTAAAAACCGGCCTCTTCCTCAAAATTAACAATGAATATAATTGTAATGCATTTTAACATAACATATTGTGGCGATCTTAGTAAGAATGATTGTCCAAGAAATCATTACAAATTGCCATTATCTGGATGATTTTACCATTGAACGCTGAGAGGTCATAAGGGGACAATGGTGGATGTATGGGAAAATTGCATCAGCAATTCGGAAAATCCATTTCAATTTAACTAAATTTTGTAATTTAATGCTTTGAATAATAAGTTACACCAATCACCTACCGTGATTTATCTGAAAAGAACAGTGCACTTATCATTTCTCAGTAGATATTTGAGGAGCCAGAAGAAAAGAGGTGAACCAAAAGGTTTTTAAAGATTGTTTTGGGAAAAGAATGTTCAAGTTCATTGGGAGAAAACTACATGTTTTTAACACATTACCTATATAAAACAAAGTTTAAGATTCAAAATGTTTATATGTCGCTTAACATAACCATGTAATTTTTAACGAGATCTATCAATTTAGACCATTTTTACAAGAACGATTTTGTTAATCACGCCCTTGTTTCACTCCTCCATTTAAAATATGAGCGAAGATTCAGTGCTATGTGAAAGTAAAATTTAATAAATTATAAGTAACTGTAAGTTTCAAGTCATCATTTATAATAAATTGTAAATTACTATTATTTTTAACAAAGAAGTAGCCAGAATTTAATTTAGGAGGTTAATAATTTTACAAAATAATCTGACTAAAAGCGTACCATTTATTGTAAAGCATAAAATACAACATACATACAGGTAATAACATAACTACTCACTTTGACTTCACATTATTGCAAAGTTTTACTTGTAGTTTTGCCATCAAAATTTAATTTTTATAATGTTCCCTTTTAAATACAATGATTTCTACATTTTTCCTCTCAAAGTATTCTCAAATTAGTTATCTACAAATGAGACTTTATAGGTAGAATTTTGATAATTATTCAATGCTTGAGATTTTTGCCTTTGCAAGTTTGACAAGTAAATACATATTCATATTTTTTGGGTCCTATTACAAATCTAGTCGGGTGGGGCCTATCCCTATCACTCATCCTGGATATGTACATACTTATTAATTAAACCTGATTGATACATAAGTAGCAAAATTATAATTAATTCATATCATTTATTATACTGGCTAATTTTAAATTATAAATATTATTGAGAATTTGTGAGTTCAATAAACAACCTAATTTAGCTTCCTATTTTTACGTTATTTCATTACATGAAATTAATTTTTACTCTTCACACATTTTACTTTACATGTGTATGCATAAGCATGATCGCATACCTACTCAGCAAGCATTTGAAGAAGGCTTTTGGTAAGTGAATACCTAATGGTTTCTGGTGAAGTAGAGAAAATGCCAGAACGAGTCCTGTGAATTGAAACCATGTATGTTCCATTTTACAGGATGGATTTAAGCATATTGTTCGTGATCCAGGATACGTAGGTTCAAAAAGCTTTTTGTCATGGATGCTGAAAAGATGAGCTGCTAATAGGTGGAAAAAGGAATTTTGTTCTAATTTATGGCTGCGCTTTTCTTCCCTGGAAACAGAACAACGTATGCGGTTAATAAGAAGTATTCATGAATACAAAGAATTGTACATAGGGGACGCATCAGTACAGCATAAGTGGTCTCAAACAGGAGCGGGATAGGCCGCCAGCCAAGCGGCTCTTGGGCTGGTGCGTCCTCATTGGCTATAGGAGTCGCCCCCCCCACGTAATCCAAGGTATGAGCCCTTTGTAAGAACCCGGTCTGCCCCTACTCTCAAATCTGAAGAAGAAAAACGACCATTTTAAATAACTACTCTATGTATTTATTTGTTATAAGCCAAACGCAGATGAGAGTGCTTATGTATGCATTGTTAAGCATGCGTTCAACAAGTTAATGGTTCGTATGTTCGATAATGGTGCCTACATCCAATGAGATGGTGAAACACGTATTCATCTATAGTATCCGGTCCGGTTGGCTTTTTTTTCGGAGTTATTAAGACGATTAATTGCCAATTGTGAAGAACCCTTTAACAAAAGTAAAAATTTCTAACAACTACGTTATCTTCCCTTTCTTCCCTCCTTCTTGTAATTTTCTTTTATTCTTTACCCTCTTTTTTTCCAATCTTCTTACTCTCACCTGCTAATCGAAACTGTTACTCAATAATGCGTTTCCGTGGTAACTGGTGAATTCGTCATAGCAATACTTTTAACACTAATACCGATTTCGGAGGCAATAATTAGATACGTTAACTGTACCTTCGCCGATATGTTCAGTTGATATTGATATTGACTCTTACGAATAAATGAGCGTAAATACTGATATGTAATGCATTTTACGAAATGCGACGTCGATATTTGACTCTTAGTTTACTCTTAATCTCCGTTATGGATAAAATTTTCGGTACTTAATTTGATCAAAGTTTTTGAACCAACCAACCAACCAACCATCCATTCATTCATTCATTCACTCATTCATTCATTCACTCATTCATTCATTCATTCTCTTTTTCCGTTTCTAAGTTTATTCCATAAGATGGTTTGACCCAGTTTGATTTTAGGGACACTTTGTATTTTTTCCTTTCACTATATATTCATAATACTCCAACTTTCTTCTAATATCACATTAGTAATGTACTCTTGGATTTAGATTTTTCAGAGATCTTGTCACTCCACTTAATTTTCACCCTTCTTCACTAGGTTCACGTAGCTAAAAAAAAATTTTTCTGGCGTTCTTGTTTACCAGAATTAATATACAGAATTAATTTACATATGCTAATTCCAATAGAATTTACAACTAATTTTTTAAATTTTAGTACGACTATTTTGGTACTAAAGGGATCTACTGTAACTACAAAAGGTTGCTGTTGGAGAATTAATTAAGTTTAATTATAGTATAATTAAGTTTAAAATTCTAAACTTAAGAATGCTGTCTGGAACCTGTTTATTAGCTCAAAATAGACGAAGAAATGAAATTCAGCTTCAGTGTCTAACAAGGTCGTAGACAGGTTTTAATTTCGGGGGAAGGTTCAAAATTTTTTACAGCATGTATCGATGCAATGATTGTCATAGTCAGGTATATATATGCGATCACACAGCGTGTGTGCAGGTAGTCGTGTGCTGCCACCAGCTCGGCTCGTAGCTGAGCAATATACGTCTCTTCGTGAGGCGGGTTCTTTATTCCTGTTTTCTAGGTAGAAAACTAGAAGGTCGATGATGAAGAGTGAGGTAGATATCAAGAATGAAGAAACAATCTAAGACTATTTATTGAAGGTGGTTAGTATATACATTGACATCACAGACAAGGCAACTATAGGCGCACCGCCTAAGTTCCAGCTTATCATCTATATTTTTTCTAAAAATATAGATTTGTCAATTTTTTTTTTTGAAAGAATTTAAAATTCCTGATCAATGGATTACAATTCTGCAACACCTACTTAAATAAAAAATTTCAGTTTTGCTATGGCTAATTTAAAATACGGGATTATTTTTTGTAGGTTTTTACTTTTTTAAGGTCATTTTTTTTGGTTAGATCCAATGCATTTTTATAGGTCATGTTCTAATTTTTTTAGATCATCAAAATCTTAGCTCTAGTAATTATTCTTAATACTAATATTTTTACGAAGAAACCTAAGTCACAGTATAGAGGTTGAAATGGCGGAAATGAAGATTTAGATGAAAATAGAACTAGATAGAAAATAGAATTAATCATCGTTCAAGAAGACTGATTGCAGATTTATAGATTTTTACCCTCTTCTTACAAACATTCAACAACGATTCTTCTTTAAAAGATGGCAGAAATAGATTTCATCTGAAAGCAAATAAAACTTTTTTTTTCATTTTAAAAATTATACTAGGATTTATTCTAAATCACTCGGCGTGCCATAAAAAAATTAGTCCGCGTGCCATGTGTGGCACTCGTGCCATAAGTTGCGACCTCTTCCCTAGGTTATACCTAGGTCACCTGTGAGACCCCTTAATCTTCCACCCTCTAGAGGGAGATGAAAAAAATTGTTTGAAATACAATTCTCATTGAAACTGAAGATGATGACGAGTGTAAAATTCCGCAATTCACAATTCCCTCTCTGAAGGACATAAGCCGATAGGGTCGGGCCGAGGGTGACTTCTTATGTCACCTTCGACCCGAACCTGACTGCTTATGTCCTTCAGAGCAGTCAGGGCCGGACTGACGGTGTGACAAATGGGACAACTGCCTCAGGTTAAATATTGAAGGGGCGCAAATGAGGTAATTTGAAGTGTATTGGAGATCTAAGCAGTCTTTTGTGCGTAATAGTTAAAACAAATATAATTAATAATTTATATAAAATATCAAAGGTTTTAGACAAATAAAAATTTAAGTGGGGGATGCCATTTTACACCGTCACCTTAGGTACGAAAATTTATCTGTACGACCCTTTGAATGGCAGTTGGAAATTTAATGATTATCTCCAGAGCACGAGTTTCGCCAAAATATATGAACCAGTGTTCGATTTCGGAAATGCCTGCCTATTCTTGTTTTTATCATTGTAAAATTTAATTTTGCATCGACAAGTGAAACAGCATACTATAGAACGGAAGCAAAACATGTAATTACTGAAAATATGACGCAAAAAATAATTTCATTCAGAAAATTCGAAAAAGAATCAGTGTTTAGTAACCCTTTGTGCAACTACGATTTTCGTAAAGTTTCTCATATTTATTTTTCTGAAATATTTTTATACAAAATGAGAACCAACTTTACAGTTGTAATATGAACAAATCTGTATAACCCGTAAGCAGATTATTTTAAAAAACAAATGAAATGATTGTGAATTAGTAACAATTGAACTATTCATTAGAGTAAATTTTACTGTCGCCTCATTAAAATAAATGCATAATTCTATTTTTTATTTCTTTAAAATGTTGAGTTTGAATATATTGGTTGTAAATTTCCTCATGTTTGTGATTGCTTCCCAAACGAATGCGCATTTATACCTCTACAGTAAATTTAATACACAGCATACTTAATACGTACTCATCGAACGAATTGTAGGTTCTTTTAAATTTAAAGTTAAAATGCAGCAGTTTGACTTCCTGTTCAGAAGTTTAGCAATTTTATTTTGCTTTAAAATTTTTCATATATAAAATTCTCTTCCGGTTTTATTAACTAAAAATCCCTTTCATTAATCCTTTGTGAATAAATTTAAAAATATATATATTTTATCATAATATACCAACAAGCATATGGGCGCCTATATGAGTACGTCTAGGGGCTGAGAAAAATTATTACCTCCTTCTCATAGCTGTCAAGAATTTTAGTGAATGTACAAGATACTAAAATGCTACAAAAATAATTGATACTGCTTGACAATTAGTAATGAGCTAAAAAGTACCTTATTTTAAAATGCGACTAAATTTTTTTAAAGTAAATGCATAGCAGAATCAAATTTTTGAACGGCTAAGGGAGGGCTGAAATCCCTCTGCCCATTTATATGGGCGCCCATGAACACGCATCACGTATTACGCATTTCATATATGGAATGCATATAGCATCTTAATATGGCAAAACACATCGTATGTAGGCCTTCATATGTATTGTGCGTTTGCGCTAGTTGGCGTGTGATACCGTTAGCAGACGGGTTAGTCCATTGCAGTTTAGGGAAGGGCGTCTTGCCGAAACTGGTTTTTCGCGCGGGAAAAACCAGTTCCTCCAAGACGGCCTTCCCTAAACTGCAATGGACTAACCCGTCTGCTAACTGGGTCACGCGCCAACTGAGCGCGAACTCACAGTACAGAATTTGGCCATCTCTAATTTAAATGGTAACTTGTTGTTGATGAGCTTCAAATCTAGTTTCAGGCACATTAGGAACATCAAGCAAAAACTTGAACAAAATATATTATATAATATATCGTGCTTTTCTTTCATTCTAAGCACATTTACTCTCTGATGACGATTTCCATAATTTCAACATGCTCTTAGATTTGGTCATGAATAAAGCCGCACCCTGAAAACGTCAGAGAACAATTCTTTCCTATATCTTCAAGAAGAACTCCACATTCCGCTTTGCGTTTGAAAAGTTGCTTTAAGGTTTTATCTAACATCGATTTTTGTTATTATATAATGCTATTGGATCGATTCAATTCGGGAGATTTTGGCTGAAGGCTCTCAATGTATTAGCCAATCCTTGTCGTATTTTAAAAGCGAACATCGTTGAAAACGACCCGCCGTTGTCAATAATGACGGCATAACAGTTAAAACTCACTACCTCTCATCCTTCTTAAATAAATATATACGTTATTTTCACTTCCTACCTAATCTGTAATTATTTCAGAGTTTAATCAAGTTGCTAGGCATATAAGTGGTGGACGTTTATGAAAGCGTCCTAATTTAGTTATCTCATATATATTTCGTTCGTTTTTAATAAACAGGAAGCTTACTAGAGGTCTTCTTAGTACTTACGAATTCTTAATAGCTTCAAAATTCTCGAAATCATTGGAAAACGTTGTTAAAATTCAAACACACACAGATCAAGTGGAAAATGCTCAAAATTATATAGCCGTAGGGTTCGTTTGCATTTCTGTATTTGACATGAAGTATGAATTTTCAATTATTCATCCGAAACTCTTCAGACACAATTCGTTTTGGAACTTTTCGAATGTGCACAGCTTCTTTGTACAGCGTTATTTTCTCAAAGTGAATAGTGTGATAAAGCCTGCTGAGTAAAAGTGCATATAAGCCGAATTTCAAAATAAACATGTGTATGACATAGGCACGTTATCTAATTAACCAAAGGCTGCATTGCAATAATATATCATTTCAATTAAACAGTGATTCAAAACTTGCTCACGTTAGCTGAGCCTTTACGGATATGAAGTTCTGTTCCCTGGTTGAGAACATTCACAATACTAAGGCAACATTAAATGTTCCTTTTAGAACGTATTTCCAGACGATGGTTTCGATCCAGCTAACATTCTCAAACTGAAGTTCGTAAAGAATCCGTAAACAATGTTTGAAGACGTTATACCACTACTGGACTCTCTCTCTCTCTCAGCATCGCGATCAACACGACGCTAACCGCACCCGTTCCATCTCTTAACAATGATCTCCGGCTTATATGTTAAATTACTCGTAAACAAAATAATGATCTTCCGGCGCCTGCTGGGACTCGAACGCACGACTTCTTGATTGCCAGTCAAGTGCTTTACCAACTAATCTACAGGCATTAATCCTTTACGAGCATATATAAGGCTTTCTATGGACAAGTACGCTATTAGTGTTGAGGTGCTGTGACTACTTTGTAACCAAAGCGACAAGTCAAAGGAGCAAGATGGTCCGATAAGACGAACTAGAATTAATATTACTAAATCAAAAAAATTTTTATGTTAGCCGATGATGTGGCAACCATAGATCTTAAATAACTTTTAAAGAAAAGAATCATTTTTGATTTCATAAAATTTCCGGTTTAGCTATCTCCACTACTCTGTCTTCTACATGTTGGTCTCCACCTCAGCAATTATCACATTAGCGCGAATTCTGTTCAGTGGTCTCTAGCTTAGCATTCACGGTTCTAGTCCGCCTTCTCTCCAGAGTTCTCTGGCTTAACAAACGTCACTTCAGCTAGACTTATCTTCAGAGATTCCTGGCGCCCTAGCTCGTTCTCTACCCAGTGACGTTCAGCATCGCAATTCTCACTTCAGCTCGTCTTTTAATACTTGACATCTGGCTTAAGGTCCTTCTGGAGAAAGCTGGAAGAGATTCATACTTGATTTGATGGACATAGACAACAATATTGTGAACATTCGAGCGTTTACTCTTTTACTTTATTTTAGTTGATTCCCATATAGAAGCGGTTTCAGCCGCCTTAAACGTGAAAGTGCGTGGTTCATTAACGTCCAATCTAAGTTCAAGAGATGTTTTATTCTTTGCAAGCTATTGGGCATGATTTAAGGTAAGTGAATGACCGAATAGAAGTGACAAACACTCAACGGAAACTTACTTATTTACTTGTAATGA
This sequence comes from Dysdera silvatica, assembly GCA_006491805.2. Taxonomy (NCBI): domain Eukaryota; kingdom Metazoa; phylum Arthropoda; class Arachnida; order Araneae; family Dysderidae; genus Dysdera; species Dysdera silvatica. The sequence goes on along the minus strand of QLNU02014176.1, from coordinate 34,284,678 downwards.
TATAGATGGAATCCAAGAGTGGGTCAATTCAAAAATTACGGAGGGGGCATATGCATCTTTAAAAACAGATCACGTGATTCAAAGTTAAATAGAAGCATGCGCCTAGATCTCCAATTGGAGGAGATTGAGCTCTCTGAACACCCTTTTGCTACTACCACTAATTTCCTATTGACACTGATGAAATCCATAGGCTCCACAAGGGACATACTAGAGGAGACTTAGCTCCTTCATGTAAGCGAAAATTACAAATGAATTCAAGGTGCCGAGTATTGGGGTGAAAAATACACCCCCCTCCCTTGACCTTATGACTAGTTATGCCAATGATGAAATCTTATTGTCTAATCCAGAGGAGAATTATTTGTGATCGTGTCTTTGTGTATACTACACAGAAATTAATACAGGCAATACTGAGAAGCTCACTAACTTAGTAGTTATATATTTATATACATTTTATAGTGATGCAGGAAACGATATTATTGATAAGAGATTAAAAAGTTACATTACTGGAAAGAAAAAAGTTCGAAATACCCCTTATTGTCTTTGAAAACCACTTGAATATCTTTATAACGACCCATAGGTAATTGATTTACACATAAGAGAAGTATAAAGGCTTCCGATACAAAATTTTCATGATGAAGTTTAAGTCTAAAAAATAAAAAAGAACATGATTCATGAAAATTTCTAAGTTAGGTGATAAAAAATAAATTTCGCATGAAATATCGATTAGCAAAATTGTCATTAATCAAATGTGATATTAATTGATTCAAGTTATACAAAATTTTAAATTTGATTTGCACGCGATGTGACATTAATAAACTGAATTAGTTATTTTGTGACGCTGGCTTGATAACAAAATCAGTGTATATAAAAAAAAAGTGCGACAAATTTACAATAAACTCGGGCCTTGGATGTAGCCTTGCTTAATAATTTCTTCACGGAAAGATGCTAATTTTGAGCTCGGTGGATTTTGAATTGCAGATAATTCTTCATTTTCATTCAGCCCTATAAAATATATTTCAAAATTAGACGCTTTATAATTTGACGATAAGTTATAAATATACAACTTGTAAACTATTACTGATCAACGGGGAGGAGACCCATATATTGTAAAAATATATGGGTTAATGTAACTTGTTAAATGTAACTTGTGAAAATGAACGAAAAGAGCCTGACCAACTAACAGATAGGTCAGCGTAAACCGAATTTTATTTATATGTGAAGCTTATTTCGTCCGTTTGCCCATTTGTACGTGCGTATATGTTACTTTCAAAATCTGTGCTATGACTCAATTCGGAAGAACCCGACGGCTTGAGGTGATTTCTGGGCCACACTACATTTACACAGAGCTAACTCAATAGGTGTTGAACCTACACCAGAGGGCCCAAAGGCGGTTGAAATAACAACAACACTGAAGCGTGGAATATGTTTGTATTATAAACATGAAAGTGAAAAGAATGAGTTAACCACTCGGCAACTCATCTGGTCAGCATTACAAATACACATATCTCACTCCCGTTTCAAAAGTGTCGCAACTACAAAATTCATAAATTCCAGCTGGAAACGTCATTAAGATAAATAATGTTATATATATATATCTTCAAAAGAAAAGACACATCTAACCTTCCAAAAGTTTTCGCGAGAAACGTAAGAACACAGATTGTTTTACCATAGTTTATTCGGTGTTATACGAACTAAAATTGCTAAAAATGCAAATGGCGAATTTTGACTTGTGTCACTTCTGAAATGGGGGTTCGATATGACTATAACCACGAAATTAATTCTATATACATGAACATGGACGTACACATGGGCAGACAGGGTTATCTTTAGTCCTCTAACCATTGTTTAAAAATTTAATTCGCCCGATTCTGCTATGCATTAACTTTCAAATATTTTACAGCAGCATTTTAAAATAATGTACTTCATATCTCATTTCTAATTTTAAAGAAGTATCAATTATTTGTGTATTGTTTTAGTATCTTGTACATTTGCTAAAGTATTTTACGACCTTAAAGGAGATAAGGAGGTTTTAGCCCCCACCCTAAAAGTACACATATGGGCGGCATTGTATACGGAGAAAACCCAGACAACTTATTTCATCAATTGATGCATAATAGGCAATACGTGTTATATGAAATCATTTTTTTTTAGTTTTTATGGCGCAAGGACACTAAAGATCATGCTGCTTCTACCGTTTTCCTACAGTTCTTAAAGTATCCTACAGTACCGAAACTACAGTTTTCTGAGGTATCCTAACCTCTCTCTCCATAGGAAATGAACCTCCGACTGTGGTGGCCGAAAA
>QLNU02014176.1:34259648-34271568 GCA_006491805.2 Dysdera silvatica | reverse complement strand
GAAACAAGCGAAAACTCAACACCGCATACATAGACTACAAGAAGGCTTTCGACTCTGTTCCGCACTCGTGGCTCCTTGAAATACTCAGCATATACAAAGTGCATCCCTCAATCATCCGATTCCTACAGAGCAGCATGAAACAATGGAGAACCCGGTTACAGCTAAACACGCCAGACAGTAAAATAGAAACGGCCGAGATCCCCATCCGCCGCGGAATCTTTCAAGGAGACGCACTAAGCCCCCAGTGGTTCTGCTTGGCGTTAAACCCCTTGTCAAGGATGCTGAACACAAGTAAATACGGATACATGCTGAAGAAAGACAAGAGAAACCTACATAAAGTCTCCCACCTCATGTACGTAGATGACATCAAGCTATACGCGCCAACAATCACCCAACTCCGACAACTCATCAGTATAACAGAGACATTCTCCAAGGACATAGGAATGGAATTCGGCCTCGATAAGTGCAAAATACAGAAGAATAGCAAAGAAGATTTACCAGGCATCGAACTCGAAGACGGGAGACTACTGAAGACCTTGGACGAGGGCGAAACCTACAAATACCTAGGGATAATGCAAAAACGGCAACAGGAGCACAAGAAAGTCAAAGTCCAGCTCACGCAAGCATTCCAAGAAAGACTTAGAAGCATTGTGAAGACGAAACTGAGCGGGAAGAACACCACGCAAGCAATTAACGCATATGCGGTACCAGTGCTCACCTACTCCTTCGGGATCATCAAATGGTCCAACACTGAACTAGAACAACTCCAGCGGAAAATGAGAACCATCCAGAGAAGAGCCGGACAACTACACCCTGCAACGGCAATTGAACGGCAAACACTACCCCGGGAAGAAGGAGGACGCGGACAAGCGGACCTCAAAGACTTACATGACAAGCAGATCCAGAGCATGAGGCAATACTTCCAGTTGAAGAGTCCCCGATCGCCACTCATCCAAGCCATAATACAAGCAGATGCAAATTACACGCCACTAAACCTGTGTAGTACCGAAGAGCGTGTCCTGGAAACAGCCAACGAACAGAAACTGAGAACTTGGGCCGGAAAACCATTACATGGCAGGCACTACAATGACCTGCAACAACCACACGTTGACAAAAAGGCATCAAATTCTTGGCTGGCCAAAGGCACTCTCCAGCCAGAGACAGAAGGATTCATGCTAGCCATCCAAGACCAAGTGATCGCAACAAGGAACAATCAGAAATTCATCCAGAGAAAAGACATAGAAAGCGACAAATGCAGACACTGTCATGCGGCATCGGAGACAATCCAACACGTGATGGCAGGATGCAAGATCCTTGCGCAGTCAGACTACAAACATAGACACGATCAAGTAGCGAAAATAGTCCACCAGAAATTGGCAGCGAATGCTGGCTTTCTGACAGAAAAATGCCCGTACTACAAATATGAGCCAGAGACCGTGCATGAGAACGAAACACACAAGCTTTACTGGGATAGAGCAATCATAACAGACAAGACAGTCCCACATAACCGTCCTGACATAACCCTCGTCGATAAATCGAATAAGACCACGTACTTAATCGACATAGCAGTACCCAACACCAATAACATACAGACAACCTACACAACGAAAATCACCAAGTACCAAGATCTCAGACATGAAGTACGAGATATATGGGGTATGGAAAAGATCTTCATCATCCCGTTAGTCATCTCAGCAACAGGGATAGTACCAAAAACGCTTGCGACGAATTTGGAGATACTCAACATTGACCCAAACACCTACATTGAAATACAAAAAGCCACAATCCTAAACACGTGTCACATTGTCAGGAAGTTTCTAGACATGGCACATTAAGAAGTGATGTAAAAAGAGGCTTGGGAACATGGCGCTCTGCCCGTCCCAAAGCCTGTTTCCGCCAAGAATGGGCGAGGAAAACTTTTATATATATATTGAATGATGTTTATATGAAAATGAGCTAAATTTGAGTAAATATTAACATTTCCTTACGGGCAGCTATGAATTTTCCAATAGGGCCATTGGGCCTAGGCATAAGAGCGCAATGGGCAAAATTCTTCCTCTTCCACCCAATTCTTCATACATAAACTTTAAAATACAAACCTTGTTATATGGTAATATTACAGTATTTAAAATTACAATAAACGAAAAAAAAGCCACTAGAAGAGCGTCAAATTTATTTAAGTTTTTGGTGATATATTGTCTAAATTTTTTATCGCTCACGCCTATGAGTCCCCAGGTGCCATGTGTCCCATATGCCCTTTGCCTTGCCCCCGTTGCTTTTTCATCCTGCAACAGGCCTGGTAAACCGTATTAAACGAAAGGGCTTGCATGAAAATGGATCAGCACCATATAAACGAGAAGAAGAAGCTTAACAGCATGTAATTTGCTTTCCTTATAAAAAGAACGTCCTTAGAGAGAGAGGGAGGGAGCAGGAATAGCAAACAAAGGAAATGTATGAATTACTTTCCTTTGAAAAGTGTATAGTCTGCAAAGAAGACTTAAACCAAAGGTATGCGAAGGACAGAATGGTTTCCCCACCTGAAATCGGAGAATTCCTTATTTCGTCTGTTTAAAAGTATTTTGGTAAATATCATAGATAAGTAAAACCATTTTATCAAAAACCATAAATGCTGAAATAAGTAATTTACCTCCGAAGTTGAACATTCAAATTTTCCTTTGGCGGGTTTCATAGAGGGAGCTGATGCAGTGGTATCCTTTTCCCCACTTGGACCTCCGTTCGTTTCATCAAGGCTTTTTTTTTCAGCGGATTTTGAACTAAGCTGGTTTGCATCACAAGTTTTGAACCATGTTTTCATCCAACCACTATCGACTGGTTCTGCACTGTCCTAAAATTTATATGCAAAGATATTCAATTTCTACAGCTAGATAATTCATTCATTAATTATACTTGATAAGGATAAAATCATGAGACAGCATTAAGAATCAGTAACGATATAATTACTCTACGAAGTACAGCAGCTATGAATGAACGTAAGAGAGATTTTCAAACTGGGCGTCGTGAGTTTGGATCAATTCCGCAGCAACGTTAGTTTGTACATTTCATACAGTATGTTAAATGAAACTACATAGAATTTTTACATATATGAATGCTTAGGAGACGTGGACAATTTATGAGTGGAGAAGGCAAGCCGTGGTTTAAAAAAGTGGATGGAAAATCTTTGCCGTGGTTTAAAAAAGTGGATGGAAAATCTTTGCCGTGTTGGACTTTGGATTGGCTTCAGAAAGTTTTTCACTTCAAAAATTCTCCGTTAAAAAAATAGTTTACGTTCTTCAAAAGAACCGGTGCACTGCTTGATGACTGATAAAGTGAAAGGTTGGACAGGAATAGCGGTAGTTTAAGAGTCATTAACGTTGCAACTAGTGCCGTATTTCCCAATAGGTTATACTAGGCTATAGACTAGGGCGGCAAAATTTTGTGTATTGAGTTTGATATAACAAAAGCAATACCAGACGATGATATAATCAGATGTTTTGCCGAGAAGAAAGCTAGACGTCATGCTTTCCATTTAAATACCAGTATTCGATGTGCTTTTATTTTTTTGTTAAAATTAAAATTTATTTCAATAAAATTGAATTTGATTTATTATATACCAAAAATAAATAATACTTCAATATAAGTTAATATTCATTTATTTAAATAAATCGAACACTACGCAGATTAAATTAAACAACAATATACAAAAATTCCCACCGAAGGCAGAAATATTTATTTTCTTTCGAACGTTTCACCATCTAATCACGCCATACCATCGGAGTTGGTATCACTACGCCAATAAACGTTGATTGATATTGTTGTTTGATTTATAAGTTAATAATTTATTAATAAGTAATTAATTTTTAAATGTATTAATAAGTAATTAATTTTTAAATGTATTAATAAGTAATTAATTTTTAAATGTACATTACTAAGTAATTAATTTTAAATGTATTAATAAGTAATTAATTTTTTTAAATGCATTAATAAGTAATTAATTTTAATGTATTAAATACCAATTTTAAATGTATTAATGAGTAATTAATTTTTAAATGTATTAATAAGTAATTAATTTTAAATGTATTATTAAGTAATTAATTTTTTAAATGTATTAATAATTAAAATGAATTATTTATCGATTAAAATTAAATTATTAATAAAAATTAAATGTAATTTTATTAATTTGTTACTGTTAATAATTTATAAGTTAATAATTTATGCTAAATTTTATGTTTCAATTTATGAGTTTGTTTTTCAACATATTTATTTTTAAATACGAAAGTTTTTGGTGAATATTGAATGTAGAAATTTTATGTCTCTACCACTGGTTGGGGCGGACTGATATAAAAAGGTGGCAAAAGCAGTCTTGGGACAATAAAATGGCCTAGAGGCCCCAAGGAAGGAAAAACGTTTAACATTTAGCAGTTTAATAGCCACAAACGTAGAACGAGTCTTTTCTTTTCGCGGAATATGGTGCCGATATCGACATTGAATTTTGGAAAGGCGCCCTTTTTTCTTAAAAAAAATCTAGTTTGGTCCGCCCAAATAAAACAAAACACTGAAACAATGAGAAAAATCTTTGAAGGTCATTATTTATGAAATGGCTTTCTTTAACTGTATAGCAGTGGTTTTCGTGCTGAGGATTGAGACATCGACTAACACATTTTGAATGGAAAGTTATATTATATAAAAATATTTATAATATATTATTTATGTACATCTGTGCAGGGGCGGACTGGGCCCTTTCAAAGGGCGCATGCATTTGATTATCAAAGGGCACCAGCCCTTGCCTATTCGGAGACATCGAGTCCTATCGCCATGAGGGCGCACATTCCCAGGGACCTACTGGCTGGTGGTTCAGTTCTCCCCTGCATATGTGTATATTTGGGAGCCGTTAACTATTTAGGAGAGGTGCATGGTTAAAAAAAATATTGAAAATCCTTGGAATATATGGAAGAAAATATAAAAGACAACTTGCAATGAATTAAGGAGTAATGAAATGTCGATCAAATGCAATATTTTCAGTCAAGGGGTGTAGGCTTCGATGCCCAAATCAGTAGCAAAGAAACTTCAGAAAACAAATATAATAAACGACAAAGAAATTTTCCACCATCCAAGGTAGTTTATCTTATACATTTAAAAAAAATTTGTCACCTCTGAAAATAACATTTAGTACTTCCAGGAAGTCACAGTTTACGAAACTAGAGAGAATTAAGAAACTGCGTTTCACGTGATTATCATGAGAAGCTTGCCAAGGTAATTGTAGAAAACTGATAAATACTCATTGAGCTCTAAAATGAATTAAGTCTTCATTTAATGAAGAAATTTTCAAATAAAGGTAGCTTCATCTGCGAGATGAGAAGAAACCATTGGTGCTATTGATCAGTGCAAATTTGAGATACTGACATTTACGCATCTGTGTAAAGCGTTGATAATTTATCATAACTGTCTCCAGTTGCGCAAGTTTCAAACATAAATACCTTTTGCGTCAAAAATATCAATAGATATGACTTAATCAATTATCATTTAAGACTTTAAGGACAGTTTCTAAGGGCTATATAAATTTGCTGCTTTCGCACAAGGAAATAAAGTAAAAACCCGAGAAGAAAGTCATCAAATTTGACAGCTTTATGATAAAGGATGGAACATGTCGCAATTTAATTACCATTTCTTCGTTTAACGATTCCTGTAGTTACTGGGGTTCTAAAAATTGCGCCAAATGAATTCAGCCATGACCTTTTTTTGTATTTTTATGGTGCAAGTATGGGGAAAATCATACAGTGTCGGGCATATACTCGCGGCAGAGATAACCTGATGCACTGTTAAGGCTACGGCTACCAATTGACGCTCGTGCAGCGAGTATTAATTCGCAAAATGACAAAAAATGAGATAACCCTCAACATTATTAGGCTACTTATCGCCTAACTTGGAATGTAAAAACACGCGGTTGCCAAAATTCCAGGCGCGAAATTTCCCGCCAAGTGAATAAAGTCCTCTGAGTGGTCAGTTACTTGAATGACGTCAGCGCTAGTTATAATGAGTCTTTTTCCTAAATTTAATAAATACCAGATTTTAATTGCACAAACATGCCTATGTTTTATGTATTTTAGCATAATTTTAATGTTTTATGTACGAAATGTATCTTCTATTAACTCTGTTAACGTAAGAAAGGGCGAACTATATTGCACTGGCGAAATCATACTACTGTGCGCCTTGTCTGTGTATCAGGTCTGCTTTGTTTTTCAACATATTTATTGGTAATACAAAAGTTGTTGAGTACAGTTGTTGTTGATTGTGCAAGTAGTAAGTTTGTTTTGTTTGTTTGTTTGAATTTTTTATGGCGCAAGAGCATCTAGGCTATACAGCGCCAAAACAAGCAGTAAGTAAGTATGGAAGCAAGTATGGCGTGAGTGAAAATAGTTACGGAGCCTCATATTGGGGCGTGAAGGTTTTCGAGAAATTCAGAACCTCTGCCACCAGGGGGCATGAATCCCCGGATTCAATTTTCACACCTCTACAACACCATTTGGAGTTGCACCAGGACTAAAGTTCGTAGGAAAGAGAGCTGGCATATATTCGCCATTTTCTTACCATCGTGTCACGTGATCCTATTCACTGCTGTGTTAAAGTTGAGTGATTTACAAGTGTGTTATTTTTAATAAAATAAGGTCAAATGGGTGGGTGTATCGCTGAGAATTGTTCTAATTGTTTGAGGAGTAAACAGAATGTTTGAATATCTGGCCGTCATGTGCAACTATGCTGTGTAAGTTTGTTTTGATTATTTGCATTATAATTTTACATTAATCGAAAACTAAGTTACGGTTGCAAATTGTATTTATTGGCGACATCTTAAAAGTTGCGCCAATGTTTACATTCGTCGGATAATCGCGGATTGTTGATTATTTTTATGCCAAAATAGTGATCCTTGATTCAAAGCGGAAAACCTTTATCGCCAAGGTAAATGAAACCGGAAGTGTACAAGAAAATGGTGGCTGATGCGTCGGCCTATAATTCTAGGGGCTCTAACCTGGGCTAATGAAACCATAGACGAATGCTATACTTAGAACGAATCACGTCCACGCAGGTCAGTGGACCTAAATTTTTTCAAGGAATCCGAACCTCTTAATGCCTAGGGAACAAACCTCCGGACAACAATAAGCAGTTAGTGGGTAACCTTTTTTTATTGTTTTCAATTTTGGAAACCAAAATAGGATCAACAGCACGCTAGGCGAATGCATTGTCATTACTTCATCGTTGGACTTCATCTGCGGTTGTATGGAGGACAAACTAAATATAAACATTAACATCAACGAATAACACGTAATCAGAGATCAACGCTAGTGTATCAAAATTAAATTCAGTGCTAATTGAAACCAAACGAAAGCGTGAAGATAGTGTATTTGTTTACTATGAGGAAACTGTGGGTTTCATTTACACCAGTACAGAAATCTTTCATTTATTATATTTTTAAATTACTAAAAAATATTCCGGGTTGTGGTCGCACCTATGTGACAGAAGATCTGTATATGATCCAGTACATCTGTATGTCATGCGTTTCCATGGCACTCCTTTGAACATTCACCAGCGGTTACGACAATCCTGCAGTCCTCTTCTGGAATTGCAACGCCACCTGTTCTGTGGCCATCTCTCCCATGAACATTATGTAAAATTAATCGTCACTATTCTAGCGGCAAAGCTAACCTGGTACACTGACAAGGCGCAGAGCAGTATGATTCCGCCAGTGCGATATACTTCGCCCTCTATTACAATAGCAAAGTTAATGGAAGATGCACTTCGTGCATAAGACATTAAAATAATGCTCAAATACATAAAATATAGGCATACTTGTGCAATTAAAATCTGGTATTTATTACATTTAGGAAAAAAAAAACTCATTATGACGAGCGACTACGCCGTTCAAGTAACTAACCACTCAGAGGACTTCGTTTGCTTGGCGAGAAATTTGGCTCCTGGAATTTTGGCAATCGCGTTTTTCTGCATTCCAAATTAGGCGATAAATAGTCTAATAATATTGAGGGCTATCTCATTTTTCGCCAATTTGCGAATGAACTGGAAACTGGAGATTTCGCATACTCAACATAGTCTTATAGCTACCCTTGCTCCATGAACTTCAAGTAATCAACCAAACTAAATCCAGGGTCATGAATAAACTTGATAAGCTTATAAACACTCCGTTGATGAGGCTTTTAAAAGCTTATTAACAGTTCAATAATTTTTTTCAATGTTTTGTAATCCGTTGGGAGGCAAAATGGAACTCCGTAATTTATTAGGTGCCAATTAGATTTTGACAACGAGTTAAGCTATCGCTAGAATTGCTGTAAACACCAATTAGCAATCTGAAAAATGGCAAGAAATTGTAACCCTAAAAAGCAAATGAAATGGAAAAAAAGGAAGTTGGAAAGAGGGATAAAGGAAAGTGTGTAAAAGATTAGGCTTAACGCTTAGTGTACCCATAGCAACGAAGAAAAAGAAAATGTTTAAAAGGTTGGGCTTAACTCCTAGTGCAGCCACTGCAACGTAGAAACGCTATGTGGCACTCACCAAAACCATTTGTTGTATTTACAGAAACCTTTCCTTTGTGTTGCCCACATGCCTATTTTTGTTCTGATGTAATTTTTGTTTCTTTTGATAATTTCAGTGTCAACATGCCTATTTTTCTTACTTATAATTTCCGTCTTTTTAACATTTTGAGTGGCAACGTCGTTGTTTTAAAGAAGGTGAAATTCTTTTCATTCTTTTTTCTCTTTTGAGCTTAGTTCTGGAACCGAAAAAAGTAAGATGTATTATAAGGGCCTATTAATGTTATTTTTTTAAAAGTTTCGATTCTTCAGTCGTGATTATGTCTTTTACCGTGATAAGAGGTGTCATCTATGAGAATATATCGAACCAGAGAAGCCATTATCCAATGAGTAGTTGGTAATTACGCTTCTCTTCAAGTTTTATTACAAGTTTTTTCAAATCGTTAACACAACACTATTAATTATACAATAATTTTTGCCACCCACGTATATTTAGCTCAAACTAGAGCTTCGTTTTTTGGAGAAAAAGAGGCGCCGTCCTCATCCTGGATTCGAACCAGGGTCCCCGCGTTTAGCCCGCGGTGTCTTGACCTACTAGACGAACGAGGACAAGAACAAACGCATTTTTCTCCGTATATGAAGGGTAATAATATCTTACAACACTATTATTGTTTTCTTATCATGGTTATTGTCCTTTGTCCACTATTATTATCGCTGTTTGTCCCAAATGAAAGACCAAAGAATTTTGGGAAAAACCAGGAATTATTTTAAGTTTTGCAATTATACGGTTTCTCAAGTATGGACTATAATTATACGCAGTTTTTATGATACAGGAAACTAAAGTGAAAGGTAAACTTACAAATTTATAAAAAAAAATACATTTTTACTGTCCTCAAAACAGAACATTTTTATAAAATTTCTATGAATATATTATACCATTTGTTAGCTGAACACGTAAGAACAGGTGCTTGTAAACAGCTCATGTGGCTATTTAGTAATTGAATGTCTTGTTTCTTTGTGTGGATTTAAGGTGAAAGGATAGAGAGGGTCGTGCTTTGCCGAGACCAACAGTTTTCCTAGGAATTTGAACTTCCTAAGTCCTAAGAATTTGAACCTCCTAAGTCCTTTGAAATCAATTCAGGACTTCGGTAAGCGTTTATTTTTTCTTTGGCAAAGTTGGGAGTCGAACCTGGCGTCTCCACAGAGACCAGTCATTGAATATGTTACGGTCATACACGCAATGGCCATGTAAAAAAAAAAGTCTGCGCAAAGGATTTTACACTTAATCGCTTATTTGGAAAAGCTTCTTGCATTGGAATCATCATTGGAGTTTGGCGAGATTTGGTATCTCAAAATGCATTTCAACCGAAGATAACAATTTTGAATGATACGACAAAATTTTGGTATTTCACTTTTTATATGGCTTCTATTAGAGCCTGTGTTCATCGGTAGAACAAAGAAACTATGCCCCGTACTCGGACTAAAGTCAAACCGGTGACCTTCGGGTTCCTGTCTTGCCTTGACCGCTGGACCACTGAGCAGAGCCGTACGTTTGTCGGTTGTATATTATGGCGCAAGGACAAGAAGGGGCATTCAGCGCCAAATGAGGTGAGAAGGTGAGACCGCGCATGCGGTTTCGAAGAGCGGTATGTAGCTCCATCCTCAGACATGTATGTTAACTAAACAGGAGAACTGCATTAATTCTTGAGGAGTTCCCTCTTTGGATAGTATTGAATAATCAATAAATTTGCGATGAAACCGTAAATTATCCGCTCATGATCAATATTGAAACAAAAAGAGGTTAAATTTTAGAATACGGTACAAATGGCAACCCTGTCAGTTATTAACGAGAGTTTTCCAAAACGACAAAAACTCGCCAAATTAATTTATTGGCGGTGGTACCGTGTTCTAATATTTTACCCCAAAAGAAAGTAAATAAGGTCCCTTTAGTGGCGCAATGACAACACGTTGGCTACTAGTGTGTGGACATCCTGAGTTCGACTCCCAACTGTGCCAGAAAAAAAAAAGAAACGCTTACTGATTAACTGCTCAACGTAGTCTGGGGATTGGTTACCTAGGTCTAAAAGTTACGGATTTCTCGGAATACTGTAGGTTCGGGCGCAGTATGACCCTTGCTGTATCTGCACCGTAAAATAAACGTAAAATAAATCATCGTCAAGAAATTTAGTTAGTTAGTTAGTTTTATAGCGCACGGACGGTGAGGGTCATGTTGTCCTAGGACCTATGGTTTTCCGAGGAATTTGGATCGTTTATGGCCTGCGAAACAAACCCCGGCCTATAGTGTATAATACAGGGTTTGTCCCAAAAGTTCCCGAAATGATTTTTTTAAAATCATTTATTCAATATCAGTTTACAATCTTTTCAGAACTTTTCAAAGTATTCTCCCCCTGCTTCGATGCACCGTTGCCAACGCTTCACCCAATCATTGAAGGCGCCCTGGAAGTCGTCAACGGGAATCTCCTTCAGTGAGGTCGTCGCGGCTGCTTTTACCGCCTCCAGCGTCCCATGCCGAGTTCCTTTCAGGGTTCTTTTGATCCTTGGGAACAAAAAGAAATCCGCTGGTGCCAGATCGGGGCTGTACGGCGGCTGGGGCAGCGTTGCCACACCCATTTTGGCCAGCAACTCGGAGACAATGAGCGCGGTGTGGGTTGACGCGTTGTCATGGTGCAAGATCCAATTGTCGCGAATTTCGTTTCGGACGCGTCGAACCCTGTTGCGCAACCGTTTGAGCACTTCACAGTAAAACTCCTTGTTGACTGTTTTGACGGTTTGTCCTTGTGGACAAACCGTCAATATTGGTGTTGTGTGATTTTTTGATTTTGATCGACGAGGGTGCAGTAGATACCTCTGCGCGGAGCGTGACCCTGCCTCAACAACTGCCCGCAGGCGACTGATACCGGTCTCGTTTCCAAGCTCAGATCCCCCACCAACTTCTCCGCCCCGTCAGCCAGCGTTGCCAACTACAAAAAATCATTCCGGGAACTTCTGGGACAAACCCTGTATAAGTTCTCAATTAGTTTTAATTGCGGACTGCTTTGAATTTTTTTTTTTTGGTCGACGGACCAGAAGACATGAAAACAAAATTATCTTACACACTATATAGATACGGGGGGGGGCTTTATACTTCCCTACAAATTTTCTGATTCAATGAAATAGCATTGAGGTAAGAGCTTTAGCTCCCTCTAGCAAAAAATTAGACCCCTAGAAAAAATTCAGTTTTTTATCTTCTGTAGCCGGGCCAGTTTTTAACGTTTGCGGGTCGTCTATTGAGAATCACTGGTGTACAGTTATTCGATAAGCTTTTCTTTTTACGCAGTTGGAAGTCGAACCCGCCAAAAGAAAAGATAAGTAAAAAAATATGTGCT
>QLNU02014176.1:34213056-34229087 GCA_006491805.2 Dysdera silvatica | reverse complement strand
TGCAATAAACAACATTGGAGTGTTGCCAACTCGATGTGGTTAATACGTTGCCGGTAGCGGTTAGTGCTTTTTTCAGGAGTACTCCTGAAGAGGAGAGACCTTGTTCTCTCGAAACGTGCGTCGAACCATCTTTTAAACTTACAACTACGCTAAAAAAACGTTGTTATTTCCCATTATTGTAATAATTTGGAATTCAATATTTTCCTGATGAACACTAATTTCAAATTCAATATTTGCCTGGTGAACACTAATTTCGAATTCAACATTTGCCTGATGAACACTATTTTGTGCTTCAATATTTTCCTGCTGAATATTAATTTGACACATTATGATGCACACCGCGGAAAGAGTAGAAATTCATATGTTATATAGCTGATTTTGTGTACAGAAAAAACTGGGAAATTACTATAGACATGTCAAGGAAATTAGAGACCGCCGAAAGGTAGGACTAAAGTATACATAACAATCATTCGAGCTCACAAAACCAGCAAAGATGATTTACTTTGCAAAGTTTAGTGTCCTTCATTTTTCCACTCAAAACATTAATAAGCCTTCTTTTTTATTTCAGCACAGCCTCCAGGCTTGTTGTCATGTGACCCAGCTCAAACTTTTACAAAATTTTTTTTTTTAATCGTCCTCAGTTTTCTTGAGAAAATTATTTTCTATTCGAGATTAAAAAATGATAATTAGTCCAATTTCGTAGAAATTATAATTTCGCCAAGTATAATAATTTTTCTCATTTTTTCATTTGCTTAGCCGTAGCTTTTGAAATTTTTTAATGTAGCAAAAGCAAACAAATTATACATGCCAATTTACTTTAATTATAATCATTTCGTTTTTATAATATCAAGCATTGCTCAGTCATTAGTTAAGTAACGCGATTACATTACTCGATTACTGTTATTTATGAGTAATAATGGTTTTCAGTCCTGTGTTTCTTTGTCTCTAGTAATTTGTTAATTAAGCCTATTGTAATAAAAGGTGACCTTAAAATATACTCAATTGAATATCTCTAATATCCGAGGCTTCTCCCAAGGTAGGGGTTTTGTGGGTTAAACATCTCCATTTGAGCAATACTGTTACTTGTAAAAAAACGCCTTATAGGAATAAATTGCATTTTTATGGAAAATTCATTTTTGTCAATTGAATATCTCTAATAACTGTCAATAGTCAATTGAATATTTCTAATAACTGTTAATAGTCAATCGAATATCTCTAATAACTGTCAATCGTAAATTGAATACCTCTAATAACTGTCAATCGTAAATTGAATACCTCTAATAACTGTCAATCGTAAATTGAATACCTCTAATAACTGTCAATAGTCAATTGAATACCTCTAATAACTGTCAATCGTAAATTGAATACCTCTAATAACTGTCAATCGTAAATTGAATACCTCTAATAACTGTCAATCGTAAATTGAATACTTCAATAGCGTCAATCGTAAATGAAACCTCTAACTGTCAATAGTCAATTGAATATTTCTAATAACTGTTAATAGTCAATCGAATATCTCTAATAACTGTCAATCGTAAATTGAATACCTCTAATAACTGTCAATCGTAAATTGAATACCTCTAATAACTGTCAATCGTAAATTGAATACCTCTAATAACTGTCAATAGTCAATTGAATACCTCTAATAACTGTCAATCGTAAATTGAATACCTCTAATAACTGTCAATCGTAAATTGAATACTTCTAATAACTGTCAATCGTAAATTGAACACCTCTAATAATTGTCAATAGTCAATTGAATACCTCTAATAACTGTCGATAGTCAAATAAATATCGCTAAAAACTGAGACGAGTCACATGATAGGTGTTTTGGTGGTTATACTTCTCCATTTGGAACAATATTATTAGTTGTAAAAATATTAATTATGGGAAAGAATTGCGTTTTCATCAAAATTCATTTTTTTCTATCAAATATCAAAAAATAGCCACTACACATATTTTTTTAAATCATGTGCACAAGCTATTCGTGTACAGCATTTATTATTATTTTTTAGCAAATTTTCCTGATATTTATTTCTATTTATGAAACCATCTGTTATGACTCATATGTACAACCTCAGATATTGTTCTCGAGTTTTCTCTAAAATATGCAAAATTTAACCTCAAACAAAAATTTTCTGCCGATACATCTCCTTGATATTAATATTAAAATTTTCACTCGCAAATATAAAATAAGTAAAAATACTCTTTAATAATTAAAGCATTATATAATTATTAATGCCATTAACTTATCTCAGAATTTTTTAAATGTACGACAAACATTCTACTTTTTAAGTGAAAGACGTAAATAAATATGCAAAGAATATACGTTACAATATTTTTGCCAAATAAATAACAATTTTAGAATTTATTCAGAGACAGTAAGTTTGGAATTTGTGAAAAAAAAATTCATACAGATGTCTGAGAATAATGAAAATCTGGATAAAAAAAAAGGAATAAAAGATACAAAGGAAAAACAAAGGGAAAAATGGAGGAATGTCAGAACACCTCGGACATGGAGGCAAGACATACGCAAATAATGAATGAGTTAAGGGATATAAAGAGTAATATGATAGAGGACAGTAATGAAATGAAGGAAAGATGTACCGAATTGTCTGATAAGATCGATAATATTTCAACAACGATGAAGGAAATGCGTACAGTCTTTAAAGATATAACGAGATAGTTTGAAATAATAATGGAGGAAAATAGAAAGAATAAAAAAGAACTGATGGATTTCAAAAATGAATTGTTAAACAAAACGGATAATCTGAAAGGAAGGAGTGAAGAAAACAATCATAATATTCATACACTTATAGAAGAAAATGGAATTTTGATCGTAGATATAAATAGCATTGATCAGTATATGCGAAGACAAAATTTAGTAATTACTGGTGTACCTCTACTTAAAGCCGAAAACTGTGAAGAAATAATAAGTAAGATTTGTAATGATATGAATATTGAATTAAAAGAGGATGATATACACGCTGCACATGAACTTCGAGGAAGAGGTGAAAATATTATTGTGAGATTTACAAATGTTAAAAAAAGGAATGAAATCTGGAGAAACAGAAAGAAAGAAAGAAATAACATAAAAAATATGTCAACAGAGGGAACAGGGAGTATACAAAACAAAATATATATAAATGAATATTTAACGAGCTTAAATAAATATCTATTAAATTAAGCTCTAAAATTTAAACGTAAATATAACTGGAAATGTGTATGGACGGTGTATGGAAGAGTAAAAATATGGGAAAAAGAAAACTTGGAGATACATGAAATCCATAACATCAAACATATCGAACAATTAAAATGAAAAATTGATAACATACATAATAGAATAAAATACCATCAGGAAAATCAAGAAATAAAAATGGACAGCTAGAAAAAATAAAAGACAATAAACTATTAACGAACAACTAACTCAAAATCTTCTACGTGGACGCTCAAAGCTTAAAGAATAAAATCGCAATAACTGAAGAGTTAATTCAAGAGAATAATCAACCTGAAATAATGATTATTACAGACATGGAAAAGGGAAGGTGTAAACTTGAATATAAACGGATATTACGAAAATAAAGTGTTTAGAGTTAACAAAAATGAGGATATCCAGCTATGCAAAAAGCAAAATTGATAGTGAAATAATAGAATAATATTTAATCATGGAGAGAAATGTGGAGATGATAGGGGTAAAAATAAGCTACTTAAAAATTTTGGCTTTATATAGGCCACCACAGGGACAGGTAAATAATTTCATCACGAACCTTGAAAATAATTTAAACATCCTTCAAAATACTTTTATAAATAAAATATTGGTCATAGGGGATTTTAATATCAGAATGGAAAATGAAAATTTAAACGAAGAAAAATTATTAGACCTCATGGAATCATTGGGATTTGAAAATAAAATAAACGAACCAACAAGGGTAGATGATAAATCACAAAGTATAATAGATTTGTGCTTTATAAACATACAGACTGAAGAAAAAATATTAAAAACATGTATAGGTGATCATACACCAATACTAACTAAATTGACAAATGAAAAATTGCTAAACGACAAGATAAAAAAACAAGAAATTTTTCCACGAGAAATATAGAAAATTTTTGTAAATTGTTAATAGATATCAATTGGGAAATACTAAATAATAGATCTGGGGATGAATTGTACGATAAATTTATGGATACATTGAGGATCACATAGGAAAAATGTTTTGTATATAAGGAGATCAAAACAACAAAATACTTAGATAAACCATGGTTTGGAAAACTGATCAAAAAAAATTAAAAAGTAAAAATAAAGCATATATAGAATTTATGAGAACCAAAACCAAAAATGATTCTGAAATATTTAAAAAAAAGAAATCTATTAAATAAAATAATTAAAAACAAAAACTCTTCATTATAATAATATATTTATGACGAAAGATCCAAACAAACAATGGGAAAATATAAATAAGTTAATGGGTGAAAAAGATAAAAATTTAAATACAAAATTAGTAATAAATATAAATAATGTCAAAATAACGGACATACAAACTCAGTCAAATTCTTTTAATGATTTTTATATAAATATAATGGAAGAAATTATACAATCAAATAATAATGGTGTGGATATAAATTATCAACGAGTAGAATCACGAGCAAATAGCATGTATCTTGCAGAATTCACAAAAGAAGAAATAAAAAAAAGGAACTTCAAAAAATTAAACAAAATAAGGGTGAAAGGCTTGATGGCATTAAACTAAAATTAGTAAAATTTTGTGCCGGAGAATTAGTAAAGCCCTTGTATATGATTTTTAATAATATCCTTGAGACGTCATATATACCAATAAAAATGAAAACAAGTAAAGTTATTCCAATATTTAAAAAAGGGGATAGGAAATGTCTATACAACTATAGACCAATCTCAATAATTCCTATATTCTCAAAAATCTTTGAAAAACTATTATACAATAGGCTATTGAAATATTTGGACACATATAATATATTAAATTCAAGACAATATGGGTTCCGAAAAAATTGGACAACAGAGGATGTCCTCATTAAAACAGTTAATAAAATTCAAGAAAAAATTGAAAATAAAGTATTTGTTATAGGCATATTCTTTGACTTAAGCAAGGCTTTCGATATTATAAATAGACCAATCATTGTTATTAATTAAAATGCAAATGTATGGAGTTAGAGATAATGTGCTTAAATTGTTTCATAGTTATTTAACAGGTAGAACTAAAATTGTGCAAATAAATCATATACATTCTAATCAAGAGCAAAATACATGTGGAATCCCCCAAGGCTCCATACTTGGGCCACTATTGTTTCTCAGATACATAAATGAGATTACTGACATTGACGATGATGTAAACTTATTTGCTGACGACATAGGTCCAATTTTTGGAGATATGTCACAAGAAAACCTCTTCATCAAGGCAAAATTAAAACTAGAAATTCTAAATCAGTGGTTTAAAAATAATAAACTAATAGTTAATAGAGAAAAAACTAAGCATATACTTTTTCATAATATAAATAAAAAATTAGATAATTTGGAAATATTAAAGTTAGATAATAAGGAAATAAAGAAAACGGATGAAATTAAGTTCCTTGGTATTTATATAAATGAAGTTTAAATTGGAATAAATATATTTTGGAAGTTAATAAAAAAAATTAGAAAAAGTGTAGGAGTATTAAAGATTAAAGAATCTGTTACCCATACACGTAGAAATTCATTTATATTATTCATTGATATATAGTTATATTTTATATGGAAATAGTGTCTAGGGAAATATGAATATAAAAAATCGAAAAAGTGTGCAAAAAATATTAAATAGGTTTTGGAACAATGTAACGCAAAAAAAAAACAAAAAACAAGAAATAAAAATTGAAAATAATATAATGGATTTAGATCAAATACATAGATTTAAAATTTTGATAATGATATTTAATAGAATAAAAAAAGGGAAGTATATTGAGGACATAAATATAGAAAATAAACCAAATATGAACAATAGTTGATCAAGGAAAACTTTAAAAATTAAAAAAATAAAAACAAACATGGGTTCCGGTAATATAAATTATTATGGTATTAAGATGTGGAATTCATTACCAAACGAAATAAAAAATATTACATCAGATACTGAATTTAGAAACAAATTAAGAAGACTAATTATAAGAAATGAAACTTAAGCCAGTATAGGGAGAGAGGGAATTAACTTTTGGTTTTGCAACTCTTCCTCCATGTGGAGGAATGACAAAACTGTAGTATGGAATATAAAGTATTGTATTATTATTATCGTATAGTCAAATAAAACAATATCAGTTTAGTTTCTTGCAATCTTCGCGCCCATACTAAAAGCTTTATACGTGCTTCGGTGTCCATTTTGTGGTAGAAATATTTTACCTTTTACTAGTGCGACCTGTTTTTTAAAAGGGAAAAACTTTGAAATTTTTCGAAAGATGATGCACAAAAGCAAATCAAAATTTCAAAAAAAGAAACAAAAAGAAAAGAAAAAGAACAATTGAAGATACAGTTAATAATGTCTGTAATGTTTTTTGATCATTCTTCAAATATTTAAAAGTTTTCTTTTAGTAAAGGTAGAAGTATAGTATAAGAAACATAATAACAATTAAAGAAAATACAATGACATATATAGTTTGTTTGGATGTTTTATGGCGCAAGAGCATCTGGGCTATACTGCGCCAACATACATAGGAAATGCGCAACATATATAGGAAAAACTATTTATATACTCCATGTGCGCATACAGGGGCGCCAAGAGCAAACGCAGACCCCCAGACTTACTTTGATGGGCCCCTATGGGCAATAACACAGCTATTTTTTTTCTTTATGGGGGAGTGGTGGGTTGAGCCCCCAAATGAACAAAAAGTATGAAATAAGAACGCTTTTTTTTTGTACTTACTTATTACTTAATTATTTTACAAGATCACCGCTGAAAAAGAAAAAATTAACGTAAGCTACTATTATTATTTTTTTAATAATCGAGTCAGGATAATGAAGTATAATTAAAAAACTGTACATTAAAAATGCACAAAATCTTATTAATCTGGATTTAGAGAACAATTTTTCTGGCCTTCCGACTATTGGGGGGGGGACCGGGCCCCTCACCGCATAGGTCCTTGCCAGCGCGGGCCCTAGATTTTATCCGGGTCTCCGGGCTGCAGCCCCTGCTGCCCCCCATCTCGTCGGCCCTGCGCGCATACATGTGCATGTTTATGTCGAAATATGCAAAATTGAATTTGTTCGCACAGGAATACAACGCCTTTGTCCAATTATCGTCTGATGCTTATAAAATGACGGGGAAGATTTCGGAAGCTGTGGAGTTGAGTTGATAGTGTATAGAATTGGTTATCACAGTAGCGTTATCTTACATTATTTATAAGATATATTCAATTATTCCGATTAACTGTAAATTTGCATGCATTACTCATTATAATTTGAAATGCGGATCAACCATCTTTGCAATCTAGTTCCTTCTGATCCATATATTAACCGAAATTAATGCTGATGAAGTCAAGCATTCGAAGTGCGATTTCAACACCGAACTGGCCAAGTTATTTGAGACTAGTAGCAAATGTTGTGTAAATAAACCACTTTGCTATCATTAGCAGTTTATGGTATCCAATACTGTTAATAATACTGATACCCACCATGTATGATCGGTGTTGAAAAGCCACAATTAATATATATATTACCACTTATCATGTTCCCTTTCATGATTTGTGGAATATGTTCACAAATAGTGAATTACAACATTACTACTCACTCCTTTACTAATTAAGAAGTTAAATATTACATTAATAAGGTGTTGTTTGGCCCAAACTTTTCCAGTTATTCTGATGCACATCCATTATCAAAGGGTGATTTATTCTTTTCAGGGTTTGTATGAAACCATTTGTCTATGCTGGGTGGTTGGCTGAATTTTTATGAAAGACAGCCAGGGCCATTCTGCGCCAAACTAATCTTGGGCCACACGCACGGTTTAAGTCAGAAAGAAATTAAATCTAATACAGTGGTAAAATTTTATTTCCCATTGCTTTTTGTCACTAGATGACACTACTGTGTCGATCTTATTCCCGTGATTTTGTCTGAAAGCGCCAAATGTATTAGCCAATCCTCATCGTAAAAATGTTTTGTATTTTAAGATATTTTAACATCATTGGAAAGGTCCCGTCCTATAACGATGGAATAACTGTTTAAATCGAAGATATCTCATATCCCCTTTGAATAAATATACAGTTTATTTTCACTTCCTCAGCGCTAAGTATTTTCAGGTTTAATCTAGTTGCTAACTCTAGCTACTTAAGGTATCATAGGATCTTTCAAATTTTCAAAAAATTGTTTTTTTTATCACTTCAAAAAAAATTTAAACCATTAGAAGTATTTTGAAACAAACCGGAGCAAAAACTGTCCACTACGAGACTGACAGTGATGAAAACAATAATACTACATTTCATTCAATTTTAAGTGCTCGTAAAACTTTAAAGCGGATTTTCTCAGAACGTGTTTTTTGAGCTTGCGATCATGATAACCTGCCAACCAGTTAAGAAAATGGAATAAAATTTTCCAGAAAACTTTATTATATGGCACTTTATAACGTGTACCTACCCTTTTGCAATTTTTATTAATATATTATTAAATATGGACAAAATAAGGTCTTATAAATATGCGCAAAAAGCCATATTTAAGGGAAAAAGTAATATTCATAATTAATTTTCATAATTACTTTTCTTTCTTAGGTAGGGTATAAGTACCCAATATCTGTGAACAATTTGAGCCCATGAGCAACACTGTAGCAGCAAAATTTAAGTTAAAATTCTGCGCGTAGTCTGTTGCCATGTAATATTCAATTCGTAAATCATATTTAATATTTTGTAAAATTAAGAAAAATATTTGACATTTAAAATTATTGTCGGTCATGCCGTATATACTTAATAGATGGTTTGTTATTGTTGGTCAAAAGCTCTTTAATTAGATTTATATTTACTGAGAAAACTAAAGTTAAAAAACCATTATAAATTTCTCCATTTTGGGAAACTTGAAGGTCCCATTACCCCTTAATCTAGTTGAATACATGGTGGACATTTATGAAGCCTTGTTGATAAATTACTTATTTGAAGGTATCATAGGATCCAATAGATTCGGAGAATAGAAGCCGGAGGCAGTGAATTCCATATTTTCGGGCCAGCGTAACCCAATATTCTGAAGCTAATATCTCATTCTGAACTTGTTAATTGATGTTGATAATGACGTTGCGGTAATTGAAGTTCAATAGGTAGGGAACTGGCTTTGTTTCTGAGCTGATATAATATCGAAAAGCTATGGTTAATATGTATTTACAGTTACATCACTCACCGTTCAACGGGCGAAGTGAAAACGGCGTTAAACGGAAAGCAAGCAGAAGCTGTGTATGTTTTTAAATGGCTGCCAATTGTTTGTCTAAGATGGTAAAAAGAAATTATATCGATATTTAATCTGTTAGTTTCTTTCGGTCACGCAAAACATCTTTTTGTAGGACGTTCTTTATTCAAATATATTGTAAAAGAATATAAAATGGCATATATTTTGTACAAACTGGACTATGTTAAATATTGAAAGTGTGTATCGTCATAATGAAATAGACTTTTAATACCAGCTATTTGTCTGTTATTGAAATTACAAAAGTTGTGTAAATAAGGTTCGAGAAGTTGTTATTGAAACTCCAAAATACCACTGCTCGAGCAGTCTATTATTGAAAGTATAAAATACGACTGCTCGAAAAGTTGTTATTGAAACTCCAAAATACCACTGCTCGAGCAGTCTATTATTGAAAGTACAAAATACGACTGCACGAGCAGTCTATTATTAAAAGTACAAAATACGACTGCTCGAGCAGTTTATTATTAAAAGCACAAAATACGACTGCACGAGCAGTCTATTACTGAAATACAAAAGTTGTATAACTAAGACTCGAGTAGTTGAAATTGTTTAACTAACACTAGTTAGCTTTTTCCGTGATAATTTTGTTCATTATTTCATAACACTTACCAGATGAAGCGCCAGACAATTTCATTTCGTAGCCATTTTTCAACAAGTAAAACTAAATTTAAACAAAAAGCTCTTATTCAAAGCCCTTATAGAAAGGAAACCTTATCAGTTTAGACAGACAATTGGGGAACTTGCATTCAGTGGAAGGAAATTGTTATCTAATTGATGAGAATGGCCAGGCCAAACATCTCTAAACAGAAAAAAATGTGTTAATTTGAACTATATTAATTCTGTGGAACAGTTTCTGGGGCCTTAAAATACCGTCGTTAAAGGGAAATAGTCGCTAATTACAATAACGTTATTGAGCAAATCTAGTATAAAAAACCAACTAAAATTATTTTGTATGTCTTCAATTTTTTCTTAAGGATGTCATGACATTTCAAAATATTTTTAAGAGCTTTTTATTCCATAATTATTTTTGATCGTACATCTCTATTAAACATTGTAAGGAAGAACAGCTAATTTATAAAGTATAATTTAACGGTCATAGTAAGGAAAACGTTACCGTGTTAGTTTTCAGAATTGAAAGTGGCAAAATTGGCAAAATTGACCTTTGTAGTCTAAGAGAATGATTACCATTAAATTAATTCTCACTGAGAAAACAAACTTAGTGTGTATGTTGTTTCCATAGATTAGATTTCATAAAAAATATTCATCAAAGAATTCAATAATCATTACTGAAGAAAAAGATTCTCGAATATGTTATTTTTACTTTAAACCAATATATAAATAATTTACAGCAATTCCAAAACCTTTTATGTGGAAAAATGCTTTTACGGTCCTTCCGGTCAAATTGAATTTCGGTATGTCATCATGCATTTATCGTTGTCTTGTAATCTATGCAGCTCTTGCGTTTTATTTCAACAATATATAAGCTTCTTTGCAAGTTTTTATGTTGCTTTTAGGAGACAACAGCCTTCGAAACATTTTGTCATATTATGTATACTTTATGTGCGTGTCAAACTATCTCCACCTCGTGTTATCCGCCAAATATTGCAACAGCCGTTACGAACTTCCTTTTTCCTCCACATTTTCCACCGTTGCTTTATGATTTTCATTTTTATCGCATGCTTACATTTTTACCTGCCTAGCTTACGGCAATTTAATGCCTGCTCTTTAAGGTTCCACTCTAAAAAATCTTTTACCTTTAACCTTAAAAAAAATTTTATACATCACTTCGCGTTTATAGTCGTATGATGCAGGACCATTATACCTACTGGGAAGTTGTTATTACGATGGTGCAGTGGTAACGTGTTCACATAGCCTGCCGTTGATCCAAATTCGACTTTCAACGGTGAAAAAAAAGCGTTTATCGACTAACTACTCACTGTAATCCGAGGGTTGGTTTCATTAGTATCAAGAGCTCCGAATCCTTTGGAAAAATGCATACCCACAGCACAACGATAGCATAAAGGTGACGCATTTATCTATCGTGCCGTTTACACAAGTTCGACTCCCAATGGGGTAAAGAAGTGTTCTACTAACTGCGCATTTTAATCCAAGGGTTGGTTACCTACGCTTCAAGAACTTCGAATTTCTTGGGAGAATTTAAGTCAAGTGACGTAGAGCATTTATTATTAGGCAGTGAGTAATGCATTTATTTATTGTGCCGTCAATCCGTGTTCAACTCTCAACGGTGGAAAAAAATATTTATCGACTAACTGCTTACTGTATTCAGGGTGCTTGTTTCCTGGGCCTTAAAAGCTCCGAATTCCTTGGGAAAATGCAGGCCCGCTGCCCTACTGTAATGTAGAGGTGAGACATTTGCCTAGAGTGCCGTTAATACAAGTTCAACTCCTAACGGTGACAAAAAAATTATCGACTAACTGCTCACTTTAATCCGGAAGTTAGTTTCCTAGGCCTGCTTCGAATTCTTCATGAGAATGTAGGTACAAAGTCCTGCGGCAGTTTGGAGGTAACGCAATTATCTAACGTGCTGTCAATCCGAGTTCGACTCATAAAGGTGAGAAAAAGAAATCGTTTATCGACTAACTACCCTCTGTAATCCGGGCGTTGATTTCCTAGGCCGTAAGAGCTTCGAATTCCTTGGGAGACTGCAGGCCTACTGCCCTACGATAGTATAGAGATGACGTATTTATCCATGGTGCCATTAACACGAGTTCGACTTCCAGCGGCATAATAGAACGTGTATTGTTTTTCTGCCCACCGTTGCGTGACGTTTGATTTCTTTAGCAGCAGGAGTTCGGACTCTTGGAAAATTGTATGTCCCGGTACAGTAAGACTTTTGGTATCCTTGCGCCAGAAAAAGCAGAATCTACCAAATATTTCAAAGAAATGAATCTGCAATTGTGGCGAATAACGGTAGCTCTGTAGTAGATTTATATCCCGTGTATGCTGGCACCGTAAATAAAAAATAGGATTTATAGCTCTATCTATAATAAATAAACTTCCACAATCTACGAAAATAGACATAGTTCGTGACACAGGTAAGAAAAAGCAAGGTAAGAGTTAAAACGCTTCGATACAGTTGAACTTCCATTTTATAAGAGTAAGGTTTACGTAGCAGAACGTGAAATGTTTGAAATATTAGTATCAACCGTTCAGTATTTGGTGGTAGATCCTATTAAACTCGGCTCAGTAATTACCGTCCTTCTCTCCTTATTTCGGTCTCCCCTCTCCATTTCTCGGTTTCGACCCCATTTTCAGATTAGAAGGGGTGATGTTTCCTGGCGAAGAATAATGAAGTATGATAAACAATTTTGAACCGCAGGTTGAAGCTAAATCTAGAACTTTTTTTAGTATGGGATAAAAAGAGGCATCGTCCCCACCTTGGAGTCGAAGCAGGGTCTTTCCGTTGACCCCCGAGTGCCTTAACCACTAGGCCAACGAGGACAAGAGAAACGTTCCTTTTTGCCTTATATAGGATTGTAAGATATTATTACCCTTCGCAGGGATAACACAATTGCCAAATAATGGTCAACACACAAAACCACCGGGGCGAGTTTTTATGATTTTTTTTAGCTCTAGATTGAGCTTTAACGTAGATATAAAAGTTATTTATCATAATAAAACTCTCCAAGGAAAAAAAGTCATGAAAACTCGCCCCGGAGGCTTTGTGTGTTGACCATTATTTGGCAATTGTGTTAGCCCTGAGGGCAATAATATCTTACGATAATAAAGTAATTTGACAACACTTTGTGTTCGCTTTGAGTTCTCTCCAGTCGTGCCTGGAAAAGGACGGAGATGTCTGCCTGAAATGCTTCGATATGCTTCCACCCCCAATTTCATGTCGATTGCATTTGTGAGTTTTATAGCGGAAGTTCAGGCAAGGTCATGGTGCGCCAGAACCTACACTTTTCCGAGGAATTCATACCTTTTAAGGACTAGGGAACCAACCTTCGGACTATAGTGAGCAGATCCTCGGTAAGCTCTCATATTTTTAGCATCGCTGGGATTCGAACCTAGGATTCATGGTCGGTTGAGTGGACTTTCATGGCGCAAGAACACTCCAGGTCTTTATGCACCAAACCTGGTAATCAATTTTACGTTCACAGTTTTTTACTGAATTGATGCTGTAAATTTACAGCCTAAATATATTTTGTTCTTTTCTTCTATTTCACTTTCTCGATTTTATTGTTTTTTTAGCATAGTTTGTATGATAGCACACACGCTATATTGCGAGTTAAGACGATATGTACTCACGCAATTTCATAACATGGAATCGAAATGCATCACTTACAAGGGAACCCCTTTCGCTGTTCACTGCATTTTGATATCAGACCTATGGAAGATGATAATGCTTGACTTCCTGATCACAAGTATGTAATCATTTGTCTGCTAAAATGACATGACAATTTTTTATGAATATTTGAAGTCCAAAAATGACACTTTTTTCGCCAGGTTTGATATTTTTTAATCGCACTGTATGTGAGCAAAAACAGGTTTGAAGTCGGTAAGATTATGAAGGATCATCGTATTTAACGGATAAAAATAAAAAAATTATGTCTCAGCTAATTTAAACAGTATAAAAAAATTAATATGAAAAATGAACTTTTAGCATAGATATTTGGCGAATTTGAGGACAATTTTGAAGGCTACTCCAGGTTTTCGTTCGAGGTAGTTATTTCGTATTATCGCAGCCCATGTCAAGTTTCTTTTACATTTCTTTTTCCAAAATATTATCTCATGAGGAAAAGAAGCACATGAATACATATAAGCATGCATACTCATGTATGCATGCTTATACATGGA
This sequence comes from Dysdera silvatica, assembly GCA_006491805.2. Lineage (NCBI taxonomy): Eukaryota > Metazoa > Arthropoda > Arachnida > Araneae > Dysderidae > Dysdera > Dysdera silvatica. The sequence goes on along the minus strand of QLNU02014176.1, from coordinate 34,214,830 downwards.
TATATATAAGCATGCATACATGAGTATGAATTAATGAAATGAATGAATGAATATTCATACATGTGATGCGTGAATATATATGAATAAATGAAATGTGTGAATATTCATACATGTGATGTGCAATATGAATGGAATGAATATTCATATTACGTATGCACATGAAATGGTTGAAATATCTGATGTGAATATATATGAATATATGAGATGTATGAATATATGAGTATCTATATATATATGAGATGTATGAATATATGAGTATTCATATATGACATGTATAAATATATATGAGTATCCATATATGAGATGTATTAATATATGAGTATGAATAAATGAAATGCATGAATATATGAGTATTCATGTATGAGATGAATGACTATATGAGTATCCATATATGAGATGTATGAATAATGAAAAGTTGCTATATTTACACAACCTGGATGTGGTCATTGCATATCACATGCTGTTGCAACCATGGAATTTAAAAAAATTGTGAACAAAACTTAATAGTAGGCTATTTGAAAATGCATTTATTGTAATTAGAAAAAATGTGAACAAAATTTCATGAAATGTACTTTATTTCATGAAGTTATGTAACCATAAATTGTGGATTAATCGTTGAATTATGGTTTTCATTTAGATGTTAAGGTGAAAATTCAAAATTCTCTTTTTAAAATGACTAATTAAATTTAAACACACATAAGCACAGAGGTGGACAATTAAATTAAATAAAAAAAAATATATATATACAAAAAAAGAAAGAAAGAAACGGCACACACACTCTCTCTCTCTCTCACACCATTGTGTATATATTGTGTATAAATGTATGTTATATGTATTAGTCATCATGTATTTCGAGATTCTGCCGCTCTTGTTTTTTAAATTTCAGAAGAATATGTACTCCCGACCTTCGACACCTCTTTTCCTTGATGACATTACACCAATCCAACATCACATCACATTATATCAATTTAATCTCTTCAGCTCCTCATCTATTGTTCCCCTACGTTCATGGTCAACTCCGTGGCGTCAACCTAGCCTCTTCATCCTGAAGCCTGTGCATCAGACAGTAACCACTGAACAATCTTTAATCATCAGAAGGAGCCAATATGACTGTGCTAAAAAGAACTATAAAAATACGGGACTACAATTCTTCAATCATCAATGAACAGTTTGATTTCTTATAATATTTATAATTTGATTGATTGTGTAATTCATTCTTAATGTCAAATTCTAAAAATGTTCAAAACTTGAAATTACATTAATTGAAAGTGTTGATATACATGTTGTACAATAGTAAGATTGCAATTCTAAAAATTCCCCATTTACCCTCTTAAACCCTTAAATGCATAAACTTCTTTCTCCTTTTTCCCTTTTGCTTCTCAGTAAGGTTACCCTTTTGACCTCCTATTTTTACCATTTGCAAGACGCAGCTGCGAAATAAGCCCCCTAGCTAATTTAACCTAAACATTTCCCTTGTATCTGCCGCAGTCCATACCAAATCCCACCATCTCTCCCTCAACGACTAAGCATACCATATAAATCCTAGCCCCCTTTCTTCAACTTCGACCCTTCAGGCTATAACTTGAACGTTTCTCGAAGGCCTGCGAACAGAAAGTCCTAACAACTTCCACGAAATCCCTGGTCGAGGGAGAAGTTGTAGGACTCCTTCGGCGAAAAACAGTCAAACCACCCACAGAGATCTCTGAGTCACCAAAAGCACATCTGGCATCAAGGCCTCCGAAACGAGATCGAGTTCGTGGAACGTATCACAAAT
>QLNU02014176.1:34175659-34189658 GCA_006491805.2 Dysdera silvatica | reverse complement strand
GCATAATACTCTTCATAGTCACCGTAAGCAAGCATTTAGGTGCGTTCCTTAATGTTGATATTTTAAATCTTACTAGAAAAATAAACAGTATTACAAATTAGAAAATTTTATTTATGTCTTTCATGTTAATAATCATCTATTCATGTATCTATACCAGAACCACTAATGGTGGTGTTTTGTTCTTTTGTTGTTGTTGTACAAAAAATTTTGTTGGTAATTTTTTTCTGGCAACCCCGCTTGAGCTCAAACTAGAGCGTTTTGCTTCATAGGAGCAAAAGAGACACCGCTAGTGGTTTAAAAAAAAAATGCCTCGGTGGTTTTGTGTATTGACCATTTGGCAATTGTGTTATCCCTGAGAAGGGTAATAATATCTTACAACCTTATATACTGAGAAAGGGAAGGACATTCCTGAGACTTGTTGGCCTAGCGGTTAAGGCACTCCCGATATATAGGTGAGACCCTAGTTCGAATCCTGGCCGGGGCGACATCTCTTTTCGTCTATACATCAAAAAACTCTAGTTCGAATTAAAGCATGGGTGTCGGAAAAAAGCGCTACCCGTAAAAATCCCCCCCCACAAAAAAAAAGGCTACAAAATGCCTGGACCAGCGACATTTGGCAATTGTGTTATCCATGAGAAATGTGATAATATCTTACAAGAAAACTATTTGCAATCGCAAGGATAAGTTTACTCCAAAATACCAAAAATTACCAAGTAACCAAATCCAAATCCAAATTATAAGAAGTCGCAACTTCTCGGATTAGGCGGGGCCTGAGGCAAAAGTAATTTTGGCGCCCCTTGCTACCAAATATGAGTTTTATAATGTAACGAGTAAATATTTTATTTCATTTTTACAGTGTACACATTTCAAATTTTTTTGCAAATGTAAAAAAACTGGAAAGGCATGATTTCTGATGACCATCTTTAAGGAGAGCCTTCGGCACCCTTCTAGGATGATTAGACGGGGCCGTGGCGCCGCTCTTGCGGCCGCTTATGACACAAACTGAACAATAATATTACTTCAATAGAAAAATATTTTCAAATTCAGTTAAAAAATTTGTATAAATCACGATTTACTTTAAACAGTAGTTTATTTTACTAATACAAAAGGGGTACATAAACTAAGCGTCTTCAACCAATGCAAGATATATATTTAATAGGCTTGATGTTAAGCTAACTAGAGTACAGAACTTAGAAAATTACTTTCTTCGTGCCACTGAGTCAAACACACTATTTTTGTTATCACGTTAAAGGAAACTGACGAGAATGACCTGCTATTAACTAAAGATGATCCGGAATGGACAGATACTCCTCCCGTTTTCCTTTATCATTGAATGTTCCCTGATCCTATTTATGTGTGTGGTCGTGAATACTCACAAAAAAACTAGGTATCGTTGACTATACATTTTTGAAAACACGTAGTTAATAATATCGTAATACAATTATAGTAAACGTTGATAAATAACAATATTATAAAATATAATAATTTTAGTTGTTCGGCAGAAATGCAATAATTTTTTGTAGTGTAATTTACAATTTTTATTCTGAGATTAGCTTTTGTATTGTTAATATTCGTTTCAAAAAAGAAACATTTTAAAAAGAGATTATGATATAACTCTTTTATTTTTTCTATAGATTTTGAAAATTAATAAATTGGAATTATGCAATTTAAAAACTTATATCTATAGTTATCGATATTATTGCAGACAAAATTAGAAACATGGATAAATAGCCAATTTACATAAATATACATATCATTTACGGAAAGTCATATGAAAAATTGACTAGGATCGAAAGTATTCTAGATATAAAATAAGGGAAAAAGACATATTTTTCGATTTAAATATACAGTCGATTCCGCTTAACTGGACCACGGCTTATCCGAAACAGTCGTTTAATTGGGCCAAATCTGAAGAAACGGGAGCCAAACCCAGGAAATTATTGTAATTGACATGGCTTAACTGGGTCACCATTCCGCTTAATTGGGGCAAAATTTTAAGATTACAATTAATTCTTACATATATATTAAGTTACACATAGTCACAAAAAAGTGTGCACAAACAATTTAATACGATGTAATACTATATTCAGTACAGCAAAACTTCAGGTATATCACTTAATATTTATCGTCGGCATCAGTGTAGAGTTTTCAAAATTATTTGGGGTCCCAAGCACATATTTTGCACTTTGTACATTACATTATATTATATATAAAATTGCAATTTTTTCAAATTATTGTGGGGGGGACTCGCGCCCCATGGGCCCATATAACTCTACGCCTATGATCGTCGGTGTGGTGATGCAGCGCTGGCATATACGTGACACATATCGGCGTTACATGCCTCGACTTGGGAGCGGGGTAAAACTGAAATTTTATTTTTAAACTGAATTACTTTAGCCAATCAGTAGCATTTTCTTATATATATATTGTGTATTATATATGTAGTATTAAAAAAATATTCATTGTTTTGTTTTATACGAAATTCACCATTTGGGGAAGCCAGTTAATTGAGACAAAATGTCCTAGTCCCAATGCGTCCCGATTAAGCGGAAACGACCGTATATGGGGAAGACGAAAGGAGAAATATGCGAGAAATTGGATAGAAAAAGTTGCATAGTTTTCAATAACATACAATAACACAAACACGGGAGCCCCCTAACCCAGAATTATATGCAGAGGGGTGCATTCGGGAAAAATTACAAATGAATAATGCTGTTGAACTATAGTTTCTTGTGGATTAAGTCTTTTTTTCCCCTTTTTAATAATCCAAGGGGGTTCAAGTGCACACCCCCTTACACCCCCTCGGGGTTCCTGTGAATCCAAATATTGTTAATTATTATTTGTTTATTTATTAATTAATTACAAAAGCCCGACGGTTGACTATTTAGCTATTAAGCATGGAAAGTGGTAGAAGTTGTAGTAAATTTTGTGTTATTCTGTGTCCACCATGTGGAGGTCTACTACATCGCACCCTTGTTAGTCACTTATAATTATATATAAATTTATCACTCATTTTTTTATAAATTTATATATATTTTGTAAATACATATTTACCTAAAATAAACTTTTTTTACGATTGAATGGCAACAGATTAGACTGTGATTTATTATGACGGTTGTAGCTGTGCCTTTGCCGAAGTAATCGTTATTGATGTAGTCATTGATGTGTCAATATATTACTGATATGCCAATGACTTAACTTCGGAGAGTCAAAGCTATGCGATACGTCAACTTAAGTAATTGAAGAAGTTTGTGACAATTTAGTTTCATATACATTGTTAACCAACTGGTTTAAATGAGGTCAGAAACCCATAATAAAGATCCATAAAAGCGGTTAAATGTAATAAAATAAAATACATAACCAGGTAAATAAATACTAACGGAAATTTTTTATAATTATTGTCAACAAGTTCTCTAATACGGCAACAACACTAAAAGAATTAATATAGTAAAATCTACTTTGTACAGAAATGATTATATTATAAATTATCAGATGTCTACATGTTTATTAACGTAGCTTTATGTATGCTCGTTATTGTGAATTATTTTATTATTATTATTTCTATACACATAGTATAGAAAAAATAATAATTCATATGTATAATAAAATCAATCAGACAACTTTGAGCGGTTTGTTAACAAACCGCTCAAAGTTGTCTGATTGCTTTTATTATATTTATGTCAAGCGGTGTTACCTACTCAACAATTCATATGTGATATCACATTAATAATAATTATATATAATATCCTTATAGTATTAATCTTTTAATAAAGTATCTCTAATATTACAGATCATAAACTAAAAAATACAACACATTTCCTTTATTTTAGAAAACTCTATATAAACTAATCTTGTTTCCAGCTCTAAGATTTTAATCAGATATCTATATTTGCGGTCAGAAAGCACAAATATTGGATATTTACTAGGTAAGTATTAAGCAATACTTCTAACAGAAAGGTCCACCGAAATATCTCTGTTTCAATATTTTCAAAGAGGAAACATTTCTGATGAAATTTCCCTTCAATGTTCTTATTACGGAAAATATATATTGTTACCTAAATTAAATTTTAAGACGACCCTCATAATATTTCAAGAATTCCATTTCACTTAAAATACACGCTACAGCACTAGAGAATGGAATGTTTTTATAATACATAGGGAGTTCAAAAATTGCTTTCACAAATGCATTAGAAAACAACACAAAGACAAACATAGCTAGAATAAACCGAGTTTACACTTTGTATTCACCATTTCTAAATAATTTTTTCTGCTCCGTTGCACGTACCGTATCTAATCTATAAAAATTTCCGTCCAAACACTTAAAAACAATTTGCTGTCCATAGACATAATGGTGTTCACCTTTGCAATTCCTTAATACCAGTCACGGAGTTTTGAGAACGACATACTTGACAAATCTTCGAAACAATTAATCCAGAAAGAGGTGGGTAATATTCGGTGTTCGAAAAGATCAAGGAAATAATCTGTCTCGTCCAATATCTCGCACTGAACATTTGGCATTGAGAAGATCTCGATTCTACAAATTAAAGTGAAGCCACATTCTGTCTTGTTAGAAAATTACTTCTGGATCTGTTGTCTGTACCAGAAGTTCTGCAAAATTTTCCATTATGTCACGTTTCTAAGTACTAAGCTTCCTTTTTCAGAGTCACCATTTTTACTAACTTAATGCCTCTGCGACACGCATTCGACATATAGGTATAAAGATAAACAAAAAAAAAACCTTTCAAATATGAAGATAATGCTGAAAATCATTTTACTCTGGTTATATTAACTTTCATGTTATCAAGGAATGAAGCTATAAACGTCCTTTACGGACACCTTGTATACAGTGAAATCTGCCTATAACTAAGAATTCGTATATTGTGCGAAAATGCGGAAGTCCTCAGAACTTACAATTGTCCACATTATCCCAAATTTTCCACACGATTCCATCGCCATTGGTTTTTTTTTCTGGCGAATTCTTCAACAGTGCAATTGTGTCCTAACAGTGACAGTCTCAATGAGTATGTCTCTAATGGGAAGTTTTCATTTTGACTGTAAAGACGTTCATTTCATTGAGGAACACGCCCAAATCCTATTAGACACACAGCTATTTTCCAAACATGTGGCGTATCTGCTCCCAAGGCATACAACTAGAAAAAAAAACAAGATACTCAACCTGCGATTTAAATTACAGTTGAAATCGGACGCAGCCAATTCTCGAAAAGCTGAACGTAATGCGTTTCTGCAAGAAGTCTTTCACGAAACAGCAGTAAAATTGAACGTTTACTATTGTCCATAACTGGACGTCTTCAAAAAGCAAGGACCCAAGTTTTTCCAATCTGATTTGAACTTTAAGGAGGTTGATGAAATATTTGACTCAGACAAAATGACGAACTTGAATATCAATAACGCTGTTGTGTTTAAAAGCATTCCAGGAATTCATGACCCATCAATAAGTGCATGTTGCATATAAGGAGTTTTTAACGGAATGTTGTGGTCACCTAATTCTGGAATTCAAAGGCAGTTTCACAGTGGTTTCCAATATTAATATGAAAAGTACATTTAAATACTCTCTATGTTACCTAATTCTGCAGACTTGAAAAGAGCAGTAAAAAGATCATTTTCACAGTCAAATATTTACATAACAAACACAGAGTTTAAAGTAATTTTCGGCTTCTAAACTAACATCGCTTTCCTTTAATAAAGTGTAATGCCATCATAACTGTGATAATGATTATATGAACATATTTTATTACTATAATATTCATTTAGTAATAATCGTTTGTTTGTAACTAAAGCAATGATGTAAATAGAGATTTTCAAAAATAGATACAATTGTTATTATCGTAGTCGTGTGAGTATTGTGTGTTTGTGTATGTTGCATATGTGTACGCATATTGTCAGCATAATTTCAATAAACTGGCGAATCGGTGCCGCATAATTCCGAAAATATTGCTGCATAATTTTTGGGGCCTATAACGATATTTCCTCCAATCGCGATAGATATAGAGCAGGCGCGATGGATATAGTCATGTTCAACCCTGTCTATAAAGATAGATACCTTTTCTTCGTCCCTTGAGTATCATTCTGGACAGATTTTTCTGTATTTTATATGGTGCAGTACATTATAGGGGCATTCAAAATTTCGCTGTAAACGCGATATATGAACTTGAATGAGCAACTTCGAAAATTTTAACAGAGCATTTTAAATATAACAAACTATCGGAAACATTGCCTTCTTTAGGATTGGAGAAATGGAATGGCATTAAAACGATTTGTTTCTATGCGTTGTTGCTTTTAGCTAAAAGTAACAACAGAAGAAACAGAAAAGAAAATAACATTGCACCAAATGGGATTCAATCCAGGAGACTAAGTGACCATTTTGCTGCCAGAATATAACTGTGCCACAACTTATGGTTATATTTTTATACTTGTTATACAAAATTATTATTGGCATTAGGCATAAAATAGAAAAATTATGAAGTCTACCCGTACTTTGGAATCATAAATACAAAAACGATACGTTACATCATTTCCTTTGGTGGATAAGAAGACATGGCACCATTACAGTAAACCGGAGTTACTTGATAAAATTCAGCATTGAGATGCGACTATTTCTTTTGTAGATTTTTTTAAATCAAAATAAATTTAACTTCAACCAAAAGTTCGGGTACATAAGATCGTCACATCAATTAAACCCCCTAGAAGCTTTTGTTCTGATGTAGATGACCATGGTTTGATTTAATGGTAATTCAGCTTATTCAGAATCGGATATACTATGGAGACACTATGACACAATGACATATTCTGGAAATTTATATCGGATTATCGAGATAGAAGAACATTAAAAGAAGTAACAACTTCTAAGAATTTCATTTAAAATTCTAATGAATAAAAATATAAGTTAATAGTTATGTCTGAATTTAATACCAAATTTTTTTCTAGACTGTTTCGTCTTTCTGAAGTTACGCAATGAATCAGAACTTACTTTGATGCATAAATATTCTTGAATTTATTTAGAGCACAAAATTTTGAGCTTGTTCACAACAAATATTTTTGAACTTGTTTACAACAAACATACTTGAAGTTATTAACAATAAAGTTTTGTTTTAAATACGTTTAAAAAATACATGAATTATTGTTTATTCTTGCTTTTTCATTGAAAATAAACTAGCTGAAAATAAAAGGTGTAATAGTTCTGTCGAACAGGTAATGAACTTATGATGACTTCGTGGATATTTGTTTTGCGATATCGAATTAATGAGTTTTTTTTCATAGCACTACATATTATACAAAAAAAAATTAAGAAAAGTTCAGTTATCCCGAATATCGAATCATCCGAAGATTCAAGATATCAAGACCCAATTGCACGTACTTTATCTTAATTTAGTAGCAAAATGATTAAACTTACTATCATAAGCCTTCAAGGTTCGAATTCGATTTCTAGTGTTAGATATAAATATCTATAAATTTATTTTAATTCGGAGATCCCGTTTAGCCCTCTGTTCGGAGACGACAGCCCTTAGAACAACTTTAATCTTATCTATTACTACAAATTTGAAACGGGAGTTTATTAATTTTCCTGGCAATTTAAAAAAAACAACTATATATTCCACGTGACTGATATATTTTGAGGGTGTTACTTAAATAATTTCCTTCTCATCCTTCAGTAGATCTCGGTATCACATGACCAGAATGTTAGTGTGGTGTTTCAGAGATAAAAGGACCGGAAAACCCTTGATTAAGTTTCCAGACTCATCCCTCAGCACTACGGATTAACCATCTCTAAAAGCCGAGAAAAGGTGAATCGAAGATTTTTCAACGCTTCCCACTCCAGACTTTCTCTCGGATGATAAATGAGCAGAGCGGGAGAGAAATGGAACATTGGATGAGAAATAAAAAAGAGAAATTAAGAAGAAGGTGTGGATGGTTTCAGGATAATGTCTTCATACTAACACACAGCAAATACTTAGAAACAACGATTTATTTTCCTTAAAATACTACGAAAAATAGAATTACTGGGAAATTTGTTCCGCTATCTTTTTCCCAAGTATTGTGCGTCCTCTTTATAGTAGCATAACCAAGGCCCTTTTTTAGTTTTTGACCATCTTGGGGCAAAATAATATCTCACCGCTCTGGTGCAAAAGCAGTACCTTGTAGCCCTTATTAGTTTAATGTTATTCCATTCCGAATTTGATATGTGAAGTGTTTACTTTTCTATCTATACAGGACTGCCTCTGAATTTGGCCTTCCAGTTTCGGGGGCCACCCTTTGCACCCCCGCCAGAAACAGCTCTAAACATGACTTTTTTAAATTTGTGAGTTTCTTCTAGTTAGTTTTGCTGTTACCACATACTTTATGTTCCGCGGGTTTGGATGGTTTAGTCTTCAACAAGATGGAATCTCTGAATAGTTAATATTTAGAATTTAGTCATTATGATATTGTTTAATAATTAATACCAGTTATTTTTCATATTTGTGATGTTTGTCCTGATAATTACAGGTATTATGTGTTTCATATATCGTAAGTAAGGAAAAAAAGCGGGAATAGTGAATATTTCTACCTTAATCGCTTAATTTTCTAATGCATTCCATTGCAACGGAAAAGACGCACCCCGAAGACAGTGCTCTGTCGCCATGCTTGTTTATGTGTTCGTAGTCCAAGAGCAGCAAAGGTCCTGCTGCTTTGGAACCTGTAGCTTTCCGAGGAATCAGAACCTCTGTGAACCTGGGAATCAAACCCGTGTGGCAGAAAAAAATATCAAGTTCCATGCTGTCTGTTGGCAATCAAACCAGGTTTAACAACATAATAGAAGAATGCGCAATTTCTACGCCGCTTCAGAGTAGAGGACCTACATTTTTCCAATGAACTCAAGTCTCTTAAAACTTAAAGTACAATTCCTCGATCCACAGTCAGCAATTAGCCGTCGATGGACTTGGTTTTTACCCAACCAATTGTTGGGAATACTACCTGGATTTATGCCACACGTAAACTTTTTAAGGCTATGCCATATCAAAGCTTTCTGTCGCTGTGGACCATGTATAAATTTTACAGATGGGATCAATAAGAGTAGAAAATAAAGTATTTTATGAAGAAATTTTATACAATTGTGAAATATAATACAATGCATAATCGCCCCTAGCAATTATGTATCTCTTATACAGAGATTTCATAGTCTGTTTCAGATGCTATCAAATCATTTTATCGTCTAAATAGGGGCAAAGCTGCAATATGATAAAAATTGACAGGGGCAAAAGGGATCCTAGGGACATTCGGGGCTTCTCACATTAAATTTGGGCTTCCTGTTTTAATAAAAACAAGAAGCCCAAATGGTTTTCTTGCCCCTTGGCCCTAAACCTTAGTTACGTCACTGAATTTAAGTTGATATATTCACATATTAACTAAATTTAATTGTATTTATTCCTGAATTATGCAGGATTCTCGCACTATCGTTTCCCTGTTTATTAATAGTCTGCACGTAGCTATTTTAAGCTTATAGTAAAAATATTATATTCGGCTGAAGAAATATTCAGAAATTAAATCTGTAAAATATAAATGCATATGGTGTAAAATAGTGTTGTTCAATTCATTAAGTCTACAAAATATTGTGAAATCGAGAACACCGGATGGGAAACTATGATTTATGAAATACATTACCTAACTGGATAAGTGCCTCGTCACTAGCTATTGCTCTCCTTCATTTTTAACCTAATTACGTTAATATTTTCCAAATCTCAAAAATGTTAATTGAAACACCAGAATTGTATGGGAACAGGTGCTTTGCCGGTAACTGTGTACGGCTTGAATAAATTTCTATTCTAGTCTTCAAAAGAAATATAATTTTGATAATACGCGTAAAAGGTTTCACATATCACACAAATACTAACCCTGTAAATTTCGTTAGTAAGAAATTTGTAAAAACGTTCGAAATTATGAAGAAATTCCATGTAATTAAAATATATGCAAATAAAATATAATTGCTTATTTAAAACTAATCATGGCAGCTTTTTTTGGGTAATTACATCGTATTTTTTCAAATTTTAAGAAATATATCAGCCTGCAGGTAAAAAAATGTGTCAGCGTAAAGACGGTAAAATATGTCAGAGCCTACAAGGGGCAAAATCGTAAATTCGCCTCCGCTCTACGTTTACTAAAGCTGTTGCTTATTAAATTAGTTAGCTCAGTTAAGCTTTATTACAAATGTCGATTATACATAATAGATATATCTTTCACTTTAAAATTGATTAGAAAATATGCAAGGGGAGTTGTACATACACAAAATTTTAATGAGACAATGTTACTTCAAGGAAGAAATTGAATTTTCGATTCAGAAAATCCTTTATTAATTATCAAGCTCACTCAAGAGTATAATTGTTTCGCTTTGTTCTAATTTATATGAAATTACTTGTTCTGACTTGTTAGATTCATGTATTCTAAGGCAAGACTGAATGAATTGCGTTTGTTTGTCATGCGCAAAATATAACCTTAAAAGGAATTCAATCATGTTTATGCTAATTTTACTTATTAAATTAAATATCTTGTCTAGTAAAGCATATTTATATTATGCAAATAACAGCAATATATTTGTATATGAGCCTGCAAAGATAATTAAAATATATATAAAATTAAACCCTCAATTTCAAGTGTTCAGGATAATTTAGTTTTTACGTTTATTTAAGATTCACAAAACGTTCCCTAGTTAATGATATGACGTTTTTTGAAAACGTGATATGAAAACTTGCTTGGACTTTAACTAGCATTTACAAGCCTTCGCCAACAACATTTATTAAATTTTGGAAATATGACACACACAAGAATATTTTTTAATAATGTCACCAGGCGTATTATGAAATTACTCATATAAATGCGTTTATAATGGAGAGAAATATTTTAGATCATTATAAAAGCATTTAGAAAAATATCTGAATCCTAATATAGAATAAGCTGTTTGGAATAAATTAGAAAAATTGAGTTTTAAGTCTGTAATTTATATGTGAAAACATATTAAATTGCTTTGTCGGATGATTAAGATTTTTCAATAAACTTCGTTTACATACGTTCAATACGTTTCTTGATAATACTTAATACATTCCAATACTATTTGTGTTCTAGAGTGTGAAAGAAGACTACATTTTTGTGTACTCTGGCATTTGTGCTTCCGAAATATAAAGATGTAGGTCTTGTTACAAAGTGCAGCCTGTATAATAAAGATTTGGGACTGAATATTATACCGGTGACGATTGTTTTTTCTGGATTTTCCCCAAATTGCATCGGAGCTAGAAATCGATATTGGATTCAGAAGAGATAGAGAAAAGGAACAAAAGCAAGGATAGGAATTGAGCAGGGGAGAGAAGGGTGGCCGCCGAATGTGGCGCTGCAATCCCAGAAACGGAAAAGCAAACCTATATTTTCAATAAAAGCAAACCTATATTTATGCCTATATTTTCTATTTCTCGTGAATCAAATATAATTTTTTGACCATCACCCCCAGCAAAAGATCTTCGTTTCTTTTATGGAAATAATGTTACATGCGCCTAAACCATTGCGCTGATTGCTACTGAGCTCAATTCATCGTCAATTGTGCTTAGGCTTCAATGGTAGCCGAATGCACGCATGAAGACGGCAATGGCATACAAGATAGTTCATACATCTGTATTAGACGGCGTACAGATGCAAACAAACATCATGCCTACTATAGCTCAGCAACTGGCCAAATCCCCAGATTTATCCCCAATAGAAAATCTATTAGAATTCATAGGACATTATCTGTAGGCCTAGATACAACGATTGCAGATGAAAGCAAATGTAGTCCAATAAACTGAGCAAACATGGCGAGCAGTACCACCAAACTCACAAAAATCTCGCCGCGGAGGCTTTTCTGTGTTGACCATATTTGGCAATTGTGTTATCCCTGTGAAGGGTAATAATATCTTATATCCTTATATACGGAGAAAAATACGTTTGTTCTTGTCTTCGTTTGTCTAACAGGTCAAGACATCGCCGGGACCCTGGTACGAATCCAGGATGAGGACGGCACCTATTTTCCTCCAAGAAAAGCTATAGCTTGAGCTAAATATACGTGGGTGGCAAAAAAATATTTATATTGTATGGTACCACAAAACTTCATACAGCATCTGCAAGATTCAAGGCTGCCATGAGTGGAAAAATTTATTCTTAATGAAAGGTAAACCATTCCGTGCTAGTTGGACATGTAAGCAATTTTTAAAATAATAAATATATTCTCTTGCTTATTTTTTACATAACCAAACAATGATGTGTTGACCATTTGGCATTTGCATTAGCCCTAAGAGAGATGATAATATCTTACAAAACCTTATATAGTGGGACCTGGTAAAATGGTCACCTTGTAAATTAATCACCTGAATAAAAATGGTCACCCTTTGTACCACTACCTGAATAAATGGTCACCTTTGTAAATTAATTACCTTGAATAAAATGGTCACCTTGTAAATTAATTACCTGAATAAAATGGTCACTTGTAAATTACTCACTGAACAAAATGTGGTCACCTTGTAAAATTAATTACCTGGAATAAAATGTCACCTTGTAAATAATTACCTGTAAAATGGTCACCTTGTAAATTAATCACCTGAATAAAATGACCACTTTTTATATGAGAGAACATGTAGGGACTTACTCATGCCTATATCAAAGTCTGTCATGTACAGTGACCACTGCAATCCACTCCCAAAGGTGGGCATTTTAGGCAGGTTCTACTGTATACGAAGAAAGGGAGAACCGTTCCTATGCCTTGGTGGCCGAGCAAGTTAGGCACTCAGGTTCATTCACAGGCGCTTAGGTTCTACTACAAGCCAGCAGGGGCGGATTTTGGGGGCAGGGGAGATCGCTCCCTTGAATAAAAATTTAACATTGAAAAGATACAAGGTAAAGGTCCAATGAGGTATCATTTTCAAAAATCAAGTCATTAATCGCCCCACTTGAATGACCTCTAAATCCTCCCCTGCAGGCAAGAACAGGGTCTCTTTTTCTCTATACATAAAAAATACTGTAGTCTGAGCTAAAACACGTCGTAGTTAAAATCATTTATCATCCATCTCAATTCCTCACTAAAAAATTATTAAAGAAACCTGTCCTGGTGGCTTTGTGTTGACCAGTTGTCAATTTTGTTAATTCTGAGACGTTGTGTTAACCCTAAAAAAGATAATATTATCTTATATAACCAAATGTGTTTACACGTTTTAGGTGAACCGCATGTCTCTTTTATGATGGTGAAATTTAAATTTTTAAAAATTATGGACTACGAGAAAGAACACCGAAGGAGAGATTTTTTTGTAAAGTTGGTTATATCCTTAATAAAGGGCTACCTTTAATGAGAGCGAGATAGAATTCTTGACAAAAGAAGAGAATAGAACAACAGAAATAAGGAAATTTTGTCGTCTTTAACAGATTAATTGCTTTTGAATAATAGCTTTGGTACCCATGTCACAAAGCTCGAACTGAAACTGTTTCATAAAAACGAAAGACGCTGTCCAAGCCCAGAATCGAACCGCGGATCCCTTTGTAAGATAATTTTCGACATCCGCATTTAAGTTAAAGCTAGAGATTTTTAATTATAAGAGAAAAAAGGGGTCCGTCTCCGACTTGGAATTGAACTAGAGTTCCTCCTTTTAACCCAGTGAAACTTAACCGCTAGGACATCGAGGAAAAGAACAATGATCCTTTTCTCCGTTTATAAGGTTGTAAGATAATATTACCTCAGGACTAACACAATTGCCAAATAACGGTCAACACCCAAAGTCACCGAGGCGAGTTTTGTGATGTTCATGTAGTATATAAGTTAAAGTAATTACCAGAGGAAGCTTTATCTATAAAGCGAGTAGAATGAGAGCCAAAGGTTCCACACCTTTGCATCATATTTTGGTAGATAGTTAATTTTCAAAATCTTGAAAAACTGTCTAAAAATTCAATTATTTGTTTTACCATAATCAAATTAATTAAAAAAGATAAAAATATTGCC
>QLNU02014176.1:34159134-34175559 GCA_006491805.2 Dysdera silvatica | reverse complement strand
AAAAAGTGTAATATTTAAAGAAAAATTATTCATGACAACCTTTGTATAAAAATGCATCTACTTAAAGAACAGTTAAGAAACTTTAAGATGAAAACAGTTAAGAAAAATTTTTTTTAATAATTTTAGAAAAATGTATAAATAATTTTATAATTGCAGAAAATTGTTTAAATAATAATAATTATATATATATATGTATGTATTCTACTTAATGATACAAAATTATTAGGATTTTTTTAGTCAAGGAATAAATTGTAGAAGATTTTCTAATATACTTGATTGAAATACTTTTTTGTGGGTGTTTTGTTTTATATAGAATAATATTAATACTACTTGTTCGGTGAAATATTTTTACTTCGAAGCATTTTATATTTTGGTAAAGATAAAAAAGGCTTTTGCGAACGTGTATTTTTTCAAATTAAGGGAAAAATTAGATCGATATAGATTCGGAATGCTTGCGAAAGTGTAAGTTCTGATGCAACACGCCATTTCTATCGCAGAATCCCAAAACATCTTAAACTTTCGAAAAATTTTGTTTTTACACTTTTGTAACTAAGAAAAAAAAAATATATTATTTTATTTTTGGGTTCCTCGGGAAAATGGTATAACTAAGGGGAAAAATAGATGCGTATAGGTTCGAATTCCTTGCCAGAGTGTAGTTTTCGACGCAGCATGATATTTGATGTTTTTGTACCGTAAAATCACCATAAGATAAAATATTTTCTTAATCTTTAGGAAACGTCTTAACTAAGTAATCATCTTAAATAGTGGAAAACATTTCTTGGAAATTTAAGTGAGATAATATCAAAAATATATGAAGAGTTTTAGTAAATCTAAATTTTCTGCACCAGAACAAATCTTAAATAGGGAACACTGGTAACAGCAGAATTTTTTATAAATGATCGTTTATGTTTTTGGAGAAAAAATAAAAAGTATTACATCAAAACAATATTCGAAAGTCACTTTGCTTCAAGTTAGAACTTCAACACACATGAAAATACTTTATTATTTTGATATCATTGCTTAGCCTTAAAGAAACACTATACACAAAAGTACTCTACATTCATACTAACTTAATTTTAAAAACAAGTAATCTTATAAAAAAAAACTAAATGGAAATAACAAATAGCTTTAGAAGGTAATTATTTTCATGTATTTCCTAGTGTATACGAATATGAAAATTTCCCCAGGTCTATGTTAAATCGCATTAAGTCTTGTTTTAGTTCTTTGATCTTAATTTTGAGATCAAATCAAATTTAAATTAAATATAGTTACCAACACTAATCAATGCTAACAAGGCATTAGCATGTAAAATAACCAAGAAGATGATAAGGAATATAGAACTCTGAAAAAAAATAATTTGGGGCATCTGGAAAACCGATAGTACAACAGTATATTTCTTTCAATATGTAATTTTAATTTTTTTCTCGCTAAAGTATAATGGTGATGAATTATTTTTCATAATTAATAATATTTGGTAATTAATAATTTTTTATAATTAATAGTTTTTTGTAATTAATAACTTTTCGTTGATAATTTTTAAAGATAGTAATTTTTGACACCCGTTTGGCCACATACAGCAATTGTGTTAACCTTGAGAAGGGTAATAATATCTTACAAAGACCTTATATACGGAGAAAAGGACTATCGTTCCCATGCCTTGGTGACCTAGCTTAAGGCATTCCGGTATCTAACGAAGAGACTCTAGTTCGACATCAGGCCAGAGCGATGTCTCTTTAAGCTCTAGTTTGAGCTCAAACGTGGATTTTAAAAATTAATACTTATAATTTTTAAAATATGAAACGGTTGTTTTTTCTTTACTGTATTATATGGAGCATTCGGGCTATCAATGAACGGGTTGAAAGCTTTTCGCAATTCAACGAATAGTTGTTAAAATTTTGGCAACTTCCTACGAGATATAGGCATCCGTATCCCATAATAATATTATTTCTAATCTATAGCAGAGTGTCTCAAATTGTATCACCCCCTTTGAAGGGCTTTTAAGTTCCCACTTAGACACTTCTAAGATCATGCAGATGACATAAAAATGAAAAAGCCTTGGTATATTTTCTGGTCCTTGCTACTTCTGAAATAATTCTTCCACATTTGACGAAGAGAGATTTTATCAAATTATCGCAACCCATGATTAAAGTTTTTATAGAAATATGTTTTGACTCAATTTTCAAAATCTCCTGCTCAAAATCAAAGACTCTATCAAGATATTAGCTCTAGATTACGAAAATCATTTAGAGGAATATGTTGTAATAATATTTCGTAATGTTCCGTTTTTACAAACCAATGATATTATTTAACAAAGAATGTACCGATAAACACAAATGGCATAGCTGCAAAAATTTTATACAGCTTTAACCGTTTTTGATGACTTTCTGCCATTTTCCAGAGAAGCATTCATAAAAAAATCATGGAAAAAAAACGCTTTTAGATTGTGTTATGTTGAACGACACTTCGTTTAAACTTTTATTTCAGTAATTTTTTTAATTCGAATTTCAAAATATAGTACGAATGTTATATGTATTATTTTTGTGAGATTTTAACTTAAATATTTTTAATATTTTGACAAATATAATATTGATATTGTGACAAAAATAAACTATACTTAACATCCACGTGACTATTTACCTGAATCTGTACTCGTGAATCTTCCTTTTAAATACATTAAAACAAGTTAATTTTATATCAATAAGCATTCCAACATGTAATATTTTAGACATTTTTATCAAAAGACTTTCAAAATTAAAGGTTTTAAAACTCTCAAAATTTAGCAAATTATCAATCTAAGGTATACGAATAATGTTTAGCAAGCTGCAAAGAACCTGTGCTTCTTTTCTAATGCATTAAACGTTTATTTATCCCTAAGTGTTTTCGTTTATAACCGTTTTAGGCGAAGATGCGCATCATACAAAATTTCACAAGTTTCCTTGGATATAAAATGGGTGTCGTTTAGTTTCCAACAGACACCTAAATTCGTTCTTCGCGACCTTTTCGAAAGCGACAAAGAGCATGAAAGAATGGTGCAAGGTGTTTTATGGCGTAAGCTTTTTCTAGAAATTTGCTCATTTGCAACCCCTTTGTTCAGTCGAAGTTGCAATTGTCTAAGGAAAAGTCGTTAAGACGGTAGCCAATGAAATTGCTTAGTCACTTCGTGGAGAAAAACGATAAAAAAAAGTGTTACTATCGTCAAATTCTCATTTCCTTCCTGTCATTTGAAATGATGACTCCATAGATAGTTAACTATGATATACCGGGTGATCCAAATTAAACAGGAGGTGTTTAGACCTCTCTGTAGAGAAAACTACTCGGCCAATTTCACCCAAATTTCATACACATGCTCCCCTGAGTATGCGGTTTCGATTTCTGAAAGAAACAATTTAGTTCATATTTCGGCCGCTAGGGGAGGAAATGGCGCTGCAGAGCAGGCAATTTACATATTACTTAACATGCGCAACATCCTCTGCCTATATAAGGAGTCGTGAAGCATTTTTCCACCATACGAGGACTCCGTCATGAAACTTACTTTACCAGATCGCGCGTTACTTGTTAAGCTCTTTTATCAACGAAATAGCAATGCTTCTGCTGCACTTAAAGCATTTCGGCAGGTAAAAGGTTTACGCAGACGCACTCTCACAATTACAAATCTTCGAAAAATGGTCTTGTATTTTGAAGAGAACAGAACATTCGCCATTAAACCAGGACGAGGCCGCAAACCACCTCGAGTGCAGCAAATTGAAGAAGTTGCAACTGCAGCAGTGGAGCAAGGAGCAGCAAGTGCACATGGTAGCAGTAGTGCACGTGCGATATCACGGGAATTGGACATGCCATATACGACAGTGTGGAGAGTTATGAGAAATGTCCTGAAGTTTTATCCATATAAGATAGCCCACACTCAGCAATTGCTTTCTGGTGATAATGACGTGCGGAAAACATTTGCTTTGATGTTCATTGCTCGGATGACAGTGGATGATGAATGGCCTTGGCAGATACTGTGGAGTGATGAGGCCCATTTCCACTTGAATGGCGCTGTAAACACATGTAACTGCCGTATTTGGTCTGACACAAATCCCCACGTTCATCAACAAATTCCGTTGCATGCTCCAAAAGTGACAGTGTGGTGTGGCTTCACCTCATCTTTCGTCATTGGTCCTTACTTCTTTGAAGAAAATACGGCCTCGGGGCCAATGACATGTTCTGTTACTGGCTCTAGGTATGCATTTATGCTCTGGAACTTTGTCATTCCTTTGCTTCAACAGAGAAATTGTCTTGACACTACAATTTTCATGCAAGATGGTGCACCCCCGCACATCGCGTTGCCTGTTCAAACATTATTACGGCAAAACTTTTCGGATGACAGAGTGATTAGCAGGTCATTTTCAACATCTTGGCCGCCTCGGTCACCCGATCTTAACCCTTGTGACTTTTGGCTGTGGGGATATTTAAAGAGCTGCGTTTATAAAGGCAATGTTCCGAACTTAGCAGTCTTAAAAGACAGAATTTCGCAACATGTATCCCACCTCCAAGCGAATGAGTTACGTTCTGCCGTGGAATGTGTTGTGCATCGAATGCAATTTCTAGAGCAAAGAGACGGAGGACATATCGAGCCGTATCTGTGATGATAGTGTGGTTCCACATGTGATAGCAATAAAGTTATTGCATAAATCTTTTTTTAGTCATACCTACTGTCCTACGGTATACTGTAATTTGTAGTTAATTTCATGTGATTGCAATAAAGGTTATTGCATGTTAAAACACTTTTTCGTTGTTAATATTAATAAATTGCCTGCTCCGCAGCACCATTTCCTTCCCTAGCGGCCGAAATATGAACTCAATGTTTTCTTTCAGAAATCAAAACCGCATACTCAGGAGAGCATGTGTACGATATTTAGGTGAAATTGGCCAAGTAGTTTTCCCTACAGAGAGGTCTAAACACCTCCTGTTTAATTTGGATCACATTATATAACTTAATGTAAAATACGATATACGGAGATCTCTTTTCCTGATATACAGGATGGTCCTGAACTCTTCCGACAAAATAAGTGGAGTTTTTGGGGACACATAATAAGGCATATTTGCCCATATCCCCGTGTCCGTAAAGAGGCCAGTTGAAGAGCTAATTGTTATTTACTTTCATTTCGTTTCCACGTAGCCAATTATATGAATTAAGCACAAAGTTTGGTATATAATTTAAGTGAATGAGCTAATAATACAGTAGAGACAAAGAAATCCGGAATTCCGTTTTCTGATTTTGATCTGTGTTACTGTTTAGTGAAAATAAGCCTAAAACTGCCTTTTTTAACACACTAGAAAATAATTGAGAACTGCCAAGTATGTGTAACAGGTGAAGAACATCAAAGTAAACATTTTTTATTCAGTGAATTTTTTTCAAAAACTAATCGTTCGGTTCACTACAGTGAATTTTGTGTTTGCATCCCTGCTTTCAAGGTTTCCACAAATGAGTACAACGTGCCATTTCAAGAATATTTAAAATTACGTAATGTCAAAAGACGTCGGGCTCTTTGTCGGCTTTCTAAAATCAGTTAAATTCACCGGAATTGTATGTGTAGAATTCGCCGCTTCCGTTGCGATCATGAATTCTACATATGTAACTCCTGTGAATTGTATGAATCGTAGAAATCACTAAAATTTTTTTGTAAACATAGATTGCAGTAACTGGCGATACCATCGTATTATTTTTTTTAATTACGGACTTATTGCAATAAATTGGACTTATTTTTCCAATCATTATTTTTAATCATGGACTTATATTTCCAAGAATTATTATTTTTAATCATAGACTTATTTTTCCAATAAATACCATTGAGTTTTTATTATAGTATACTCTACTTATTTTGTTGTGATTCAGCATGTATGCCACGATCTTCTTACGTTTTCTGAATTGTGCATTATATACGCACATTACATTTTCAAGTGACCTTACATTATGTACCAATTTTTACATTGATTTAGTTGTGAATTACGTACCTATATAAAATACATTCACAATTTGGAAAATTAAAACAGAAAATTTTTTTCAGTAGTGGTTCAAACGATAGTAATAATGTTTTACGGTTTTATAGTAATTCAATATAACAATAGTGAATTTTTAACCCGATGAGTTTTTGACCGATGAGTTTTGACCGATGAGCATGACAGTAAATAGCTGTTTATTTCCGTATACTGAAACGATATTATAACGAACGTAGAAAGAATTTGCTTCTGATAGTAAGTTGGAAATTAAAAAAAGAAGAAAATTCTTAGCTTCCTATCAAACTCTTCTACAGTTTTGATTATATATAAAATCAGTTAATGGGCATACTGTTACAGAAACGGTGAATATATATCTGTTTGATTCCATTTCAAAATTATAATATTTGAATTTACGCAATCCTAATCAAAGATTTTTGAATTTTCCATGTCTCGTGATTTCATGGTCACTGTAAAATTCATAACCACTCCAAAAAAAAATGTCTGACGTCATCAAAATTCATAATTTCTATATCTTAGTATGATTTTTGCAGGAAGTTAAGAGACCTCCTTGGAAACTGCAAAAGTTTTTAGAAAGATCTTTAGAAAGATTTTGTTAGAAAGGTCTCTACTCTTTAGCTTCTCAGAGGAACAATTAAGCTCCTTGGCATATTGGGGTCAGGAAGTAGTTTGCAATTAGTGGCGAAATTAATAGCCGGACGAGATCATTGCAACTCCCTTAAATCAAATACCTTAGATGAGCTCGGCATATATCGCATTTCTGTGTTAACACGGTATATTCCATTCTTTGAACCAGGGGTTGTCAAACCGTACAGTCGCGGCTCCTTTTGGCTTCGCGACTTCGACTAAATTTTACACGGTAAGTTATACAAAAACGTAGCGTATATTTTAAACACGTTCGTCCATTTAGGAGTCACCGACAATTTATGAGAGATGAAGGAATTAGTGGGTATAAAAGAAAAGTGAAACCCCCTTCTATATAGTGACAAAAAAGGTCCTTTCATTTTTAATGGCCATCAGAATATCAACTGTTAAAAGTCTTATTCCCACATTTTAACTTTTTTCAGTTAATGCATATTTCCCTTCCTTTTACTTTGGGAATGATTTTGTTCGGCAAAAAAAAAATAATAAATAGATAAAAAAAAATCGCCTAAGATTGATATTTAAATTAAGCGGGTGTCAATAAATATTTATTCGAAACTCTCTAATTTTCAGCTCTCTAATCCGTAACTTAGTAATCCGAAACTCGCTAATCCACAACTCGCTAATCCGTAACTCTCTAATCCGCAACTCTCTAATCAGCAACCATCTAATTCGCAACTCTCTAATCCGCAACTCTCTAATTCTCAAGTAACTCGGTAGGTTTTCAATGTTAACAACAGCCACCATTATTGCATTTACGGAAGACCTTTACATTGTCCTTTTTATTACGTGCGTACAGAGAGACAGACAGACAGAAAGCCCAAAAGCAATAGCGGGTTCAATATCTATTGAAACCCGCTAAAAAGACCGGCGATCGCGGTCTTAAAGTGCGAACTCTAATAACATAAAGCCACTTTTATTGTTATTACAGAGGTAGATTCGGAGAGGGTTTTTTTTCAACTTTATTTAGGCAGCAACATGAACAACAAAAAAATATACATTGAGATTACAAATCAATGTTAGTTTAAGTTAATTATAAGAACAAAGACATATCTACATTAACATTATACGAAAATATAGATGCATAAAATTAACTACAAAAATATAAATACATCAAAATTAATTAGAAAAATATAAATACATTAATTTATATATTATGAAATAATTTTTGTTCATGTCTGCCTAGGTAGTGCAGGTAAAGAAGTAGTCTGACAAAGCCTGCACCACCCAGGAGATACCAGATAGCCAAAGCAGCCCCATGGGATATCACTGCGCAAACATCAGCGAAAATTAAATTAAGTATGCAATTGATAAACAAAATTAGTAAGAAAATCCGAATCTGAAACTTAAACTTAGAATAGGAATTTATCTCTTTTATATTAGAAGGCAGCTGATTCCATAATTTAGGACCTGAAGAATTCAATCCATGGCAACCCAACCTTGTAAATCCCTGACTGATAAATAATAGAAAAAGATTAGAAGAATAAAAAGAATAATATAGATAGATCAATAATTTTATAGGTATGTAAATACTAATATTGCGCAATATTCCCAAAAATCTACCAATTTTTAAGCACAATAGGTTAATGTGTGTATCCCATTTTAAATTGGCTTGAATAGTAACTCCAAGGAATTTCGTCTCCTGCGATAACGGAACTATATCGTTATCTATTTTTATGGTATTACATAAGTAGTTGCTTTTGTTATGTTTATTTGAAAACAGAATACATTTGGTTTTTTTTGTATTAAGTGAGAGATAATTATCTCTAAAGTATTTTATATATATATCAATATCATTATTTACAAGTGAAAACAGCACATCAAGATTCCTTTCCCTATAAAAGATGCTTGTGTCGTCGGCAAAGCATAGAACTCTAGATCGAGTTGGCAGAAAAAAAAGATCATTAATATAAAAAATAAAAAGCAAAGGTCCCAATGTCGACCCCTGAGGAACCCCACATAGAGGTGATCTGGCGATAGATTGATTTTCATTTATTTGCACATATTGAGATCTTCCAAAATGGTAATTTCTGAAAAGAAGATTTTGCTTTCCGCATATACCTGCCAATTGTAATTTATATAAAAGTCTATCATAGTTAATGGTATCAAATGCCCGTGACAAATCAAAAAAAATTCCAATTGATGAGTCACCACCGTCCAAAGCCGAATATATGAAGTCTGTTGCCGTTAACAATACTTGTTCAGTAGATTTATTTTTAGTAAAACCGAATTGATTTTCCTGTATGATGTGGTTATGTTCAAAGTATTTTAATAATCTATTATAAATGAGTTTTTCAAGTATTTTTGTAAACACCGATAATATTGATATCGGTCTATAATTAGCAACGTCAGTATATGAACCCTTTTTATGAATCGGAACAACCCTTGCCGTCTTAAATTCCGGCGGAATCTCACCAGTGGAAAAGATTAGATTAAAGATGTAGGTTAAAGGCCCTGAAATCTCATGAGCACAATATTTAATGGGAACTGGATGAAAGTTATCTGGGCCTGGTCCTTTATTAGCACTAAGATTATTAATTAGTCGAATTGTCTCAAGTTCAGTGACCCCATCCAAGAAAAAGGAATTAGCGATATTATAATCATGGCATCTTTGGAATACATTATTAAATTTACTAGATAAAGAATAAGGGAATTCTATGAAACATTCAATGAAAGTATTAGGAATCTGTGATATGTTAGTAATCGTTTTATGAGGAGTTATTAGTTTATCAGTTTCTTTTGTCACGGATTTTGATCTTCCCATAAGTTCATTTATTTCTGACCATGTTTTCCTATTATTCATATTACATAGTGCCGAAAAATATGCCTGTTTCGCACGTTTTATTTTAGTATTCAATTCATTCCGAAATGACTTAAAAACAGCAAGTTTTGTTGGTGATTTATCTTTTAAAAATTTGAAGTAAAGTTTATTTTTCTTAATTATTTCTCTAAAAATTTCAGTTGTAATCCATGATTTACGTATACGTTTGGTTTTGCTTATTGTTTTTAATGGAAAGCAAACTTCATAATTATTTTTGAAGATATCAACGAAATATCCATAAGCATGTAGTGGATTATCCAAGAGACATAGATCAATCCAATTTACGGTCGGAACGGTAAACCGGTACCCGGTTTACCGTTTCGACCCATCACTTCTTGTATAGGCACGGTCTCTCATAAACTCGCCAAGTTTCTTGTTTCCATCATCTCACCTCTTACCACTGCCAATATCCACACTTGCAAGAATTCTTTAGACTTCATCAAGAAACTACGTTCTATCTCACCAGGCACCTGCTCCATCGCCACGTTAGATGTGAACTCCATGTTCACCAACATACCAGTCGAAGGTGCACTTGATTGCCTTAAACTTCGTCTTTCTGAATTCCACTTTACACAACCAGAAATTGTTGAAATTATCAATCTCACCTCAATCTGTGTCAACTCCAGTGCATTTGTCTTCAACGGACAACATTACCAACAAACCAGTGGCTTAGCTATGAGTAACCCACTTTCATCAATCCTTTGTGACATATATATGCATTTCTTTGAATCCAATCTCCTCAACTCTATCAAGTTTAAACTCTGGGATCGCTACATGGATGACATTTTTATTATGTGGGACAGTCCTGCAGATTAAATCAGAATCTGTTTAGTAATCTGTATATCCAGGAAGTGAAGGGAATTATCTTCTTCAATTTCGAGGGAGAACGCAGGATCCAAACTATTGATGGTGGGAAGAAGTTTGATCCTGCACTTAACTTCTCTCTCGAAATTGAAGAAGATAATTCCCTTCACTTCCTGGATATACAGATTACTAAACAACATAACTACTTCGCTACTTCTGTGTGCCGCAAGCCTTTCAGCGTATAACACATAATGCGTATAAGCGTATAAGCCACATAATCTTTCTTTCCATCCGTATCAACAAAACATGTCCGCCTTCTACACCTATGTCTTCCGGGCTCTACAGTTCTGTTCGTCAACGGACTCCTTATCTGATGAAATTTCTTTGCGTAAGACCATATTCAGAAGCATCTGATATGAAATATAGACATTGCATTGATAAATATAAAGTTATCAACATCAAGTCCAATATGAGAAAATTAACTGAAATTTCTATAATTATTCGATTGATCAGTTTAGGCGTAGAAATAAAAAAATATACGTTATGAAAAATGCTTTATGATGAGTTGGCTAGTTTGGGGATTGGTTTACTAGTTGAAGGGGTAGGAAAGAAATGTAAAATACAGGACACACTGTAACGAGCCCGCATTTAATGATTGATTGATTGATTGATTGATTGATTGATTGTTTGGCTTTTTTATGGCGCAAGAGCATCTGGGCTATACTGCGCCCCCAAGCATTTAATGAACTTCAAGATATAGCCAGAAAAATATAGATTTATTTATTATATTGATTACACGCAATACAAATACAATTTAACCGCTTTGAAAGAACAAGTCTTTTTTGGACCCAGCTTTAATTAGAAAAAAAGGAAATCAAACTTTTGTAAGAATGCTTCCGTTTTATGCAATTGGTCGTTATGATCGGCGCTCGTTATGACCGCTTTCCCCTCTATTTTTATAGATTTAGGCAGGGAAATTTTCCTAATCCCCCCCCGTGGATCCACCAGTGGCTAATAAACATCAAACTACCAATTATTAAACGCCGTGTTCCCTTATTTTAGCAGTTTTCTCAGTTAATCTATGTTCTGCTGTTCTATGCATCAAGGATGGTTTCGTTTCGTAAAGCAATTGTTTAATCCAAAAAAACAAAAAACAGACACTGTGTTTATAATTCTGGGATTGAGCTCATCAAGATTTATTTAGCAGGATTTTCCAAACTGTACGCCCCAGTTCCGGTTAACGTCGTTGCGAAGTTGACTAATATGTGACATGGCATGGTATATAAAAATATTTATGCATTTTGAAGGTTTTTGTACATTTGATGGCCGTCGGCAATTTTTTTCTTTAAATTTAGGAGGCCGTCGACAGACGCAAGTGGAGCCATGGGTCGAAAAAGTTTAAAAATCTCTACTTTAAACCAAAAGGAATTTCCACCAACAGCAGGTCCTCTCTCAACTTTGTACAACGAATGCTATTGTGATTTTCTATGTACTGACTGGCTTTGCAATGATCTTAAATGATCTGGCTTGCGAAAACAAGAGCTTGATTTAAAGAAGTTTTATTTTGCTGGAACTTCAATAAGGTGTTCGGAAAGAACTTTTGATAAAATTAGGGAAGCTAAGTAATGCGTAGAAGCAACCTGAAAAGTTCTTGAACGTCCCATATACGAAAATGATGTTTTCGTTTGTCGTTCCATACATAATTCATATCATTCTGCAAAAAAACGGAAAACGGTGAATTTAATGCAAGGAATTCCAAACAGCAAACTCTCTTGAATTCGATAAATAATGATGAAGTATCGGTGATGTCGCAATGCATTTCTGATATGCTTCTATGAGAATTGCTGCGTCGTATATTGGAAACTCCCACCGAGATTTATATTAGAATAGAAGGATCACTAACAAGTTAATATCTTTGGAAAATATAATTTTTGCTCATTTTGAGGTTTCCTTTCCACATCTTATTTTTATTTATAGTAAAAACCCCTTTTAACGGACATCCCTCAAGTACGGTCACTTCGTTCTTACTGTTGGATAAAGCTTTCCTCGAAAAAATTAATTCACAACGATGTCAATGTCTTGTATCCACATTTTTTCATTCTTAGTTCCTGTCCGCTAATGAGGGGTCCTTCTGTATAAACTAGTCACTTATTACGCCATTTACTACATAATCAATGAGAACATCTTAGGAGAAGTTGACTAGAGGAAGAACAAATCAAAGATGGATGTAAAGTTTAAAACTTTGGTGTACAAAGCGCAGAGCGAGTTATTCATAGGAGTGGAATTGAAGATACGTGATCCACATAGGACGCCAATCCCTGGATCTTCTGATATTTTCAATTCTCTTATCATGTGTTATCACTTTGAAAAATAATAAGAGATATATAAATTGGTATGATGTATATCAGTGGCGGTTTTAACACTTAAAAGACACCAGGCGCAATATAATTTTGAGGGTCGCCCTTCCAAATATTTTCTTTTTCGGACTTTCCTGCCCCTACCTATCTTAAAACCGCTGGCGTAACTAAGCGGGGTAGGGGCGTAGTCTCCACCAGAAAAATATTATCCCCCCCCTTTAGAAAATTTCTGACTTAATGAAATATTTGCCTATAAGTAATACTGCTCAGGTGTCCGCTCAGGTGGGAGCTATAGTCCCCCACAAAAAAAATTCCCCCTCTGTATTTAAAGTTCCTTTAAATCAGTGGTTCTCAAATTTATTACCGTGTGATCATCTTTTATATGTGGCTGCCCAGACCTCTCCCCCTCCTGGTTTAATGCGAATGGAAATTATTATTGGTAAAACTATTCTACTTTTAAACTTTTAAATAAAATAAATGTCTGAATTTCTTTTATTTGTTGAATGATTAAAGTTGAGTAAAATTTATTTGTCCAATTATCTGCCAAATTATGCACTTCCACAAAAATATATTATTTGCCAGTATTCGCTGGATTTTCCCTTTTTTGGGTTATAAAGAAGTATTTACAATTTTTTTAACCAAATTAAAACAATAGCTTATATATATTATAGCTTTATTTTCTAAATAACACATGGAGAAAACTGTAACATTAAATACTAAAATGCGCAAATATTTACATTCTAAAATCATTAATATCTAATTTTTACACATTTAATTCATTTCACAACTTTCGAAAAGAATACGTGTTGCAAAACTCATCCTTCTAAACACTTGTTGTACTTTTGTTTTGTTTTCGTGTATCTATTTAAGCATTAGCTCGGCTCTATTTGGCTAGTACTGATAGCACATTGGTTGGAGGGATACAAACACTTAAAACGCTTTGCAAGTAAATTTGTGGGACAAAAAATAGTGTTTCTTATTTCTTATAGCTGGTAATAGCATGGCTTGTCTATAGGAGAAATTCTGAGACTTTGGTATATGTGAAGTCAATGAAATCTTCAAAAAGTGATATTAGGGGTCAGCTTCCTTATTTTTAATTGGACCATTTGTTTGTGGCATGCAAGAATTCAAACTTACGTTGGTCAGTTCAGATTTTACCTAAGTCTTGAAGACATCTGGAGTATGTACATTTGTAGGGTTTCTGAAATTGTCACTTTTGCTCGTAAACGTAGTGTGGTGTCTAAACATACTGAGTTAAACTTTTGTCCACATGCTTTTTATTTTGGTAAATTGATGACGTTCCCATGGAAAAGTTCTGTTTTGCTCATTTCTAGAACCCAGGCTTGTACATGTGGTTTATTCGAGGATTATTAATAGCGAATTTGGTGCTAAAATCTAGAACTTGAGCGCTCGCCTCAGGCTTAAAGGCAGCAATACAAAATTTTGGAAAAAACATGAAACGTCGTGTGCAATTGGAAGACTTTCACCATATTTCGAAGGGGAGAAACGGAGGAACACACGGCCAAGGGTAGAAACGTGAATTTTTGTGGTTACCTCGTCTTAAGTTTGTTGCAGTAAATTTTGTATTCTACGAAATGAGAAATTTCTTTCATGGTCATTACAATGATAAAATAAATATTTATTCGCAAAATTATTGCCATATCCACTTGTATATTAAGGGATGAAAATAGGAATAGAATATTTACCCATGGTGCAACACTTTTAATCATCATCAGTTGTACATCTGTGTTCTGTACAGTAATCACTCTCTGAAATATCTAAATCTTATGGCAAAAGAGGTGTTTGTTTTTTACTTTTATATAGTTTTTAGTATGGTTTTCTCTGTTTCGCGCTTAATCACATGCCATTGGCTTATTTTAATTCAAAATATTCGGTACTTTCAGATGATAATGTTATTCTTATTAAGTCTGTTGTAACGAAAACACGTAGTTTGCTTCGACAATCACCTTTTACCCTTTTCATGACAGAAAAACATCGTTCACAATCCGCACTCTCGGTTGGAAGACTGAGAAGCATGTCTATTATAACAATGAAAATTCCTTATAGTATTCAATTCATTTACAGAACTTTAATCACACCTGGATACATTCTTATATTTTATGTGCAAAAAATATTTAAAATCAGTCCATTCGCATATGGTGCCTTCAACAGAACAGTTGTTTTCTCGCATAAAGTCTTCAAATATTGTAATGCATTTAGTAATTTCTCTGTCCCCACATGTTTTTTCAAACTTTCTATGCCAAATTTGAGAGTTCATAGAATTTATGATTGAAACATCTTCAAATCTATTTTTCAGTGATTGAAAAAAAAATTTATTGTTATTGATGAAGCAGCAACATCTTTGTAAGCTTGGGATATTATTTTTACATTCTGAAATGTATTTGAAGACAGAACACTACAAAAGTTGCTTCCTGGGCTTAATTCTAATTTTTCCATTGTACGTAAGGTACTGTGTAATGAATAATATACTTCAGAGAGGGAAAAATTTGGTAGTTGGAAACACCATAACTGACTGAGAATAGGCAAAATGTCCATCAGAAAATGCAAGTATAAAATAAAGTTCCCTGACTTAATCACTGAAAAACTGTTTTAACTTACCCTTCGCTTTAGCAGTGGCCACTTACAGAAACCTTTTCAAAGTGTTTGATCAAAGCTTGATATAACTGATGGACTGCAGTTGCATCTTCAAGAGAGAAAGTAATCCACTTTTTTCCATCAGCACGCCTGTGTTTCACAAACTTTGTCTTCAATGCACTGCAGGCTGTTTTGAGGTTGTTTATAAATATTTAGAGCATTTCTTGAATAGAAAAAAATACACTCACTGAAGGGTTTTTTGAAACGTTTTATGATATGGATAAGTATTGAAAGCATCTTTGTCAAACTGGTAGCGGCAGCAAAAAACACGTGTTGAAAATCCGATTATGTATTGCATTTTAGCGATATTTTCGATTTATTATATTATAAATAGCGAGGTTGAAAGAAAATAATTTTTAGTTGCTCGAGGAGCAACTGATTTTTTGTTTAACTTACCCCTCTAAAAATTTTATTGCCAAGGCAAGCGGGCAACCGCAAATTTCGAGCCTTGCACATGGCCATATGGAAATTAACTGCGACTCCTTTTCGTTTAGTTTCCAAAATTTTTCTGTCTTTAAGCTTCTCCTGTATTCAACATAAACTTTTGAGTGCAGACATCATGATATATCATAGCTTAATTTTACTTCTATGGCTTGCAAGAAATACTTCGGCGAAAACTATGAATAAGGAGCAAGCAGACATTTAATTTTAAAAATATTTGTTTGCAGTAAAAAACTGTAAAATATATTTAGTAACTAGTAAAAATTTAAAAGGTATCGTAATTTTATTATTTTCTAGTGGACCCTGAAA
Source organism: Dysdera silvatica (assembly GCA_006491805.2). NCBI lineage: Eukaryota > Metazoa > Arthropoda > Arachnida > Araneae > Dysderidae > Dysdera > Dysdera silvatica. The sequence continues at coordinate 34,159,533 of QLNU02014176.1, read as the reverse complement.
TTCTTGGGCCACAGGCGGGCACCTTGTGCATCTGTGTGGAAATCGGCCATCGATGCATAGAATGCATAAAAATAAATTCAGATGACAAAAAATAAGATAAAAAACGTAAAATTGGAGAAAAAAATAGTATATGCAATAGGTAAATATTGATAGCTTTGGTATCTTTATGTAACCGAAATTTTGCACTTGCATTTTTATACACACGTTTCACCATGTCAATGTACACATCCTCGATGTCTGCTGATCTTAAAGAGTTGATGACTGCTGACGTTTTAATAGAGTCAAAGGCCTTCTCATAGTCAATAAATGCCACACATAATGGAAGTTCATTCTAATGTGTTCTTTCAAATAATTCTCTTAATATTTGAATATGGTCTACTGTACTGAATCCACTTCGAA
>QLNU02014176.1:34135710-34159034 GCA_006491805.2 Dysdera silvatica | reverse complement strand
TTTTGAAGGTTTTTGTACATTTGATGGCCGTCGGCAATTTTTTTCTTTAAATTTAGGAGGCCGTCGACAGACGCAAGTGGAGCCATGGGTCGAAAAAGTTTAAAAATCTCTACTTTAAACCAAAAGGAATTTCCACCAACAGCAGGTCCTCTCTCAACTTTGTACAACGAATGCTATTGTGATTTTCTATGTACTGACTGGCTTTGCAATGATCTTAAATGATCTGGCTTGTGAAAACAAGAGCTTGATTTAAAGAAGTTTTATTTTTCTGGAACTTCAATAAGGTGTTCGGAAAGAACTTTTGATAAAATTAGGAAAGCTAAGTAATGCATAAAAGTAACCTGAAAAGTTCTTGAACGTCCCATATACGAAAATAATGTTTTCGTTTGTCGTTCCATACATAATTCATATCATTCTGCAAAAAAACGGAAAACGGTGAATTTAATGCAAGGAATTCCAAACAGCAAACTCTCTTGAATTCGATAAATAATGATGAAGGATCGGTGATGTCGCAATGCATTTCTGATATGCTTCTATGAGAATTGCTGCGTCGTATATTGGAAACTCCCACCGAGATTTATATTAGAATAGAAGGATCACTAACAAGTTAATATCTTTGGAAAATATAATTTTTGCTCACTTTGAGGTTTCCTTTCCACATCTTATTTTTATTTATAGTAAAAACCCCTTTTAACGGACATCCCTCAAGTACGGTCACTTCGTTCTTACTGTTGGATAAAGCTTTCCTCGAAAAAATTAATTCACAACGATGTCAATGTCTTGTATCCACATTTTTTCATTCTTAGTTCCTGTCCGCTAATGAGGGGTCCTTCTGTATAAACTAGTCACTTATTACGCCATTTACTACATAATCAATGAGAACATCTTAGGAGAAGTTGACTAGAGGAAGAACAAATCAAAGATGGATGTAAAGTTTAAAACTTTGGTGTACAAAGCGCAGAGCGAGTTATTCATAGGAGTGGAATTGAAGATACGTGATCCACATAGGACGCCAATCCCTGGATCTTCTGATATTTTCAATTCTCTTATCATGTGTTATCACTTTGAAAAATAATAAGAGATATATAAATTGGTATGATGTATATCAGTGGCGGTTTTAACACTTAAAAGACACCAGGCGCAATATAATTTTGAGGGTCGCCCTTCCAAATATTTTCTTTTTCGGACTTTCCTGCCCCTACCTATCTTAAAACCGCTGGCGTAACTAAGCGGGGTAGGGGCGTAGTCTCCACCAGAAAAATATTATCCCCCCCCTTTAGAAAATTTCTGACTTAATGAAATATTTGCCTATAAGTAATACTGCTCAGGTGTCCGCTCAGGTGGGAGCTATAGTCCCCCACAAAAAAAATTCCCCCTCTGTATTTAAAGTTCCTTTAAATCAGTGGTTCTCAAATTTATTACCGTGTGATCATCTTTTATATGTGGCTGCCCAGACCTCTCCCCCTCCTGGTTTAATGCGAATGGAAATTATTATTGGTAAAACTATTCTACTTTTAAACTTTTAAATAAAATAAATGTCTGAATTTCTTTTATTTGTTTGGTTGAATGATTAAAGTTGAGTAAAATTTATTTATCCAATTATCTGCCAAATTATGCACTTCCACAAAAATATATTATTTGCCAGTATTCGCTGGATTTTCCCATTTTTGGGTTATAAAGAAGTATTTACAATTTTTTTAACCAAATTAAAACAATAGCTTATATATATATTATAGCTTTATTTTCTAAATAACACATGGAGAAAACTGTAACATTAAATACTAAAATGCGCAAATATTTACATTCTAAAATCATTAATATCTAATTTTTACACATTTAATTCATTTCACAACTTTCGAAAAGAATACGTGTTGCAAAACTCATCCTTCTAAACACTTGTTGTACTTTTGTTTTGTTTTCGTGTATCTATTTAAGCATTAGCTCGGCTCTATTTGGCTAGTACTGATAGCACATTGGTTGGAGGGATACAAACACTTAAAACGCTTTGCAAGTAAATTTGTGGGGAAAAAAATAGTGTTTCTTATTTCTTATAGCAGGTAGTAGCGTGGCTTGTCTATAGGAGAAATTCTGAGACTCTGGTATATGTGAAGTCAATGGAATCTTCAAAAAGTGATATTAGGGGTCAGCTTCCTTATTTTTAATTGGACCATTTTTTTGTGGCATGCAAGAATTCAAACTTACGTTGGTCAGTTCAGATTTTATCTAAGCCTTGAAGGCATCTGGAGTACGTACATTTGTAGGGTTTCTGAAATTGTCACTTTCACTCGTAAATGCAGTGTGGTGTCTAAACATCCTGAGTTAAGTTCTTGTCCACATGCCTATTGCTTTGGTAAATTGATTGGCATTCCCATGAAAAAGTTTTGTCTTGCTCGTTTCTAGAACCCAGGCTTGTACATGTGGTTTATTCGAGGATTATTAATAGCGAATTTGGTGCTAAAATCTAGAACTTGAGCGCTCGCCTCAGGCTTAAAGGCAGCAATACAAAATTTTGGAAAAAACATGAAACGTCGTGTGCAATTGGAAGACTTTCACCATATTTCGAAGGGGAGAAACGGAGGAACACACGGCCAAGGGTAGAAACGTGAATTTTTGTGGTTACCTCGTCTTAAGTTTGTTGCAGTAAATTTTGTATTCTACGAAATGAGAAATTTCTTTCATGGTCATTACAATGATAAAATAAATATTTATTCGCAAAATTATTGCCATATCCACTTGTATATTAAGGGATGAAAATAGGAATAGAATATTTACCCATGGTGCAACACTTTTAATCATCATCTGTTGTACAGCTATGGTCTGTACAATTATCACTCTATGAGACAAGCGAATCTTCTGGCAAAAGAAGTGACTGTTTTCGACTTTTATATAGTTTCTGGTATGGTTTTCTCTGTTTTGCACTTAATCACATGCCATTGGCTTATTTTAATTCAAAATATTCGGTGCTTTCAGATGATAGTGTTATTTGTATTAAGTCTGTTGTAACGAAAACATGCAGTTTGCTTTGCCAATTACCTTTTACCCTTTTCATGACAGAAAAACCTTGTTCACAATCCACACTCTGAGTTGGAAGACTGAGAAGCAAGTCTATTAACAATGAAAATTCCTTATAGTATTCAATTCATTTACAGAACTTCAATCACACTTGGAGGCATTCTTATTATTTGTGTGTAAAACATATTTAAAATCAGCCCATTCGCATATTGTGCCTTCAACAGAACAGTTGTTTTCTCGCATAACGCCTCCAAATATTATAATGCACTTGATAATTTCTCTGTCCCCATATGTTCTTTCAAACTTTCTATGCCAAATTTGAGAGTTCATAGCATCTATGATTGAAATATCTTCAAATCTACTTTTCAGTTATTGAAAAAAAAATTTATTGTTATTGATGAAGCAGCAACATCTTTGTAAGCTTGGGATATTATTTTTACATTCTGAAATGTATTTGAAGACAGAACACTACAAAAGTTGCTTCCTGGGCTTAATTCTAATTTTTCCATTGTACGTAAGGTACTGTGTAATGAATAATATACTTCAGAGAGGGAAAAATTTGGTAGTTGGAAACACCATAACTGACCGAGAATAGGCAAAATGTCCATCAGAAAATGTAAGTATAAAATAAAGTTCCCTGACTTAATCACTGAAAAACTGTTTTGACTTAACCTTCGCTTCAGCAGTGTTCACTTACAGAAACCTTTTCAAAGTGTTTAATCAAAGCTTGATATAACTGATGGACTGCAGTTGCATCTTCAAGAGAGAAAGTAATCCACTTTTTTCCATCAGCACGCCTGTGTTTCACAAACTTTGTCTTCAATGCACTGCAGGCTGTTTTGAGGTTGTTTATAAATATTTAGAGCATTTCTTGAATAGAAAAAAATACACTCACTGAAGGGTTTTTTGAAACGTTTTATGATATGGATAAGTATTGAAAGCATCTTTGTCAAACTGGTAGCAGCAGTACAAAACATGTGTTGAAAATCTGATTATATATTGCATTTTAGCGATATTTTCGATTTATTATATTATAAATAGCGAGGTTGAAAGAAAATAATTTTTAGTTGCTCGAGGAGCAACTGATTTTTTGTTTAACTTACCCCTCTAAAAATTTTATTGCCAAGGCAAGCGGGCAACCGCAAATTTCGAGCCTTGCACATGGCCATATGGAAATTAACTGCGACTCCTTTTCGTTTAGTTTCCAAAATTTTTCTGTCTTTAAGCTTCTCCTGTATTCAACATAAACTTTTGAGTGCAGACATCATGATATATCATAGCTTAATTTTACTTCTATGGCTTGCAAGAAATACTTCAGCGAAAACTATGAAAAGGAGCAAGCAGACATTTAATTTTAAAAATATTTGTTTGCAGTAAAAAACTGTAAAATATATTTAGTAACTAGTAAAAATTTAAAAGGTATCGTAATTTTATTATTTTCTAGTGGACCCTGAAATTCTTGGGCCACAGGCGGGCACCTTGTGCATCTGTGTGGAAATCGGCCATCGATGCATAGAATGCATAAAAATAAATTCAGATGACAAAAAATAAGATAAAAAACGTAAAATTGGAGAAAAAAATAGTATATGCAATAGGTAAATATTGATAGCTTCGGTATCTTTATGTAACCGAAATTTTGCACTTGCATTTTTATACACACGTTTCACCATGTCAATGTACACATCCTCAATGTCTGTTGATCTTAAAGAGTTGATGACTGCTGATGTTTTAATAGAGTCAAAGGCCTTCTCATAGTCAATAAATGCCACACACAATGGAAGTTCATATTCATGTGTTCTTTCAATTAATTCTCTTAATACTTGAATATGGTCCACTGTACTGAATCCACTTCGAAATCCAGCTTGTTCTCTTGGTTGAGCTGCATCTAATTTTTTCTGCAGGCGATGTGTTAGCACTTTTGTGAAGATTTTATAAATAGCAGGTAACAAGCTAATTGGTCGGTAATTTTTCAAATCCTCTTTATCACCTTTTTTATGCAAAAGAATTACTGTTGCAGAATCCCATTGGTTTGGTATGTTACCGCTGTTAAGACATTTGGTAAAGAATTTTGCAAGTATGTCTTCTACATATTCTCCAGCTTCTTTTAGGATATCTAATGTAATACCATCATCACCAGGGGCTCTTCCTTTCTTCATACTTTTTATTGCAAATGAAACTTCTTCTTTTAAGATTTTAGGAGCTGTTCCTTCGACTATTTCAATGTCTTCGTTTAATCCACTGTTACTTTCGTATAGATTTTTGTAGAATTCTTCAACTCTTCTAAGTATTTCTTCCCTATTTCTTGTTACGGTGCCATCCTCTCCTTTTAATGCAATGATGTGTTTCTTCCCAACAGATAAACTTCCTTTAACAACCCTAAGGCTCTTGTTATTTTCAATGGCTTTCCTTACTAGCTCACAGTTGAATTTTCTTATGTCTTCTTTCATGCTTTTGCGCAGAGTTTTACAAAGTTCTATGTACTCAATCCTGGAACTGGTATTTTGATTGTCCACCTTCATATCTCTTCGCCTTTTCATGAGCTGTTTCGTCTTCTCAGATAATTTGCTATTGTGCTTTTTACAGGTTACACCACCAATTTCCCCAGCAGTTTCAACTATTGTCTTAACAATGTTTTCATTTGCTTCTGAGATATCACTTTCATCAATAAGTCCTTCCAGTGCAGAAAAGCGATTTTTTAATTCCAACTTGAATGCCTCGGTATTTTCTTTTAATTTCTTTAAATCCACCCTCTTACTTACTTGTTTCCTAATGAGCTTCTGTCGTTCTAATTTAGTATTTAAGTGCACTTTACATCTCACCATTCGATGATCACTTCCAGTATTAAATCTGTTCAGTACACTGCAATCTTCAATAATTGATTTCTTGTTTGCCAGGATATAGTCAATTTCACTAGTTCCCCCATTTGGGTGTTTCCATGTCCATTTTCTTTGCGGTTTCTTCTTAAAAAATGAATTCATGATGCTAAGATTTTCAGCTTCTGCAAATTCGATGAGTTGATCGCCACGTTCATTCCTTTCCCCATATCCGTATTTACCAACCGATGTCTCTCCTTGTTCCTGTTGTCCAATTCTTGCATTGAAATCCCCCATGATGAGCTTGATATGTTGTTTCCCTTTGGTGTGTAACTCTTTGATTTCTTCATAAAATTCTTCAACCTCTTCGTCGGTATGGCTTGATGTTGGTGCATATACCTGTACTATTTGAAGTTGGTATCGCTGGGTTAGTTGAACAACGAGCCTCGCTGCTCGATCTGACGTGCTTTCGACTTCAAGAAGGTAGTCTTTAATTCTTTTGTTGATTAAGAAGCCAACACCACTTGTTCTTCCAGTTTCCGTTCCTCTATAATAAAACAAATGTCCACTTTTAAGTTCCACCAACTCTTCACCTTTTCTTCTAACTTCACTGAGTCCTACAATGTCCCATTTGATCTTGTCAAGTTCTTCTTCCAATTCCTGAAGTTTTGCTTCAGAAGCAAGGGATCGTCCATTAAACGTAGCCAAGGTCAATAACAAACGGCAGCCTGGGCCATTCCAGTGATTCTTAGCACCCCCTGCTTTCATGCCACACTGACCGCTGCCTTGATCAGGAGCACTCCAGCACCTGGAGACTAGGGGCCATGGTTTCTGGTGTGTCAACATAATGGAGGAATTAGCCATAATTTCACCACGCTGGCTAGACGGGTTGGTGAATTAGCCCTCCCCTTCCGCCTTTCTATCCGTGCAGCAAATATTAATTTGCCACATAAATAGAAAGCTCAGCCTGCACCACTTGAAGGCGGGGTAGGACACTAGGTTACTGGCCTGGCCGGTTCCACACATCGTCACATACGTTCAGCGTGTGGGTCTCCTTCCAGTTAGATACCAGCAACCCTTTTGCAGGCCATATATATATATATAATTAAATTAGATATAGATGCGATATTATAAAAGTATGTATTATTGTGAAAATATATTAAATATATATATATATATATATAAATTCTATAGTGAATGTGGTGATATAATTTAGAATGAGCTATATTTGGTAGTGTACTGATAAAAAGCATGCATGAAAAACAAAATTAATAACAAATATTAAAGTAAATATGACAACAAAGATTTATAATTTTTTTCTAATGGCTGGTTGAAGATATCTTAAACTAACCGGTGGTGTTTACAGATGTTTCGACAAAGCGCTATATAATTCTCAGTTTATTTATGAGTGGAAGAAATCGTGAAGGTTCCAAAAGTTACTTTCTATTGCTCTAGTTTTCTAAATGAACTGCACGGTGACAGAAGGATCAATATTTGAAGAGGAGATTTATGTATCCAATGGAGCAGGGCGATCAAAAGTAGATTTCGGATGAAAACTTGGCGGCAACGTGTTGAAAGCCAGGAAAGTTTCATAAAAAAGTGTACGAAAACTTCATAACCAAATTTTGAATATAAGACGTAATAAGACTTATTACACTATGAATAACCATTTGATGTATTTTTCACTATTATATATATATGCGCTACTCACCAGAAGTATATATATATATTTCTCTCTACTTCTGGTGAGAGTATATATATATATACTTCTCACCAGAAGTGTCTAAGTGCTTTCCCCCCCCCGAATGTCCTTCAAGTGATATACTCTTCTGTGTTATTTATCAATATTACTTTTTGGCTTTCGATCGACGTCAATAATTCTATTCAGCGTCAGTTATTTTATCCAGTGTCAGTAATTTTATCCAGCCTCAGTAATTTTATCTAGCGTCAGTAATTTTATCCAGCGTGAGTAATTTTGCCAGATCAATAATTTGCAGCGTCATAATTTTATCCGACGTTAAATATTTCTATCCTTAATAGAAACGATCTTCTGAATTTCAGGACTCCACAGTGAACCACTGATAAGGAATATGGCCTGTGGATATATTAAGCTGATTGTGGCACACAATATACTAGGTTGTATATAAAAGTATTGTGATCTAAATGAGGTCACTTTATGATCGTCGATCCCATCTCAAATATTCCTTTATTCAAAAATACTAACAGAAAAAAAAGATCTTAAAAGTGTGCAAATAAAACAATATAAGTGATCAGTACATCCAGAAATGCACATGGCATTTGATAATGAACTGCAATCCTCCGGAAGCTTAGTTTTTTTATATTAAAATTGAGAATAATATTTGTCTTCGAATAATATCAATTCTGATATTTGAATAATATCAATTCTGTGGAAAATATATGCACACATTTTAAAATTATTGAGCCTATAGTAAGCAACTAAAAAATCTGAAAAATTCGGGACATCTGTCTGATTTAACAACACTGTCTCCATAATTCAAAAAGGGAGAAACTTTTTAAAAGGAAAAGAGGAGATAGATATAAAAATGTAGTTTCTTCTTGAAACAGCCTTTAACGATTAGTCAATTACAATCTTTAAAATCTTGTCACGTTTTTGAAAGATTTCCAACATCCATCAATACTTTTATAAATGAGTAAGAACCTATTAGATTTGAGATAGCGATAAAATAAATTTTAGTGTTGTATTCAGTAAGTTTTCTAAAGAAGGTTTTCCTCCTGAGAAGCAGAAAGTAAGTATGTTTTAGGAAACATGCTAAATAAAACTAATACAAGTGTTCCTTTAAATCCAAAGGAGAGTTCATAGATCTGTGAGTCAGAGGTGACCCTAGAGTTTGCGAGGCCCTATACAAGAGGAACCGCATATAACGAGGAGCTTAGGACGGAAAAAATGCTCGCTGTATACGACCCGCAAAAATCTTGGTCATTAAAAACAATTGAATTCTATTGTACTTAATCCTTATATCAAACAAAATTTACATTTTCCTGGATATATATCCGGACACTCACTAAATGTGTTATAAGACTTATAGAGAATAGTCCTATTGTATTTGGCGCTTTTCTAAATGTTTTTGATGGAGAGCAAGGGACGAGGGTGCGGGAGAAGCAAATTACTAAAAGAAAATGAAATGCATTTCATACTGATCACATATTTAAATACTGATCGTATTTAATCAATGACTCAAGTGTTTGTAACAGAATATATTAATATTTAATTTGAACACTGTGACTTAGTTTTGCAGGATTACTTGGACTTCATACATAAATTATTACTCAAATCACAATATTCTTGTTTGATATAAGTTCATTCATAACTAACATTATTCGCAAATACTTCATATTATTTGCTTTCGTTATACGTCTATAGAGATGTACTTTTAGAGATTGATAGTCCTGTATCTCAAATACCGCAGTACCGCTGCTCTACCTTGGCTCATATGATCATTATAGTCAAAGACTATGTTGGCAAGAGACAAACAATAGTTGTCCAAATAGCTGACACCACGCAGGATAAGATCGTGACGCGGTGCCAACCCTTTGTATGAGAGGTATGGTAACGTCGCGTTGCTATCCACCGTCCAGCAGAGCGAGTCCAAGCGAGAGATAGTCATTGTTGACGAACATCGTAGCAGATGCTGCATTACTACCACTTGTTTCGAGAGAATAGAATATTTAGGGAGAATCGGAACAGAGTTCAGAATTATTTAAAAATAGGCAATAAGCCACTAGATTCCAAATAATATTTAGTATAACAAACTAGACAATATGCAGTGAATTCAAAGACACAGAAATATTTACGCGATAAACAACTTACAATGGCGGAATAGATAGTGACAGTATGCAACAAACGATAACTAACATATATGTACAGAAATAGTTTACATCTGCAAGTGAATACAACACTGACGTAGAACAGTGTCACAAATGAGTGGGGATAGACGAACGCAAGTTTTTTTTTTTTTCCCCATACACAAAGACAGTGTAGCGTTCGGAATTGGCGTGCGGTACTAAAATATACACGACGTCAGATGCGTGGATTCTGGTTGTGTGTTGTTCACGCATATTTGTAAGACGCGCGTGGATTGTAACGTCACGTGACTAGGTTATATTCGAGTGCAAACTTACGAATGACGGCATTCTACACCTTTGTATTTCGCGCCTTAGATATTTGCTCTACTGAGTCAGCATTTACAGAAGAAATTAACATTTTAAAAACCATCGCCGTGGACAGAGGCTATAGTCCTAGCATCATCGATAACGTGCTTTCTAAACTCACCAAACTCACTCACCGCTCTACTCTTAACAGTAGTTCTACAGTTGAGTTTTCGGGCACAGTCATCCTTCCGTTCTTTCCTAAAATCAGTGCGACAGTGGCAAACATACTTCGCAGAGCCAACTTTCGAGTTATCTTCTCACCATATAACAAAATTCGGCCCTCTCACCTTAAAGACACCATCCCGATGCTACCACGCTAGGGTATATATCGTGTGTTTTGCCAATGCCATTTTTCATATGTGGGACAGACCAAGCGGGCCCTACGACATCGTATAAAAGAACACCAAAGATATGTCACTAATGCTTAGTTTCAAAAATCATCCATTGTAGTTCATTGTTGGAATAATGACCATCAATTCAACTTTAAAGAAGCAATGGTCATTTGCCAACCTTTTTCGGTCATTGAACTTGAATTCTTAGAAGCCTTTTTCATCCAAAGATTTAGTGCCTCACGTGAATGACCATAAATCAACCCCAAGTTTTAGTGGGGCTTGGAAAAATCTGTTAAAACTCTTCCCCATTGCTTCTCCTTCAACTACACCTGCTACTTAACTTTGTGACCAAAATTTACCACTTTGTAAGTTGGCCGCCTAAAACAACTCTGTACTCCTGAAAAAAAGCACTAACCGCTACCGGCAACGTATTAACCACATCGAGTTGGCAACACTCCAATGTTGTTTACTGCACGCTAGTTCCAGACGAGGAGAGACCTTGTTCTCTCGAAACGTGCGTCGAACCATCTTTTAAATTTGTAACGACACCAAAACACGTTGTATATTTTTCATCATTATTATATTTGAGCAGTGTTCGTTACTCCTCCAGTCTTAATTGCCTTCGTTTTGATACTACTCCTTCATGTGATTTGAATTACTGTGTAAGCGAGAGCAGTAAGCTGTACATGGTTGTCGGTATTTGGAGAGCAAGGAGAATTAACGTTTGAGTTAACATTATCGTAACCGTATTCTGCTGCAAGTAACGTGCACTACGTTTATAATCGCTATGCTTTACTTATGTATTTCGATATGAACTTTAAACCGAATAAACCTGTTACGTTTCCCAAATGGTATCCGTCTGCAATTTCCTGATACACGATCAACGGCATGTTGCTGCGTAGTTCTCGTTTTCTCAAAATGGCGAATAGAAGTTACAATGGAGTCAGGAGTTAAAGAATCTACCTTAAGATATGGGTATTTCCTTTCGCTTTCTTTTTTGGTTTTAAGACTACAATGGTCATGCTGCGCCGGGACCTACTGTTTTCCGAGGAATCCGAACCTCTTAAGGCCTAGGGAACCAAACCCCGGACTACAGTGAGCAGTGCGATCTTTATGAGATCTCTGAGTAAGCGTTCTTTGCACTGCTGGGAGTCGAACCCGGATTAGCGGCGCACTAGGAGAACGCGTTACCACACTGCGCCACCGCAGGGCCTGACATATGGGTATTGTGTAGTTAACGCAACCCCTCAGTAATACAGCATATTACCACCATAAGGTTAATCTTGCATACTCACCCTACATCCACAAACAACAGTCTATAGAGCTTCAGATAATTTTGGATGGGATCCATGGCTTAACGAGATCTCCAAATAAATGGCGTTTATACGTAGGTCTTAATAACGGAATCAGTAATATACATTTTAATTTTTGTTTCTTCCGATGCAGTTATTTCGAAATTCAAAAATAACTAAATTAATCAAAACGTGTAAAGAATGCTAAGACTCACATTTGTGACTGTATGGGAGCGATTTCCTAAAAACTTGTCTCCTTTTCAACCACATGCCCACCTTATTTACAATTTCTTCTCCTTTTTCACGTTAACTGTCAGACTCCCATTTGTAGGCCATAAATTAAAATTCGTTTTTTGTTGCAAAGAGGCAATATTCTGTAGTAATTCCCTGCTTTCGTTTAAACAGAGAAATTTTACACTATTTGAAATTGTTACTAGTAAAATTATTTTTTACTTATTTTTTAATAAAAAAAAATATTTGAAGCTTTATACGAAGATTCAATTTAATCTTCAATAATTCAATTTAATATAATAACAACAATTCAATTTAATATAATAACAACAATTATTCATTAAATGTGAAATTATAGTTATATAGAATTTTTTGAAATGATCAATAGTATTAGTATAATAACAAAATGATTAATACAATCAATAATTATTAGTATAATAACAAAATGATTAATACAATCAATAATTAATATAACTATTAATCAATAATTAATATAACTATTAATCAATAATTATATAAATTATTAATCAATAGTATTAATAAATCCAATAGTTAATATAATTGTTCGTGGTACTTACGCTAATAAATCAATAGTTAATATAATTATTAATAGATACTTATTAATAAATCAATGGGTCTTGAATTATTAATGGTACTTATTGACAATCAATAGTTAATGTATATAATTATAATGAATACCTGACTAATAAATCAATAGTTAATATAATTATTAATGAATACAATAAATCCAATAGTTAATATAATTATTAATAATGAATACTATTAATAAATCAATAGTTAATACTCATTATTAATGAATACGTATTAATAAATCAATAGTTAATATCATTATTAATGAATACGTATTAATAAATCAATAGTTAATATAAATTAATGAATGCTTGATAATAAATCAATAGTTAATATAATTATTAATCAATAATTATTAATATAATAACAATAATAATTTTCAATAATTCAATTTAATCTTCAATAATTCAATTTAATCTTCATTCATTTAATCTTCAATATTTCATTTTAATCTTTAATGAATTCAATTTAATCTTCAATAATTAAATTTAATTAAATGACGGATGAAATTTAGAAAAATCAGTGCAACTAATGAAGTATTACGCGGGGCCACCGATGGCACGATGCCCTAGGCTGTCGCCTGTCTCGCCTTACCCTTGTAGGTTCCCGGTAGGTGGCAACTGACAGCGCTTATCTGACTCTAAGAATTGTCTCCTGCGTTCGTTGAATCCAGGTTAATCAATTTTATCCGAATTGATGCGAATCGGTAAGTAAAACGAATAATTAAAATATAAAAATAAAATGACTAATCAATTTTAATCACACCGGATATAAATTAATTCAAACTAAAATTCAAATTGCTCAGTTCAAATATAATTGTCGAATCCAGAATTCATTCTCCTGTTCTCGCTCATTATTTTTCTTTCTTCATCTCATCATCATATCAGGGTTCGAGATTTCATTTTCTTACGATCGCGTATAGGAGGTCAATAATTTGCTGAACAGCTAATATTAAAAAATGAAATATTTAACGAGGGAAAGAAAAATAAAATAATTAACAGCAAACAAAATAAATAAATAAAAATCAATCAAGTCAAGTCAAGTTGGGTTAAGACAAAGAAAGCAAGCCAGTGAGAGAGGGGAGAGACTCCACACCCTAAAGCCATCTCTTCTGGGAAGTATTACTATCAAAGAGGGCATTGTGTTTTATTATTTACCTTTGATTAAGTTTGTATTGGGTTATTTATTTCGAATAGCATGTTAATTTTCGAAACCTGAAAGAACAGAGCCTTCTTGAAGGTAGTCGCCAACTCTTCCTTGTCTTCAGTCTTCTTCCTCTATTCATTATTCTCATTCTTCGCAAGTCTTTTGTCACTCCATCCGATCATCATTTCTTAGGAAATCACTTGCTTTCCTTCTGGACTATTTATATTATTATCTTTTTAACTATCCTTTCTCTATTCTTATCCTCCCAATCTCTTTAACTTTTCTTCTATTCTTTTCACATGTCCATGATATCTATGCCTTCTTTCCTTTATTTCACTTACAAGTCCTTTGTCTTCACTGTTTTTTTATTCTTCTTCATTCACTGTTTTCATTAACTGCCCAATATATTTTCCAAAGAGCTTTGCTTTTATATGCACTCAGCCGTTTTCTGTTTGCAGCAGTCAATGTCCAATATCTTGACGCTGCCTACAACTACAAATCTCATTATTGGTTTGATGCAGCACTGGTTTCTGTGAGCCATTCGTTGAAGAGCTACTATTAAAAAATAACTTTATAAAATCGCTATGGGATTTACAGATTCGTATATAATGAATAGTAAAAATTAGATTATTCGAGCCAAAGGTTAACTTGAGCATGTTAGGATAATTATGGCTCCAACTAAATTGTTGACACGTTATTTCGGAGGATGGATATAGATGTCTTTTGTGTCAACAACATCAAGTGACCGCATGGATGAGGTATTGAAATCCTATTAATTTGATGATCGAGATAATGGAAATACGAATACTGTGTATTCTACTATATTTTAAAATCACTTATCCGATTGAATCGTAATTCCACTATACCTCATTCTTTCTTTACAAACGGTCAACAAGAATTCCGTTGCAGACGAAGACGACGCTCGGGACCCATCAGCAAAGCTCAATCTATCGTCAACTGAAATGAGAGCAGTAAAAGTGCATCTTATTTTGATTAGTTTGTGTGGGGGAGAGATTTTATATGGAGCTTTGCCAGTAAAACTCGGTCAACTATATCTCTAAATTCCCAATATAGCCCTTGATAGCTAGTTTCTCTTTAATATTTATATATCTGTGTAGAATATTTTTTTTAAATACAATGCCATTGATGCGCGTTCAGAAATTCCCGTAGAAAAGGGATCCAGAAAGCAGAAATAGGGATTGAAGTTGCGTCTGACCAAAGGGTTCACGCCAGTCCAAAATATAATTTACGTGGTATATATTTAAAAAACGCTTAATTAACGGAGTTGTCTAATCCTGCACAAGAAAAGTTTGTAATGACTTTAAAATATATATTTTATACTTTCTGAATCACATGAAACTATGTGCTTTTTAATGTGTTTTATATTAAACTATACTTTCTAAGCATTTTTCAAAATTCACAGATTAGCTATGCATTTTATAATGTAGGTGTGACAGTTTTAAGGAATTGTCATTTTATTTTTGCCCTATTTAGATATATTTAAAAAATGACAGGTCGCATAAACAGCGAATGTCACCTGATTAATGCATATTTTATGAATATATTAGGAAAACAAAATTACGCTTAATTACGGATTATAAAATTCGGTATGATAATAATCAAATTGTCATTCCCATCAGAGTTTGTTCACTTACTTTATATTAAAACGAAACTAAGGTATAAAATATCTTGTCTTATATTATGCAAATTAATCTCATCAATTTACCGTAGTCATCAAATTTTCCATTAATTTTAGCCCTATGGTACAATATTAGGTTTCAATAATTAAGTCCCCCACTTTAAAGTTATCTTGACGAATATGAGAACGCTACCTCGGTCATTTTTATTTACCCCTCCCACCTTTGACTGTAAATTTTAAATTTTCAAACTTTTATAAAAGGAAAAATATAATATATAATAAAAAAAATTGTAAATTTGGGGCCCCCTATTTGGGATGTAGCCTTAAGCCCAAACCCGTTGGTTCACTGATTAAGATGGCACTATCCCTTACAGACATGCGCAAACAAAATTCAAAATATGATGCATCTAAAAATTCGTCATTATTGTTTTGTTGAGCAACAGATTTTGTTGAACAAGTGTTTTTTGTTGAAAAGGTGTTTTCTATTAAACAAGAGTTTTTAATGATTATTTCGCTAAACAAGAATTTCTGAAGTTTATGGCTCCTCATAGTTGCATCCCACCAAATTATATTACTCAAAAAAAGAAAAGCACAAAAATAACGAAAATTATTTTTCCAACTGCCATGGAAACGGCATTTAATAGAAAATAACTATAGTAAAAAAATTCAATTAAAAAATGTCACTTTTTCTCTGCTTAATCTTGAATTAAAAAAAAACATAACATATATATATATAAAGCAGATTTTTTACTATGATACGGTATCCTCCAGTCATGTATTAAAATTCATTTAACTTTTTACGAATAAAAGTTTTTAATTCATGTGCCAGTATTTTCATTTAAAAACAAACGCAAAAAACTATATACACTTACTAGTACTTAATACTTTTAGAATAGTTTTAAACTTATTCCGCTAATTTTTTCGAAACTTTGAGTTAAATATTTAGCAAATGCATTAATTTTAATCATAATTTTTTGGTAGAAAAATTGGCTCTCTCTTACATAGAAAAAACACGCGAGATTTAAGCCACATCTATTTCCTTGAAACATAGTTCCGGAATTTATAGCTCTTTAATTTTAAGTTCCTGGAAAGTTTAGTAGCATGGTAATCCCTAATAAAGTCCTACCACAAAATTATTCTGTAATTATAAATTTGTTTTCACAATACATTCACGAAGACTTTCACGGCGTCTATTAATATACATTATAGAGCTTTGCGGTTATGAACTTGTGAAAACGATATACATTATATATATATATAGAGCTTTGCTGAATATCTCGTAAAGCTCTATAATGTATATCGTTTTCACAAGTTCATAATCTTACCAACCGCATATAACCAAAGCTGCGGTAAATAGCACTGTTCATATATATGCGTTAGAAATAAGAAAACCAATATGGGAATAAAAAGTAAGAAAGCAATCACGGAAAATACTAATTTTCATTAATTCCCGCTCATTAATCAAGTTTTAATTAACCCAAAGATAATTTTAATTACTTTGTGGGAGCATTTGTATATAACCCTTCGTTCCAAAATACTAACGCAGTCCCTAATTACTAAGACACTAGTTCTTTTGACAGCCCAATTGTGCATGAAATTTGGAGGAAACTGATTGCGACAGGTGGAATTGCATGATAGTCTGTTTTCAGCAGCAAACTGAGAACACAAATTGTTAGATCAATTCGTTAGGCATTTCTTTCCACGCATGCTCAGAGAGCGGAATGTCGATGATCAGGACGTTTATGGTCCCCGTCTCTCAGAACCCAATAGTCGGCAGAGATTTCAATGGCTGCCAGAAAGAGCAACACTACCATTTGTTTTTCATTAAGAAATGAGAAGTATCAGCGATATATTTAAAATCCAACTGGAAATCTATATTTCATTTTTTAAAATAATGTCATCACAAGCGATAAGTAACAATATTTCGATAATTTCCAGGATCAAAATCGCATTTCAGTTTGGTGCCTTTAGTCATTTATTTGGTGGATGGAAAATATTGTCTCAAATGTTAAGGAATTTTATCGGTGTAAAAACATGCTGATGAGGTTTAGTTAGTTAATAAAAAATTTTACATTTTATTTTGGTTGGTTACGTAAGTTTTTATAGGCAAGAATAACTACATTATTTCTTCTTTTCCTTATGCATAAATTTGAACAAAAATAAGCTATATTTTTAATTTTTCTAACGATTTCCTTGAATTTTGAAATCAAAATTAAGAAACGAACTTTAAGATTCTCGAAAACATTTCATAAAGTCAAGTATCTTGTATATTTATTACATCATTAATATATCATGTAGTTAATTTTGTTTTTATTTTTTATGAAAATATTTTACAGCTCGAAAATTAACGATTTTAATAAATGAGAAATTCCACTAAATGTAAAACCTCTAAAAATACGGAAATATTTTACATTATTAGATATATTATATCTTTATGTAAAAGATACATCTGTTCAGTAACGTGCGTCTCACCCCATTGAGCCCTGATAACGCGAGGAGGTTCTGAGCGTTATGTCTACTCACAGTCGTTGTGATCTAACATATAATTAGCTAGTGTTCTGCTGCACCATGATCCGTCTATACGCTCATACTATCCGTCATTCTTCTTCGGTGCTTCAGTCCCTGCAGGACCTGGGCCTTCTTACGATCGTCGCCCATTCTTCTCTATCCAAGGCCTTACTTTACCATTCTCTCACTCCTATTCTTCACAGAGCTTCTTCCACTCCATCAAGCCACATTTTCCTACGACATCCCACTTTTCTTCTTCCTATTGATTAGTTTTCATCATTTTGTTAGGCATCCTAGATTCTTCCATTCTTTCTATATATGTCCGAGCCACCTAAGTCTTCTTTTCCTTATTTCTATCACAAAATAAGTGTCTCCATACAGATAGAATATTTTCCTGTTTTTCCTAATTCTCCATACGCCAGTTTCATAAACCGCCCCGAATATTTTCCGGAGCATTTTTCCTCACCCATATACTTAGCAATTTTTTGTCTCTAGCTGTTATTGTCCATGTCTCTGCTCCATATAAAAATACAAGTCTAATTATTGTTTTGTAAATGGTAAGCTTTAGTTTTCGTGAGACATTCTTGGAACTTAGTACTTTTCTCGAATGTAAAGTAGCACTTACTATCAGCTGTTATTCTTACTTCAATATCTGCACTTGTCTTGCAATCATCTGTTATCATAGCTCCTAAATATTTAAATTGATGCACCCTCTCAAAGCTACAACCTGTGATTCTTCTTTCCAAGCCCTTCATATTCTGAAACATAATTTTACTCATAATATTTATGTTTATATTATTATTACTAATTTTTTCTCATACTATTCGTGATGTGTTTCTAATTAAACTGCTCATGAGTGTATATATAAACACACATTTCATGAATTATCAGATTTTCAATTTTGATTTCCATGAATATTTTTCGAATTCATGCACATCCATCTGTTTCCATTTTCAAGAATTGGTTTTTTATTCCATTTTTTGGTGAACATTTTTCCATTTCAACTTCAGTCAGCCTTCATTCATCTCAATTTCCATCAGCCTTCTTCCATTCCAATTTCCATGAATGTTGTTTGGCTGTAGTTTTGACAAATGACAAAAAAATCCATGAATATCCAGAGCTATAATTTCCATGCATTATTGAATTGAATTTCTTCAACCCCCAATTTTTACGAATATAGAAATTTCAATCCCATTTTATATCAAAATACAAAGTTTTAAAAGCAGACTATACTAAAAACTAGTAAAGTACAATATAAAGAAATCGTAAATGTCAATTAAAACAAAAGACGAATGCAGGATTTTAAAAGTTTCACATACTCTTTTGATTTCCTTTATTTGGCTATAAATATCTTAAGTAGTAGTCTTTTTTCAGGAATGCACAATAAATCAGTATACGTATGCGAGAAAATAAAGGAAACAACCGTATTGAGTTAATTTTTAAAAGCTAAATCAAGTCATTACTTTTTTGTTAAAGTTTTTTCTTTGAAGCGTGACGGAAATGTGGAGTTCGGAAATTTATTTTTCGCGGCGATGATAAGTTACCACAGTCTAGGTATTTTTAGGTGCAATTTTGTCCTTTAGCTTGGAAGGCGCAAAATATATCACACACCCTTATAAAGGAAAGATAAATGTTTGAAGCAAGAATAGTTGACTGTAAAGCTATGGAAAGTTAATTGGGAAATGGATCATTTAATCGATTCAAATCCTCATTCATTTTTATTATATTAAATATTACTTTCAAGTGGCTTATGAAGATGTAATTTCTAAATTAAAATTAACGGTACAGTTGCTTTAAAATAGCTCGCTATTTTTTGGCCTCAATTATACTTCCAAAATTTATTTTTGAATATACAGGGTGTCCTGGAATAGCCGTACCACCCATAATAACTCCAGTTCTTTTCAACGGAATACGTTCATTTATATATATCATTTTATAAATTTTAACATGTGGATTTTTTTACTCCGTAGAAATATGGGCAGTGTCTTGGAGAATATAAAAATATAAAACGCAGGTTTTCTCTCTCTCTCTTATTTTAAATTTTAACCTATATATTTTATCACATCTAGCTTTAGCTCTAACCAGACTAAAATGGATTTTCTGAGATGAACATAACTGGAGATATTATGAGTTTAAATTTGACACATACGTCAAAACACTTGAGGATTATTAACAATTACATGATTACGTATTGTGGATATTACCACTAAAACATTGTTTCCTTCAGAAGTCAATAATACAATAAAAATGACGTCAAAATTTCATACTCTGATAGCAGTAATATGTTGAGGCGAAGGGACTAAACTATGATTTATGGCTTTAACGAAACCGGAACGTCTAATCTGTAAATACAACTTTGCTAATATTAAACTTTGATACGCGCGAAAATGTTTGTGGTAAATAAAATTATTTCTGCCTTCTAATTAGTAACTTTTCAAGGAAATTAATCTTTTTTTTTTTACCTGGAGAAGCTATACAGTTTTCTACATCTCTTAAACTTCAACTCGTGGTGTCTCCAGATCTGTTCTCCCTAGAAAATCCGTTTTGTTCTCGTTAGATCCCTGAGTCATTGTGTGGTGCCCTCGTGTCGGCATATTGCATTTGGCAGAGCATGAAATTGGGACGCTTTTTATTTCTTGTATTACTCACTTCCTAAAGAAACACAACTTTTTAGAGGCAACGGTCACAATATTTAATAATGTCATTATTAGTAGTCCCCTCAAGTGATTTTAACTTATATGTTAAACTTCAATTCATAATATCGCCAGTTTTATTAACCTCTGAAAACCTTTTTTGTTCTTATTTGAACCTCAATTAGATAAGCTTTTCATCTAGGTAAAAAATACAGGGTGAAATTTGAAATAAGAGAGAAAAAGTGCGTTTTGCATTTTTAACACACTGATCATACTTGCACGGGATTATTCATAGTCCACAGAAGTAGCGCATTCAAAACCTATAAAATAAGATATAAACGAACTTGTTCCGTTGAGAAGAACTTTCATTCTGGGACACCAAGTATAATTCAGTGAATATTCCAAGGTTTCAAGGAAAATAAATACTGCGCAATTAAAATAGTACCTTTTTTTTTATTCGTATTTCAAATGAAATTAGACCCACAAGCTTTTAATTCTTTGTCAACAAATTGTCTACAATTTGTCTGCAAATTGTCTACAAATAACCTAATTCAAAGGACCCTACTCAGTCCCAGTAATTACTAGTTCTAAGGGGTAAAGTAGCGGTAATTTCTATTGTAGTACTAGTAATTGTTGTTGTGGTACCAGAAATTACTATTGTAGTTCCTATAATTACTGTTGAATTATAGTAATTTCGATTGTAGTACTAGTAATTACTATAGTAGTTCAAGTAATTGCGTTTACCTTCAGTAAATATCAACAAATCAATCAATATTTATTTCGCCAAAACATACAATTATACACAATCGAATAGAATGTAGTGGACCAACACCATGAGTTGTGGCTTTGCAGGAAACCCGAGAAAAAACCCGATATAAAAAATGCCTGACCAGTCTCAGGGTTCCCCTATGTCTTACTTCATGCGTCTCGGCCCCTATACTCTGCCTCATGTACCAATTTTCCCTAAACAGTGATGTTTTCATTATAAATGAAGTCAAATATCGATAGTCGACTCGTCTGAGCACATTTAATGATGCAAGGTTCTTCGTTGGAGATCTTCGAATAAATCTGAATTCGAAATACTGTTGTTGAAGAGCACGATGAATCAGCTTCTTCCAATAAATTATAATTGTTGAGCGACGTCGTGGAACCACAAATTTGGAACCAGGAAAATCTGCTTGTGAAGAGGCATTGAACTATTACGATTTTGAGAAGGAATGACTGAAAGTGAAGCAGTTGAATATAAATTTGCAGGAGTAAATTAAAAAACCGGCGTTCATATAAAAATTTCCATTGTAATGAATATCGTTTTGTAATATCAATAATTACTTTCATAGTGCCAGTGATAATAGTAATAATTGTTTTAGTATCAGTAATTACTGTCCCAGTAATCATGCTGTTTAAAGCTTAAAACCTATATATATATATCTATATAATTTCCCTTTTAAAATAAAAAATCAGCCAGACCGCGTTTAGAAATTAGACTTGGTAATTTTTTACATTAGATGTGGTAAACAAAATTTTGTTTACCACATCCTTGTAATGTAAGTACAAAAAAATATACGCATATATAATTTTCTGTGGATGTTGTATTGCGAATGGCCGTGCACATACAGATGGCCTATCTTGTATCTTTACTGCCAAAACAAATATTTTTTTACATGACCAAGTAGCTCTTTTTTAACGTTTAATCACAGTTCACATAGATAGTTTGATGTGTGTCTAAGCTTTGTTGAAAAAGCTTACAACCAGAGAGAAAATTTTTGCTCATTTTTTTCATTAAAGCTTATTCACTTAACATATCTCATTAAATTATATAGTTCACACTCTCTCTCTTTCTTATGAACTATTTTATACAATAATTTTTGCCACCCACGTATTAATTAGCTCAAACTAGAGCTTGTGTAATTTTGGAGAAAAAGAGACGCTTTCCCCATCCTGGATTCGAACCAGGGTCCCTCCGTTTAGCCCGGAGTGTCTTGGACCGCTAGACGAATGAGGACAGGAAACAACGCTCTCTTTCTCCGTATGTAAAGATGTTAAGGTATTATTACCCTCCGCAGGGATAACACAATTGCCAAATATGGTCAACACAAGAAAGCCTCCGGGGCGAGATTTTTGTGAGTTTTCGTGGGGGAATTTATTATACTATAATTTTTGCCACCCACGTATTAATTACAGCTCAAACTAGAGCTTTATTGATTTTGGAGAAAAAGAACTATTTTATATAATATTCCATATATATATATTTATATATATATATATATCATCATCATCATATTCAACCATTATCTATCCACTGCTGGATGAAGGTCTCTCCAAATGCTTTCCACACAAGTCTATCCTGAGCAATTCGCTTCCACGTCACCCCAACCTGTTTTCTTATTTCATCCACCCATCTAGTTTGAGGACGTTTTCTAGGTCTTCGGTGGTCTCTTGGAATCCAGTTCAGAATTTCTGTTGTCCATCGTTGATCAGTTCTTCTTGCAATATGCCCAGCCCATCGCCATTTCAGCCCTTTTACTTTAACAATGATGTCCTCTACTCTAGTTTGCTCTCTCACCCAAGTGTTTCTTTTTCGATCTCTCCTAGTTATTCCAAGCATGCACCTCTCCATGCTCCTTTGCGTTGTCTGTAACTTTCGTATTGCTCCAACTGTTAGACTCCATGTCTCTGATCCATAAGAGAGGACTGGCAATACACACTGGTTGAAGACCTTTCTTTTTAGACACAAAGGCAATTTCCCCTTCAGGATAAAACTGTTTCTTCCAAATGCACTCCAGCCAAGTTTAATACGTCTGTTGAGTTCTTTCATAATGTTGCCATCCATTGAAATCAGCTGGCCAAGGTAAATATATGAATCAGCAATTTCTAGCTCAATGTTGTCAACTTGTATTTTTGTTTCCTCTACAAAATTATTGAACATGATCTTAGTA
>QLNU02014176.1:34123215-34135612 GCA_006491805.2 Dysdera silvatica | reverse complement strand
CATAATGGAGGAATTAACCATAATTTCACCACGCTGGCTAAACGGGTTGGTGAATTAGCCCTCCCCTTCCGCCTTTCTATCGTGTAACAAATATTAATTTGCCCAATAAATAGAAAGCTTAGCCTGCACCACTTGAAGGCGGGGTAGGACACTAGGTTACTGGCCCGGCCGATTCCACAATCGTCACATACGTTCAGCGTGTGGGTCTTCTTCCAGTTAGATACCAGCAACCCTTTTGCAGGCCATATATATATCACTATTATACAGGGCGTCTCAGCACCAGGGTTACAAACTTCAAGGGGTCATAGTACTCATCAAGGTGAACGATAATTGTCATAGAATCTAAAGTCGCAAACCACCCACAGCGCCAGTTCTAAAACCGTCCAGCATGCACAAATATTTACAACCAGTGCATGAGAAGCGCAAAATGCGATGTCCTAATCATCTATGCACTTGATCAGCTGACCTGAGTAGTATCTGGCGCTCTTCACGCACTGGTTGTAAATATTTGTGCATGCTGGACGGTTTTAGAACTGGTGCTGTGAGTGGTTTGCGACCCTAGGTTCTATGACAAATATCGTTCAACGTAATGAGTACTGTGTGACCCATTGGAATTTGTAACCCTGGTGCTGAAACACCCTGTATTTATCTACTTTTCTAATTTTTAATTAATTCTTTTAACATAATTTATTTTTATTATACTGTGCAAAAGGCTGCTGTTTCATACCAAGAGACGGGACCATGCGAAGACGAGACAATGGTTGAATGACCTCAGTAACTTCGTAAGCATTAAATACGACCTACAACCTAAAGGTTGTTGATTCGCGCCCAACCAGACGTGTGGGCATTTTCTTTTTAGATTCTTATGTTTGAAAATATTCTTTTATTTATTTATTTTCTCAAAAAAAAAAAACTTCGTCAAAAATTAAGGCGGATAAAAAAATAAATATTCTTCATTTAATTTCCCCTCAACATTCTGCTTCAATTGGTATGACAATTTATGCTCTCATCAATAGTTTTATTTAATAAATTTCTTACTGAGTATTAGCACGGGATTATTTCTCTGTTTAATATTTGCATAATACAATATTATTTAATTTTTGAAAAGGGTTCATACATACATACATATATACAACACACGTATGTGTGTGTGTGTGTGTGTGTGTGTATGTATGTGCAATATGTGTACATTGTAATTTTTTAATGTATCCTTAAAGTAGAACTGCACTTCTTCATAATTGCTAGTATGTACACAATTATTAATTTCAAAGAATTTAGGAAATTTTAACATCGCTAATCTTAAAGGAAAAGGACTGTGGTGATTTCGAAATTTCCAAACGTTTTGAAACATTATATCGTACTTTAATAATTAAGAGAATCTTTAAGATGCTTACGGAATTAGAAAGAATGCGCTGAAGAACTCATCACTCATAAATTAGAACTAACTCGTGATTGCCATAAAATAAGCGCTAATGGACAGAATACGCTAAGTTTGTTTAAGAAGGATGCATACTCAAATTTAAATATTTAACATATATTAACAAATTTTCCTATTATAATTGCTGTCTGACTGTAGCATTAAGAAGACGCTTCAACACAAACTTCATGCTTCATAAAAAATATTTTTGACTACCAATAATTAAGCTTCGAAAACGTAACGAAAATTTAAGAATAATAATAATAATCTTAGTCCCTTGGGAAGAGTCTGATATTAGAGAATATAGCCAGCCGTTAAATTCAAGATGAAAAATGCAACATAAAAATAAAAATAACGGCAGAAGAAACATGTAAAAGAAAATTTAAAATTACAAAATTCGTTGATTTAAATTTTGTTACGCCAGCTGTAAGTGTCTTGTTCCAAAACAATTTCAAACTTCTGAAGTGTGGAAAGAGATGGACATGTTCCTTCTTTTTTTTTTTAATCTACTCACGTATTTCCTATTTTAAAATAATTTAAAGGCCGCTTTCGCAAATACCTCGTTGCTAAATTGTGATTTAACGAGATGCCTGTCAAAACTTAATAGCAATACCAACAACGTTTTACGGATAAAAAAAATTCCGTTGACAAGTAGCTTTTCAAATGACACAGCTGTTTCATTTTTGTAGCAAATAAAAGCAATATTTGAATTTTCGATTCTACAAAAGTTTGAAATTTCGCAGACAGTTTTCCAATGAATTTTGAAGGAAACAAATCTCTTCTCATAGATTTTATGTGAGGCAACAATTGAATAACAAAGATTATATATTCGAAACTCGTGCTTCAGTGTTTTCGAAATTAGGTTAATCTTTAATGTTTTAGAATTATATTTATTAATAATGAATAGTTTAATATATATATATATATATATATATAGGAGTGACTGTCATGAACAAATTTACCCTGGATGAAGTCACACCTTGTCTAGACATCGGGCATACACGGTTCTCCTATTAACATCTTTTAAAGGGAGAAGATGCCCCGGTGTTCCCCACGTGGTGAATCATTGTTTTACATGTTTTATGTATTTTCCCCAATTTTAACCAGTAACGCTCATTAACTTTTAACCAAAACATTTTTACCCTTTGTGACATTTTAGGCGATTCTTTTAATCATGAACTCATTTTTAACTTTTTATCTAATATTGTCTTTTCCCATCTCATCGGATTTGTTTTTATCGTTTCTTTTGTGACATTTAATACATTGTTTTCGATACATTTTTACCATTTTAGTTTTAATTTGTTCCAATTTTAAAATCGTATGTCTTTTCTTATCATTTGCTTGGCGCAGAATGACCTTCGCTTCCCTAACGCCTTAAAAATACAACCAACCAACCTAATGAGGAAATTATCTTATTATTTAAAAAGAAAGCTTTTCAACCAGTGTGCGTTATCAGTTTTATCTTGTAGATTAGAGACATGGAACTAACGAAAACAGCAATAAAAAAATTTCAAACAACACGAAGTAATGTGGAAGGGACATGCTTGGAATAAACAGAAAAGATCGAAAGAAGTACTTGAATGTGATAAAGAAAATAAATGTAAATAAGATCATTGCTAAAGTACGTAACTTGGAATAGAAATGGGCTGAGCATATCGTAGGAAGAACTGACTAAAAAAAGTAACAAACAAAATTTTTAGCTGGATTCCAAAGGATCATAAGATATAGAAAATGTTCTCTGACTAAACGAATAGATAATATAAGAATTCAAGTTAAGGTATTATGGAAAAAAAATTCAATATCGACTTATATAAAAAACTTTCATCTTGTGAATCTCTAGTGAGCAGATCTTTATATAACAGTGAAGAGTGGTTCATTATAATTATGGTTTGATATATTCATCTTATAAAATTTGATATTATTTCAAGTGGATGAATGAAAAAAATATATATTTTTGTGGATATTGGGTTTTTCTATTTAAATTAAAAAAATTCTAATAAAATTTAAATTAAAAACTGTATGCAACTGAAGTAAGAGAAAAAGGTTATTTTTTTATTTACTTTACATATGTGAAATAACCATCTTTTATCTCTCATTTATTATTCTTAAATGCTGAGTTATTTTCCCACCTCAACAACTGCAAATAATTTTTATAAAAATTTTGTTCGATACAATATTACAAATTAATGCAATTTAATGAAAATAAGTAGAAGTTTTTTAATCTACAATAATTTGTTTGAAAATATCTATATGAAATTAAATGTAGTTCAAACACAAAATTCCGTTGTGATACATTTTTATTTATGTTATATTATTTGTTTATGGACTTAAAATAGTTTTAAAAATATTTTAGGAACTTAAGTTTTTGTGACACAGATTATTGTACCGTAATTTGGATCCACCCATTTTCTGAGAATAACCGGTTCGTAGTGAAAAAGCTTTAAATACACTCGCAGGAAGAGGAATGAAAGGTCACATGTAGCTTAATGGTTAAAGCACTTGTCCGGCAACCAAGAGATGTAGGATCGTACCCCACTAGGTTTCCGAAAATTCTCTCTTTCTGCGAGTTGTTGTACCACAAATTACTTATTTAAGTTTAAGCGGAGCCTAAACTCATTATTTAGAAGTTTAGAATAATGTGGATTTCAATTCGTGTCACTATTATATTTATAATATATTATATATTAAACTTATCCACAAATATTTTGATTAACTGTTGTTTATTTCAATATTTCTGTATATACCATAACGCGGAATTCAAGCTTGGAAAATTTTCTCACTTACTTGAGGGGTGCTGAAGATCGCACTAAGCATCCATGCCGCAGCAATCATCCTTGTCACCCTTTTCTTGGCATTTACTCTCGTCATGGGGTACTTGATTGCCATGAATCTGTCGTATCCAATCACGACTAACAGAAACGTTGACAAGTATAGAGAGAACATCTGCAGAAATTTGACGGCCTTGCAGATGGGACCTCCCGCTAACCATTGAATGGTGTATGTCCATGCTGCTTCAGCAACAACACAAAACTGGGTCACAAATAAGTCAGCAAGCGCTAAATGCCCTATCAAGAAATAGACTGTGGAACGTCTTTGAGTGTTTGATAGTCTTATGGACACCAAAACAGCAACGTTTCCAACAAATGACACCATCGCTATCACTGACAAAACCGCCACTCTCACAATCGTTGACGTGGTGAGGTCTGGTGCATGCTCTGGTGTTATGCAGGTGTTATTGTCAAACTCTACCTTCCTGCTCAACACACGCATTGCACTAATAATGGTGATCTTCTGTAATCCAGGAAGGTGTACATCTTCTTGCGATAACGCTGATGTTGGCAAACAAGTTACATTAGCATCTGAAGGAACACTTACGTTTTTCTTGTATCTGTAGTATTGAATACTCTTGCTTTCTATTAGCTCAGATGACAGAGATGTTTTTAAAGTTGGGAACGTGAAATTATAGCCTAATGGTAAATATTGAAGTTGTGAAGATCTACCCGTCGCACAGAGAAGTATAACTATTTGGAAGAAATGACGCAGCATCACCACTCCTATATATAGTTGATGTCGCCAACAATTATTAAAATTATCTAAAAGAATTTAGTAATTTCGCGATGTTATTAATAAATTACCTTGTCATCAATAGAAAGAAATAACTGTCCTCAAACAGAACAAAATTCGTTTGACAATCACAGTCTTGCTTTAAACAACTTGATGAATATATAAATATTTAAAAATTATTTAAAATTTATTACTCTCAGTTTTTTTCAACACCATATGAAAGGTATACCTAATAAAGGTTGTAGTCCATCCTATAGATAAAGGCAATTGTCAAAGTTGAAAAATGAAACAAGTTGCCTTTTTTTTTCCACTTTTCTGCAATCCACCAACAAACAATAGGAATCAACTAAACGCAAGTAGAAAACGAGCCTATGGAATGACAGAGGTATCGTCAAGTTTAAATACTTTAAAAAAAGTTATTTATAAAATAGTTTTCGTTAAGAAATCATTTGAAATTTAATTCGGCTAAGAGACCTACGAAATACCGAGAGTTTAATTCGCCTCTCCTGAACTAAACACGTTATCCTAGTAATGGTCAGAAACAGGGAATGCCACTTCCAGATTCAGGATTCAAGAAATCCGGTTTCTCCCTTTCTCCCGAATCTAGAAACCTTTGGCATGGAAACTTTAAAAATTGCCGCCAAATTGGCAACAGCGTTCAAGATATTGGCGATAAAAATGCTTACGAAGTTGTTTAAAGATAAAGTTTACAAATTCCTTTATATTTCAATATAAAATAATTGACTAATGCCTCACTATGATTTCTTCCTTTTCATATTTAAAATAGATTTTTGTTAATAATATTATTTAAATTGAAGTCACAAATCTTAATTATTAACCGAATAACGATTTTCAGAAAATAATGAATAGCAATTATCAGAAAATAATCAATAATAATTGTTAGATAATAACAACGATGATTATCAGAAGGTGGAAAATAACAATTGCACGTAGCCAAAAAATATTTCGAAAGATAGCAAATAGTAATAATAATGCAAAGAAAACGAATGGTAATAATCCAAATATAAAGAATGATAACCACTGGGTTATGACGAATAAGTATTATCACGACATAACAAATAATAAGAATAAAAAAATAACGCTTAATAATTACTATAAGATAATTAATGCCATATATTTCCACAAACAACTAGCACAAATTCCTTCTCTGCGTCAACATGTTACTAATTCGCTTATAGAATATTAGCAATTACACCAATTTCTGCAAAAAATCAAATGCGTAGAACAATTTCTTCAAGGGATTGGATTAGTAGAGCTTCAATATTAGTCACTTAAAAATTAACTAATAAATTGGAGTGCATTTTACATGAAGAATAGCCTTTAAATAAATGAAAATTTAAATTACAACCTATGTTAAATCAGGATGATTTATTTTCATATACATTATGATCAAAACTCAATCTCAAATCTTCGCAAATAGTAACATTAAATTGGAGTGTTTTCTAAGAAGCATGGTTGGACTCTTTTTGGACCCTTGTGGATATAAACAGAAATTTATTCAAATTAAAGCAAAATTATTAATTAATTAATTAATTATTAATTAATATAAATAATTTAAATTAGAAATGCGCGTTAACATAAACTTATTTAATTCCTTTATACTCCCTTCATGATTAAAAAAATTCTTTACTAATTAAAAGCAACCCATTTAGAACGAAAAATAAATTAAATTATATTGCACATGGATCAGTTTTAAAACTTCTAAATTAAATTTGATTTCTAAGCTGTGTTAACACAATAAAAATTAATTATTTATTTGATGAAATTTATATGCTAACTCTGAATTTAAAAATTCACTAATTTGAAAGTAAAGTATGTTAACTAAACAAAGTACTTATAGGTAAATTTAACGTATTTAATTTACTATGAAACGATCAATATGATGAAAGTTAAAATCTGATACGGAAAAATTAATAACATATAACTTTATATGGAAAAAGACATTAACCAATCGTTAAGTCATTTATAAAAAAACACATTATGTATAAAAAATTAAGGAAATATTGAAAACGGAAGTGTTTTTATTTAAAAGGATTTCATGGAAATAATGAATTTCTACTTAGCTGCGATTATAATTGTGATTAATATATCATAACGATGATCACGTTTTATGTTTTATTTTTTTGATAAGAAAGAAATATAATATTAACTCACATAGAAGTTATATTTCGAGTAGAATAATAATTTTATCAATATATTTATGTATTAAAACTAATACATTCAAAAACTCTGATATGGAAAGCAAAGCAAAAAAATTATACAAGCATGGTGATGCGATATTGATAGAACCACGTCTAAAAATTCATATAAAGACAATTTTTAATAGAACAGACGTAATAAAATATTTTTACGAAAATATTCCATAATTTCCATAAAACTCGTTTAAAACCATTTTTATAAACGAGAATAAACACACATTTGAAATTAATATTACTGACTTCATTAGAATATGACAAATATATTTCATTTAAAATATCTTGTTTCGGAAATACCATAGATTAAAATATATGGCAACTATATACCTTTAATTCTCCAATTTTATATTTGTAAAACGACTTATGAAAATTAAGTACCTATTCTAAAAATCGACCTGCAAAATTATATTTCAGCATCCATATTTCGTAGTTGAAACTACTGCAGTCCTTTGCTTTGTTGAGCTCCGTGTAATGCGCCTTTTGCGCTCGTCTTCGAATCACTCTCCTTTTAATGATGATATCTATGGGAAGAGCAATAATATACTAACTACTATTTAATTACTAACCTGTAACATATAGGTAAAAGGGCTTTAGTTCGAGCTATCTAAAATTTAAATTCGTTGGTTAATTTCCGCGCAGATATTTGCTTCAAAAATAATTTTCAAATTTGCTTTGAAAATTGAATTGTATTTTATTTGTTTTAATTGTCCTGAAATTAAGATATCAGTTTTGAAATCGACCTTGTAAAGTTTTCGAAATGGAATGCAATGTAACAGGAAGGATAGGCTCATTTTTAGTTTGAATTGGCTTATAGTTAGAGGCGTAGCCAGGGTGAGGTTTTAGGTGTTGTAACCACACACACATCGCAATGAAATTTTGTATATTTAACATAGGAATATATGAGTTGTAGCTCTGTAACCCCTCCCATTAAGCCTATAACCCTCCCCTTATGAACTTTCTGCCTACGCCACTGCTTATATTTGCACTTCGCTTTTAGTAACTTCTTCGCTCATATAGGAGCTATTTTAAACAGAATGTTCCAGCACTTCCAGCCAGACAATCTCCTCCAAATATCCGACATCGACTCCATTGCAAACCTGACATGGATAAATATGATCTCTATATCGTTCATTGAAAAGAAAAACATAAATAAAAAACTTAAAGTTTCGTGAGTGAAATCTACAAGCGTGACACACGTCAAACGATCGATTGTTCGAAGTGCTGCAGCAGGTTGTTTGAACGATGTTCTCTTCGGAAGAGCACCTTTTTCGAGCTACGGTATTTTTTACTCTATGACAGGCTCTCTCCCATGATGCTATCTTTCTAAACGAGTTGGAGACAGATGGTGACTCTCCCCCAAAAGCCCCAAGCAAATCAAAAGAAGAAATTGATTTGCTGCCTCGTAGAATATGTAGACAAATTCCGAGCTTACAAAATCAGTATTCAATTGTACGAATAAATGTCAAGAGATGCTTCATTAACAATTCAATGCAATAATATGCTTGCTTTCCAAAGACAAAAAACGGGGATTATGACAGGTTGCTACCGTTTGATTATCCATGTAGGTGTTTTCCTTCCATTATTAAACGTTTTGAAATTGGGATATTGAATAACTATCGCTGCTTTTAAATATTTTCGTTTTACTTGGGAATTATTAATTATTAACTATTAAAGGATTTTTTATCTCAATGAAATATATATTCCTTAATATGTACGTTTTGAAAGATATTATAGATTTAATTAATTTTAAATTAAGTCTTAAAACTGATTTTGAAATGATAAATTATTCATTATTGGAGAAAAGCTATCTTTTGCCATTTGTGTCAATGTTTAAAGCCTAAAATAAACGAACTATGCTGAAATTTAAAATTATATTTTATGGTAATTAATTAAAAATTATATTTTATGACGATTAGTTAAAAATTATATTTTATGGTAATTAAAAATTATAGTTCATGGAAATCAAAAAATATACATAATATTAAATATTTAAAATTATCTTTGAAAAAATTTCCTTGCTAACAAATGGTACTATTTGTTACAATATTGATTAACTTACGTGGTTTCCAATTCAATTCGTGAAATACATTTTGAAAAAATATGAATAAATATATCAGAATAAAAATACATATATCAGAAGTGACGTGAAAATGTATATTATAAAAGTGTAATACAGTTTAAAAACTATAAAGATATCAATAATATATATATGTACATGCACCAGAAGAGATGTAACGTCTGAGAATAATGTTTGATTCTGCGAGATACAGCAGTTGTAAAAAATGTTCTAGATATGCAATACTAATTCACATTTCTCTTTTATTTCCATTCCTACGAATACTTAGAAATTGGCAAATTTCTGAATTGTTAATTTTAAGTTCCGTTGCCTATTCTGAGTGATATTTTTTATCCTAAAGTATTCTTTTTGTTACTTTGTTGATAATATTAGCCATCATTTTTTTCAAACAATTTGAACACAACTTTTACCACGTGTACTGATTTATGATCAGCGTTACTACATTGTGATTAATGATCACATCTATTAAGAACATGATTTATTGTCTCTAATGAAAGGAAGTTCCGCTTATAATTTTCTGTGTGTGGTCTCCACAGTTTTCTGTCTCATTATAAGCTCAACAGGACTTTCGTCATCCTTGTATTATTCAAATTCAACTAATTAACGATTTATTATAATAAGCTATCAGTGTAGTTCCGTTTATTATTTATATAGTTTCTGGATTTTCCATGAATTAGAATTTACAATTCCTACTTTATGGCCCATTTGAATAGAATAAAATCAATTAGTAAATACTTATTATACTTAGAAATATAGTATTCGCGGTATTCTATATATACGCATGGAGGAAGCTTTTAATCTAGATTAAAATATTTATCAACGATTTGTTATTGTCAGAATTGTTCTGGTTAAGGCAGGTCTGGTTAAGTTAAGGTAGTTTTGGCACAACTCAGCTGCCATTTACAACAAGCAAAAGATAAATTCGTAATAAAATTCATATTAATTTCATGGCTATGTCTAAGTAATATCCATTATTGCTACGTAGAAGAATATATACATAGTTCTAAGCAAGATTTTCTAGCAAGAGTTGGCGCTAAGTTGTTGAAATAAGAGGCATTAGTTATAATAATATAAACAACAGCGACAAAAACAAATTTATAAGGAGAGATTATGGGCTACATCTCCATATATATATATATCATCAACCATTTTCCATCTGCAATCCACTGCAGGATGGAGATCTTCTGTTATCACATACACGCAGTACGGTGGAAGCAAAGGATGTGCGGTCTTAAGCTCACCACATTGGCCGGACGTGTTGGCAAAGCTGGACCTGCAGTTTAACGTGAAGGTTCGAATTTCCAGTCAACACAGCCGAAGTTCTGTGCTCTATGCCCTCCCTACAGAATGACCGCCACTGGGTCTTCGTAGTAGCGACGCTCCGCCGAGTGCCGGTATTCTTCGCAGAGAACGGCTGTGGGAGGATACACACACACACACACACACACACACACACATATATATATATATATACAGGCAGCCTACTTGACGCCACTAATTTTTATTATAACTGACTTAATGGGACTGATCTTTAAGTCCATTATTTGGAAGTTCGTAATTAGAGATGGTTCTGTTCTTAAACTGGGCGACACAATACTTTATTTAAGACAAATATACACACCATTATATATATATATGATGGTTTGCATATTTGTGTTAAATAAAGTATTGTGTCGCCCAGATTAAGAACAAAACCGTCTGTAATTACGAATTTCCAAATAATGAACTTAAAGATTAGTCCCATTGAGTCAGCTGTAATAAAAATTAGTAGCGTCAAGTAGGCTGCCTGAAAAGTGAGCAAATAAATTAGTGAATGATAGTTAACAATTAAACATTTTTTATATTTAGTGCGATTGAAATTTTAGAGGAATTATTTCTCCGAAAAGGATGTTACAAATCTCCAGTAACACCCTAATATCCCGAATAAATTCTTACACAAATAGCAAATTAAATCTTAGATGAGCAGCATAGAAAAAGTGAAACGAAATCCTCCAAATGTGGTGCCATTCTGAAAGAAATCCATCTGGAGAAAATTAATCCAATTACGTAAATGTAAGGAAACGAAAAAAAAAAAAAGGTAACTCAATTAAGACGTAAATTGTAGTTAAAAAATGTGTAGTAATTATTCAACCACTAAAAGTAAAAATAAGAATTTTACCGCAACTAGAAACTGAATAAGTAAAAAAAAGAATAAATTATGTAGTATCAAATCAGCAGACAAAAAAATGCAATAAAAGAAGAACATGCGAATGCAAAATAATATTTTTAACTAAGTAGATGGGATATAGAGATTCAGTATTTTTAATCGCAAAATACGTAAAATTCTCCCTTTGAAGCTGAGAATCCTTGGAGATATATATATATATATATATATAAAGGATGAGTTTAATCCTCCGCACCTCCGATACATTTTTGAAATCCTTATGTTATTATCAGCCTATTTGCAAATCATTGTTGGATCGAAAAATGGAATTTTATATTTTTTTGTTTTTTTAATTTTTTCGAGCGGACTATATTTGCTGATTCAGCCAATCATGGGTTAGGGGAGGCCAACCTTCTTTTCAAGATTACACGCCCACTTGGCGAGATATTCGACTTGTTGAGCCAAATTAGTATAAGATTTATTACGGCAGTATTTCATTTTATGACGGAAAAAAAGGTTTAATTATTGGTTTTATGACTATTCAACACAGAATAGACTGAACGGAATGATTTCATATTTTTGCTAGAAACTGATTACGCATATAAATAAATTAGACAGAATTGTAATTGTAATCTATAGCATTCGCCAAGAAAGCTCGCTAAATTCTTAAATGCAATTTTCGAAAGTAAACAAACTAGTTTGGCTGACATTATTTCACGAAAACATTCACGTGCGGAATTCGAAATAAAATGAATGCTTCTCTTATGCACGAATTGAATTGCAACTTGCAATGTGATTATAAAAATTAAAGTAATTTGTTTTCTGCTATGACTTTCAGAAATAAAATAAAAAGAATATAGAACTTCAATTTAACAAATAGAGAAAAAAATAACTTTACAGCTACTTCAAAATCAAATATGTTTAAATTTAACAAACTAAAGCTAGGTCTGTATTACTGAACGTATTCTAATCTTTTAGAA
>QLNU02014176.1:34079944-34111153 GCA_006491805.2 Dysdera silvatica | reverse complement strand
TTGGCCGGTTCCTGTAGGTTACTCGGCTGGCCCATGGGGGTGTCTCCGGTCCTGCTGCCTGGGCCGTGGCCGTTCCCCGTGACGGTTCCAACGGCTGCTGGTTTCGGTGTGCGTTGAATGACGACTTTACGTGAACGTGCATCTATGAATGCCGTGTTGATCGGCAATCCATCTCCCCCTCAGCCGCCTCGGCGGCTGATTACGCTGTTCAAGCGTCCTGTCTGGGATTACAGCGCCGCCTCCGGCGGCCACCCTTCCCATTACCCTACTTGCATAAATCACACACACACACAGGACATAACATCAGTTTCAGTACTAAACAACATGTGCAGATTCAATAGTTTTTCTTGAATCACCACAATATACCTAGTGCATTATTTAACGCAACTCCTAATTCGCTAAAAACCCAGTTGCCAGGCGATACAAGGTAGAAGAGACAACTGACTTACATTGAAACCTTTATGCGCAATAGAACAGCATATCAAAAAATAGTTGAGGAACATGAAGATGGAATATCTTATAAATGTAATTTATATAGATAGGCTAAAGATGCAGTGGAACAATTGAAACGAGTTGCTGTTTTAATGGACTGTTTATAAAAAGACCGCTATAATTCATGAAGCCTGTCATACATGCAGGCCTGTAGCTAGGATGAAATGGCAAAGGGCATATGGAGCACAGGGCCCCAGGGATTGATCTACACATAGAAATAGCTCAATGGGGTACAAGCATGAGGCAACTGGGGCCATGCCCCTGCTGGCCCTTGCTTGGCTACAGGCCCACATACATGGCTCATGTTGTTGAAGAAAGTGTTTTTATGGCCCCTGATTCAGGAAATTACAAAACGAATGGATCTTACCATGAAACCTTTTAACTTCCTAGCCTACCTGCTAAATCCGAAATATAAGGTAAAAGGACTGTCTACCAAGCAAAAAAAAAAAAATGAACATCCATGGCTGGTAAACAAGATTCCCAACAGCATTCACCTTTTGATTGCATATGAAGCTGAAGTTGTGCCTTTTCCTCCTACTTCACTGCATCTGGAAAAAGTTTAAGTCCAGTCACACATAGGACAGCAGTAGGAAAAAACACAGGAAACAGAAGGATTTTCAAAGGACTATCTACAAAATATTGATTTTCTACCTTCATTCCCTGCAAGTCCTGCATTGACTGAAAACATATTTTCCAACTTTGGAGAAATATATTCAAAACACAGCAGCTAAACTGGTTATGTGTTATCGGATATTAAGGGGGCTGATTGCAGTAGATTATTAATATTTCTCTTGTACTACATACTTATTTCTGTAGTGTTTGCAATTTCATTTTTTTCACTTTCATGTATCACTTCCATGTTACTTTTCTTTTTTTATAGTACATATCTAAAATTTGAAAATAAACCCGATATTCAACTTGATGCATATTCTATTTCTTTAAATGTATCAGTCGTTGTCATCAATGGCTGTATATATGAAAAATCGAATAAAAACATGATGCATTCTGAATTCGTGTGTTGAACGTAGTAATATAAAATCAATTAATATAACTTAGGAATATATATAATCAATTAATATAAACTATGGTAAAAACCACGGTAAATACCATGGATTTTACTGTAGTGTCCAAAACTCTGCCAACCCTGCTTTAAAGCAAAATTTATTACATCAGATTAGAAGCGAGTACTTCCTGTTTTTAACTTCGTTGAATCGCAACAGTTATGAATATACCAGACTGTTCTGATGTTGTTGCTACCATTTAACATTTCTAAGATTCAGGTGTAATATTCAATATGATCCAAACTGGCAGCTAGGGCAAAGCCCAAAGCAGGGCAGTGGTGGGGTGTCTCTCCTCCCCCACCCTTCACTGATAATAAGGAAGTATATACCCTTTTTACTACTTGTATGCCAGGTATGCTCATAGAGGTAATTTACAGGGCAAAAAATAAAAAAAATATCCAACATGGCAGCAGGTCAGTTGCTCTGCTGCGAGCTAGTTTTGAAAACACTTCAAAAAATTTCAGTAGGTAATTGACTATGCACTTTTACCCACAAGGGCTTTTTCATGCCGAAAAAGAAAACGTGGAAAAAATTAAATAATAATATCAATAGCTATATTTTACAAAATTTTGAGTTTAAAAGAGTCCAAAGTTCTTTAGTAGGTACTAACCCTTTTTTAGAATGTAGTTTCTGCAAATTGGCAACATTTCGAGTTATGCTTGTGTTTGTTTTGTTTAGGTGGAAGATCATGATTTGATTCTAAATGGAAATAAAGTAGTTTCTTTTTTTTAAAAATTTATATAGTGGTTTTTACTTAACAGTAACTTCACTCATAGTAAGCAAGGTGAAACAAGTATTTCATTTATTAAATTTATGTATTTACATTGATTTTAATAGTATTGTTTCATGTAATGTAAGTTACCAGAAATCAGTTTTTGTTTCCAGTGAGAGAGAAAAACAAGAAAAATCGAATATTTGTAATTAGTGTTTCCCTTACAAGGAGAGTGCATGAAGTGAGAATCGAAAACGTGCTTAATTTTAGCTTTATAATAGAGTATAAACATTTCAATAAGAAATAATAAAAAAAAAAATTACCTAAATCCCTGTAGGGGGAGGGAGTTATTGCCCCCATCAAATTTGGCAAGAAAAGTTTACTTTCGCCAAATTTGGCTTGATGCACTTGTCATCATTACCAGCAGTAACCATGAGATATTTTGAAGTGATGTTGCCAAAAGAGAATAAACAATCCTTCATTCGCGATAAAAATATTATTGAATTTTATCTCATAAATATTTATGCATGTATTTGCATAAATATTTAGAACTTTAATGTCATGTGTTCATTTTGACTTCATTTTTAATCATTATAACTTAAAGAGAATAATCTTCAAAACAAATCTGCAAATCGCATTAAAAACTATGCCAAAGAAAGAGAAGCAGTGTTAAATAGGTGCATGTTCAATGCTATCGGTGTTTTATTTTTATCAAATAAAAACATTTTAATTATTCGAATGTAACAAAACATTAACAGTATGGTAAATTTATATGGGATTATGAGATATTGCTTTAATAAAGTAAAAAAAAAAAGAAAAATGAAAGTAAAATTACAAAATGACGAACAAATAGAAAATGCAGCCATTGCATTTCCACTTCAAGCCTATGAAAAAATGCAAGATTATTCGCACACTTGTATTTTTAATGGCGATTAAACAGGATTTGCTACAGAATTATCACTATTACGCACCCTTTCATCAAAAGGCGTTCAACACATTTACGGTGTTGTTCAGGATAATAATGCAGTTTCGCATTCGTATACCACACAACCCGTCATCTTAATGAATGTCTTAACAAAATTTTTACTCACACACCAAGAACAAACAGGTACTTTTGGCCCTAATGTTCAACAGAAATTATTCAGCCAACCACCAAACGTAGTACTTATATGCACAAAAAGTGGGAAATCCTGCAGAGATATTCATGAATCATTTCTAAAAGAAATAATAAAACCCCAATTAATAGATCAATATGGCGTAATTTTATTAAATTGCTGGACAGGACAGACAAATGAGGAGAAGAAAAATTTATTTTCGAGATATATCACATTGCTTGAATTCTTATATATACCTGCAAGCACCACTCTATTAATGTAGTGGTGCTTGCAGGTAAAAATACACATAGCAAAGTTGAATTAATTTAATCTTGCGATGTATATTTTTTCAGGCTGTGGAAATATTTCACAAAAACTGTTATACAATATTTTATACTTCACCATTTTAATAACATTAATTTACACGAAAGAAATACCATAACAAAATTACATTCATTAATCATTAATACACAACCAATTATCAGCTCCAACGTTCAGTGACGTGATTAAATATGCTTGATCGAAAAGTACATAGCCCATTATAAAACCAAATACATTTTGCTGTAAAAATTCATGTTACACATTAAATTGTGAAAATCCCTCGTTTATTAGTCGCAATCATTGTTCAAATCCAATTTGTTTTTTGCATTTTTTTGTTCATTTTCATAAACATTTTTAATAAAGCCAAGGCGGTATATTTTTAACGAATCCAGGTAATTATATTTTTTTTAAAGCAAAATAAACACTTTTTATACAGCTAAAACCAGACATCTACTAATAATAATTGAAGTTCTAAATAATTATGCAAATACATGCATAAATACTTATGAAAACAAATCCAATATTATTTTATTGCAAATGAAAGGTTGTTTAGTAACTCTCTTTTGGCGCCATCGTTTCAAAAATGTATCTCAGTTTCTGCTGTTAATAACAAGAGCATCAAGCCAAATTTGGCAAAAATAACCTTTTATCGCCAAATTTTATGGGGATATAACTGTCCCCACACAGGGGGTTTTAGGTAAATTTTTTTTTTTTTTATTTCTTATTGAAACATTTATACTTTATTATAAAACTAAAATGAAGCACATTTTCGATTCTCACTTCGTCTACTTTCCATGTTAGTTCTAAAGGTGCACTAAACAGAAATCCATGTTTTTCTTTCGTATGTTTTCCTCCACCTATAATTATGCAATGGTTTTACTGAGTTGCCAAAATGATGAAATGTAAGTTACTGAGGCAGGAGATATACCTATTTTTCATAGAATACTAAATAATGAACTATTTGCTACTAATGGCTTGATTCACAGATAAAAGTCAATGATTGGTATGTGGTGAATTACAACGATTCTCTTTATCCAGGTGTAATAACCTGCATTGAAAATAACTTGAAAGTCAGTATTATGGTTTCAGCAGGGTTGAACTGGAAGCGGCCTGACAACGTAGATGAAATTTTCTGCCATAAGAAAGATTTGATTTATAAAATTAAACCATCAGTAGTGGTTAATGTTGGGGAACGTAAGTTGGAAACCTGAAACTTTTGACAAAAAAAAAATGTATTTCATTTATTTTATTTACCTGTTTCTTATGTATAGCATATATTTAAAACTTTTGACACTGTTAAATCAACAACGTAAAGTTACCCTGACTTAATAATGCAATTTTTGTGTAATAAGA
The DNA here is from genome assembly GCA_006491805.2 of Dysdera silvatica. Classification (NCBI taxonomy): domain Eukaryota; kingdom Metazoa; phylum Arthropoda; class Arachnida; order Araneae; family Dysderidae; genus Dysdera; species Dysdera silvatica. The sequence continues at coordinate 34,106,120 of QLNU02014176.1, read as the reverse complement.
ATTCAATGTTATCCTGCTAAATTATTTCACTTCATTGTATTTAACTTTATAGCAACTGAATTTAATTACTAAATTCGAATTTAATTCATTGCAACAAAAATTAAACAATTAAAATTTCATTAAAATAAAGATTAGTTCTTAAGTTAATGTAATGTAAGTCACTTACATGAAATTTTGTATTAAACGCAATTGATGAATGACAGTTTTGAAATTGCATAACTACGATTCTGAAAGGCTTTGGAAAGGAATATATATACTTTTAAAAATTATATCATGTTAAACCACTGAGCTACATTACAACTGGAGTGCAAACTGAGATTGCCATTTCCGAAGGACCACATCACTCCCTTATTTATATGCATTCGGCATATAAATAAAGGAGTGATGTGGTCCTTTATTTATATGCATTTGGCAGTCATTTTCAATATATCTTGTAATGTGAATAGATGTTTTTAACAACAAAAACTAGAGGAGCTATTACATTTTAAGTTCATGTAAATCAAAGAAATAATGCAGGTTATTTAGTGAAAATGTCTTTTATCTTCAAATTGTGTTAAGAAGTAAGAATAATTTGGATTTTAGTTGAGAACTATATACTCAGTTAACAGACCGATATTCAACGCTTATTTTTGTGTTTTTCTACAAATTTATAAATTAATGATCATTAGTGTATGCTTTAGTTAATTAACCTTCAAAGATTAGTTAGTTTAGAAAATGAAAAAAAAATCTACAGCCTACATATGATACATATAAAAGTCAAACTTATAATTTTTGAAGTTAAAAAACATATACATATATATATATCACATAGTATAAAAAAACTAACCTAAAACACACACAGTGGTAGTGAAATTTCGTATTTTAAATTAAATGAAAATTGTTAACAGTGGGTATAATTAATGGGATCCGGAAAAGTGGCCTTCAGCATTTCGTCCCTTATAGATAATGAGTAGGCCATAAAAAATAATACACCTATTTTTCTAACGGTAGAATCCCTGTCACTTGAACTTTGCCTAACCGAAATGGCCTTGTATACTATTTTTTTTATTATTTTTTTAAGTAAACACTCATTCAATATCTTTTGGCAAAAAAGCTCATACAGTACGAACCGTTTATAATGAACTCTGGTCAACCAAACTTTGCTTAACAAAAATGACCTTCACTACTATTTTTTTATTAAGTATTCACTTAATAAATAATTAAAAAATTAGGTCATTTTGGTTAAGCGAAGTTTGGATGACTGGGGTTCTTTCTTTCTTTTTCCTTTTACGCCTCAAACACTAAATTATTCAACCTTCCCCCTTTACCTACTATTTTCCGAGGAATCCGAACCTCTTAAGGCCTAGGGAACCAAACCCCGGACTACAGTGAGCAGTGCGATCTTTATGAGATCTCTGAGTAAGCGTTCTTTTTGCACTGCTGGGAGTCGAACCCGGATTAGCGGCGCACTAGGAGAACGCGTTACCACACTGCGCCACCGCAGGGCCCATGACCGGAGCTCAGTATAAACGATTTTAACTGTATGAACATCGTTGCTAAAAAACATTGAGTGTCTACTTAAAAAAAACAGTACAGAAGGTCATTTCTGTTAAGCGAAGTTTGGATGACTAGGGTTTATTATAAACGATTTTCATTCTATGAGCATTTTTGTCAAAAAAACATTGCACGAGTGTTCACTTAAAAAAATTTGTATGGAAGGTCAAATCGGTTGTTTCAATGGCCGGGGATCTACTATTACAAAATTAGGTGTATTATTTACATTTTTAAAATCTACTCATTATTTGCAGGGCAAGAAATGATGGGGGCCACTTTTTCGTAAATCATTATTAATACAACAAAAAGGAAGAATAAACAAATTATTGAAAATATGGGTTGTTAAACCACATTCCAACGAACTTCACTTCGCCTTGATTGCACTTTGTTCATAGTGATCTGTATATCCATAAACTGAACAGGATATGACCATTATTTTTGTCACTAAAATTTAATCAAATGCAAATCTTAAAATAAATTGAGAGCTAAAATGGAAATCAACATGACACATTCAACCGTTAGCTATAGGTTTCAATGTTCACAGATCGTTTGCCTAACTCACAAAGTGTATCTTTTCAAAGCAAAAAAAATGGCTTCAGGTACCACTGTGTTGTTAAGTTTGTTTGTTTGTTTGTTTTTTGGTTTTACGGCTCAAAGACTACAGTGGTCATGCTGCGCCGGGACCTACTGTTTTCCGAGGAATCCGAACCTCTTAAGGCCTGGGGAACCAAACCCCGGACTACAGTGAGCAGTGCGATCTTTTATGAGATCTCTGAGTAAGCGTTCTTTTTGCACTGCTGGGAGTCGAACCCGGATTAGCCGCGCAATAGGAGAATCCAAGCAAGGTACTGCCACACTGGCGCCACTGCAGGGAGAGCTGTTGAATAGGGTGAAGAAACAGCACCGTAAAAAGAGGCCTGGAAAAAGTGCTGACGAAAATTACATAGCGCATGTAAAATTATAGTGTGAGCATTAAGCCTTACACGAAGCAGTATAATGAGCGTGTTATGCCTAAAAATATTTACACCTTTTTTGCTTAGGCCACGATTCATTTCTACATATTTTAGTAAATCATTTCGTTTATATGGTGCAACTCCATGGTCTGATATACATAGGCGTGCGTGGAACGTGGCTAATGACGGGGTGCCAATTGCAAGACGAACAGGTCAGAAACAATGTCTACCCCCCACATCCGGGAGTCTATTTCCATTGCTTTTACACTATAATAAGTTACTATGAGTTCAAAACAAGAAAGAATGCCGCCAACCAACACTGTATTTTTATATGTTACATACATATGTATGCTCGCTTGCATATTGCTTCTTGTTAGGCGTAACACGCTCATTATATTACTTCGCATTATAAAGCTTAACGCTCACACTATTATTCGCGGTCGTACTATAATTTCACATGAAATCAACTTTTCATCGGCCCTCTTTTCCAGGGGCGCTTTTTTCAGTGATTCATTGAATAGAGAGTCTATACGCTAGGTCAGTGTATTAAACAGAACAGATTTTCAATCAAATGTTTGTAAACTTCTGTTGTTCCTGTACCATAAATTACTACGTTAAATTTAATTCTGCGAACTTAAAAAATATCAGTAAATCAATAACATTCCCATCAAAGTGTAGCTTTTTATTAGTTTGTTAAACAATTCCAGTGAATATTCTGTTTTCTATTATTCTTTGCTGATACATGCACACTTCAAGGTCAGTGTATTTGTCAAAATGTAACGCACATTACCGTAGAATCGTCCACGAAGGAAATATATGATAATATATTTTAAAGAAAAAAAATATATCATTTGGACTAGAAATAAACTGGCATCTGTCCAGTTCAGGGTGCCCCTTAGCCAAAGGGAGGCGATGAATCAGAAATTCTGCTTGGTTTCCTAAATTAGTTTTGTCTATAGTAACCTTTTACAATTTTGTAAGATCCAAACTAAAGTTTTGATTTTCTTTTTACTAATCAATAAAACACTCAGTATTCATGATTTAGTGATTCAGAATAGGTAGGCCTACAGTGTCAAGGTTCAATGATAACTATACAGCTGTGAGCAGATATCCCCCCCACTTGCAACTAAGCAATTCCTGATTCAGAAAGGGTACTTGTAGGTAAAATTTCTGCTAGATATTGATAACCTGCCATATTGGACTAACTACATCATCGACTGATGCAAAGTTCTGACGCCATACTAGCAAAATGCCAATGGTCACCTTAAACTGAATATCACCCAATGATAGTGGCATATTAATTCAAAAATTATAGGGGAGGCTCAAATTGTTTTAAAAAAGATTGTGTTTCAGAGATTAGATTGGTAAGGGTAGCCACAGATGGAGGCATTGTAATCCCAGGCAGGATGCTTAGACGGTGCAACCAAATGCAAAGATAAGTTGAGGGGGGAAGGGGAGTATTCGAATGCTGACCATGAGTAGCACACAATGATGCCCGCTTGCATAGATGTCATCGTTTAACGTAAACCGAAACCAGCTGTCAGTGTGGCTTCCACAGAGAACAGTCCCAGCTACTGAACCGGAAACACATACCCAGAGCCGGCCATGGACCCTAATGAAACCAGCCAATCCCAGAAAGGAAAGTTTGGAGCACTACCAGGGAAGCGGCACAGAGACTAAAGGATCCAGATGGATCCAAGAGGTTGGACAGACCTGATGGTTGGACGAGATTCAGATGGCAGTGGGCGAAAATGAGCATGTCCTTAAAGTAGCTGTAGGCCAGGCATCATGGGCGGATTTACCATTTTGCCGCCCCTAGGCCAGTTTTGATCCCTCAAGGCTACTTTTTGCTGCCACTTCCTTCCTTTGCTTCCCTACCCCTAATCAGTGGTAGAAACATAAAAGTTGTTACATTTAATATACGTCAAAAGTGTTTGTATCGACAATAAATATGTTGAAAAACAAACTCATAAATTGAAACATAAACATTAAACAATATTAATTACTTACAATAAACAATACTAATTACTTATATATTGAAATATTACTTCTTTTTGGTATACAGGGTGTTGCCGAATTCGACCGACAAATTCAGAGGAGGTGGTAATAGGCACGAAGAGGATGAAAAATGGCCATAGCACATGGGGTCACAAACGACGTTTAGTTGGTGAAAATCGCAAAAATAGACGTCGAGAGGACAGTGAGCCTGATGAATAAAGTAGCCAAACGAATGCGAGGATTAGGAGCACGAGAAGAAACCTTCCTGTATACAAATTTCCCATTCGTATGGGGAAAATAAAAGCAGCGAGCAAGTATTCATTACTGGGCATTGTAGAATTCGTGGGCGTTAAACTTCATTCGGAAACATGTCAGATTACACAAACGAAGAATATGCGGATATGCATCTGATTTACGGCCGAGCGGATGGCAATAGATGCCTAATGCAGAGTATGTACCAAAAGCAATATCCAAGGAGGCGTTGTCCGCACCATACCACCTTCATGTGCATCGATCGACGGCTGTGGGAGACAGGATCCTTCCAAATAACGAGACGTAATGCAGGGCAAGAACACGGCGTGCGCATACCTGAAACAGAAAACCGAGTATTGCAACGGTTTGCCGATTCTCCATTGACAAATACACGATAGGTTACACCTGAACTGGGTATTCGGCATGAAATGGTGTAGGTTTTGCATACTGAAAAGATGCACCCCTTCCAAGTGCAGAAGGTCCAACTTCTAACCAATGCCGATTACCCCCTTCGTGAAGGGTTCGTACGCTGGATGCTTGATGCCACATAGAATGATTCACAGTTTTCTGCCACTGTTTAATTCTCAGATGAAACCTGCTTTACAAGAGAAGGTGTGGTCAACATGCACAATGCACGTATGTAGTCATTGAAAATCCCCACATCGCTATCTCATCGAAAGTGCAACACAAGTTCAGTATCAACATCTGTGCAGAGACTTTCGGAGACCATCTGTTGTGACCGTACCTTCTGCCCGAACGCCTCAATGGCACAAAGTACCTTGTTTTCCTACAACACGTCCTCACGGATTTACAGTAGGGAATCCGGCCACTTTGCGCCAGAACATGTGGTTCATGCATGATGGTGCACCAGCACATTTTATGATTGTGGTGCATAACCACCTCGATGCTACATGTCCCGGGAAGTGGATTGGACGCAACGGATCTGTTGCTTGGCCTTTATGTCCCCCGGACCTCAATCCCTTAGATTTCTTTTTCTGGAGCCGCCTGAAATCGCTTGTTTATCGGACACCTGCGGATACACTGGAGGATCTTACAGTATGGATCATCGTTGCTTAAGCAGGCATTGCCAGCACACCGGGTATGTTTGAATGCATACGGCAATCCTTAGTCTGTCAGTGTCGGCTGTGCAATGAACTTCGTGGCCGCAACTTCGAACAATTCCTATAAAAATTTCTCGTCATCTCCTTTCTGACATTAAACTGTGATGCATTGTCTGTATTGCAATCCTGATTTACGTCAAATAAATGTTTTTCAACTTATTATTCACCGGGATTTTTTTTTCCACTCGGCGTCACACCCTTCATAACTATTTTTGCAATTTCCTTCCACTAAACGTGGTTTGCGACCCCATGTTTCATGGCAATTTTTCGTTCTCCTGATGCCTACTATCACCCCTCTGAATTTGTTGGTCGAATTCGGCAACACCCTGTATAATAAATCAAATTCAGTTTTGTTGAAATACCTTTCAATTGCAGCAAAAAATAAAAACCCATCTAATACTGGTATTTAAATAAAAAGAATGGGGTCTAACTTTCTTCTTGGCAAAATATCTGATTATATCAAATTGTATTGATTTTGTTATATCAGACTCAATACATAAAATTTTGCCGTCCTAGTCTATAGCCGAATATAGCCTATTAGGAAATACAGCACTGTCAGGCATATGTTGCAGAGATAAAGGGAATAATAGGTCTTAATATCCAATGGGACCACTTTGAGCCACCCTTCCCCTACTTTCTTCACAGCCCAATGAATTTAACGTTAAAGATTATGATAGGGATCGCTCAAAAGTCCAATTATACAAATTCTTGAATATCGTTCCAATAATCAATGCTCTACTGCATGCATATAATTTACAACCATCCTCATAATACCACGCCAAAAGCATAACTAGGGGTAAATAGGGGAGGGGGGGAATAAAAATTACGAATGAATGCTACATTAAGGAGAGGATTATACACTCCCCAGATCATGTGATTAACTATATCAACAGACCTGGTTAAAAGAAAAAGAATATTACAAACATAATTTGTAAAAAAAAAATAATTTGTAACTAGTGTGCCGTTCTTTTACTAACCTAAAACTGCTTAGATCATATCAAATGAGACTAACAGCGTCATGTGACTTAAAAATGGCTGACCATGATGACTACCTTTCACGGGTGTTGAAATCCAACGATATACAAGTCCGAAAGATGGCACTATACAACGGCAAATGTTATGATCTAAGCTACCATACGTTATTTGGCAAATAAAAAGTTACTTCGGCATAGCCATATACATATACTTCAAACTAAATAGTTTATTTTCAACAATAATTGAATAAAAATGTCACAATCACACATGTAGCAATAACGGCAAACATTAAAGCAAAATTTTTACTTTTGCTTAATTACAGGTTTTTGTATCACCGAGCCTGTGCAAAAATTCCAACAGTAGATTACAGGAACAAATATATGCAAACTATAATTAGATTCACTAATAATGGGCATAGAATTTGTGCCGCTTATGATGTATAATGGAAAAAGCACGGAAAAAATACATAAGTCTGCTATGTACGAAGTTGACATCATAGTCAATAGAGCCAAAGGGAAACCAAAACCTAGAAAATATGGCCAATTGCAATCTATGAATGCGAGCCTTTTATGAAGGGGCCACCCTATGTTGACCCACTTGTATTCGAATGCATATAATGAATACAAAAGACACAGATGCAAAAAGCTTAGCACGTTTCCAACGAAAGGAATGGGAAAAAGGGCCACGATGAAACTTTGAATTAGAAATAAAGTCTGAACAGCAACACTACATATCACATCAGCAGCTAACGCCGTCAAACTCAAGTTGATTTTCGCATGGCGGCTCGACATTTCGAATGCTATGTCCGCTACATCTTGAAACAGAATGCAGTTGAGCACCCTGCTCAGGAGAAACATTGGTGCCAACCACAATGCGTTGAAAAAGGAAGAAAACACGGTTTGTATAAAATGCCAAATCGTATCTGTAACTCGGTCACCAGCAGCAACGTTTGTAAAATACTTCATACACGGCAAACACAGGTAATAAAAGGCATACGTTGTAAAACCAAAAGCTACGCCATTGAGAGCGAAACAATATAGTAGCGTCTTGAGCAAGTTATACGTTTGTTCTGAGGATGACCTTTTTCTTTGCGATGAACTAAAGTTCCTCATTGTGAAAATTCCCATTATACTGCCTTGGGCGCCACAACATATCTGCCACAGTACTTGTTTTACGCTATCCATGTTGATCAAGAATTAGAAATTCATACACATAATGATCAACAATTACAAATTCAGGAATATTTCCTCATGATAAAGAATTAGAAATTCGTAAACATTGTTATCAGACTTAACAGTGTTGCTGCATGATGACTACTTTTTTCCCCACGGATTATAAACATTGGAGATTTTCAAACTTTTTTGATCCACAGTGCCTTTCACCTCTCATTAATTATCGACTGCTCCCAAATATACAAAAATGCACAACTCACATATTACAGATGTTTTCACACGGGATATTATATAAAACATTGCTGAACGTCGCGACACATTCACAGAATCTAGGATGGGAGTCCATCAAACTCCAGTACTTTGTAACAACTGAAAATGGCAGAACTGGTAATTTTAATGAAAGATAAATAATTTCTCATATTTTGAAGATTATTAAAAAGGAGAAATGGGTGCAAAGTATGAAAGAAATATATTATTTTCCTGATTTTTTAATATACCGGCTTCCAGGGCGATTTTCTTATGTGATTTTCAGTCGAAGCATTTCATTGGTACACACGTATCACATGAAACTTTGCGCATGCGTGTTATAATAATAATTAGGTTTGGCAGCGTTGACGAGAACTCACCAATGTTTAAACAACATTACCGAAATGTTTATCTCCGTGTGCTAGCGATTTGGTAAGTACTTATTTAATTTGTGTTTGGTTATACAGTATCGTTCATTCGAGCTCATTGGGACAAAGATCTGTTCGCAGCGGCGTAACGTGGGTTGCCAGCGCCAGGCGCAAGTTAATTCTATTGCGCCTGTTAACATCTGTTAGCACCCTCTTTCACCTGCCCAATATTGACATTTTGTGACCCTAAGAATTTTGCGCTCGGGGCTTTCACCCTGGTGGAAGCTTTCACGCTTCGCCAGTGTTTATTGGGATTCACTGAAATCTTTACTGAAAAATTTACTGTGGGCTATAATCGTTTGATGTGTTCATGTGTGTGTGTTTTGACGTGCACAAATAACAGACGACGGGTGGGCGACAAAAATTTTCTTGGCCCTTTATGGGAAATTTCAATTAGTTGACAAAACACAGCGCTGTTTTTTACCACTTGTCAGTCGGATGCTGTTGAAAAAAAAGAAAAACAGCCAACTGAATAAATGGCGGATAATCATGGTTCGGTTTAACGAGGCTGTAATCATTAAATCTATCATTTTAAGTGGTAGCCGATAAAAAAAAAACTATACGGGAGGAACAGTAGCTTCATGTGAATGCCAATATGTTACCAATTTAACAGCATCCCCTGTGCCAAATCTCACCCTGAGCAATGTTTTTCTGTGTTACCTATAGTGCAACCTATATATTTACTATTAATATAGTGCAAGTGAATGCGATAGCTTTATTAATTATAAAATGTAACTATCAGGTTGTTACCGGATGGTAACGTTTGGATAAGTGTTTATTTAATTTACTTTTGCTTACAGCTATTAATTATGCCATTTTAAGTGGTTTCCCAGGACTTGAATTTAATGAATATCAACGAAAAAAACGCCGCAAGGATAGAGTTGTAAAAAACCCGGGAATTTTGGACACATTGGAAATTTTTCTGGGAAGAAACCAAGATAGCTAGAATAAATTATATAGTCCCGTCTTCACCTTTCTTCCTATTGGTCGATTGTGTCGAATTGACCAATAGGAAGAAAGGTGCAGTTTTCTAAGACGCTAAAGGTCGTCAGGATTGCCTCAAAGGAGCAAAACTGCCGATGATGACCGAAACTACTGCGCATGTGCGTGGACTCTGTAAATGCTCTTAGGTACTAGTAGTGCCGAAACACGATGTAAAATAGCTAGATCTTCTAGCATATAGTCGGTCGATAGCGGGAGTTCGTGGTTTTAGCTGGTGTCGATTGGAATTAGTGGTTGGAGGTTGTGTTGTTTGTGTTTAGTTAGTGATTTGTTTGTGTTTTTCAGTTTTGGTGTTACGTTGGTGATTTATTTCAGTTTTGGTGTTACGTTGGTGATTTATTTTTGGTTGGTGTTGATTTGATTTAGCGATTGGAATTAGCGGTTGGAGTTTGTGTTTAGTTAGTGATTTGTTTATATTTTTTTTTATTTATTTTTTGTATATATTATTTATTTATTATTATTGCTAATATTGATATTTTATTAAAATTTGTTAATATTATATTTATTATTTATAAATATTTTATATAAATATATATATAATAAAATTATGTAAAATTTATATTATATAAAATTTATTATATATTGTATTATTATTTATACATTAATATAAACTTATAATAATATATATAATATTTATTAATTAATAATGATTTATTTAATTTTTCTGAATTTTTGTAATTATTATATTTTATTATATGTAATTATTATAATATATATATATTCTTTCTTTCTTTGTCTAGCAGCATATATATACATGCATATAAATAATAAAATATATAATAAAATTCCACCCGCAAAAAAAAAATAGCAGGAGTAGCTATTTCTCTCCTTTTTCGGTCATCATCAACTTGGTTCTCCCTTTGGCAATCCTGGCAACAACTTTAGCGTCGTGTGCGGACAGGGCCTTCTTTATTCTAGCTATCTTGGTTTCTATGTTCAAAGTTTCCAATGTGCCCAAAATTCCCGGGTTTTTTACAACTCTACCCAAGGAGCTGATTTGAAAGGATCAATAAAGAATTTATAAATTGTTCACAAAGAAAAGAATGATTCACGATGCCTGGTGGGAACCAAACCCTCGAGCTTTGCGACAGTTTAGCATCTAATATCACGCTATTCTCGTTTTTCGGACATTTGCTTCTTTGATGTGGATATGGTTTAAAAAGTAATCCAAGCAATGCCTCATTTCAAAAGCTGGTCTATAATGAAGCTTTATATATGCTCGCAGAGGGGAGGATATTTGGTCGTCTGTAGCTCAGTTGGAGAGCTATTGACTGGATACCAAGAGGTCGTGGGTTCGGTTCCTACCAGGCGCTGTGAAATTATTCTTTGTGAGTAATTTATCATCTAACGTCTTACGTGTCTTAACATTAAGGAAATGGATGGAAAAGTGTGCTTAAAAATGCCATCTTAAAAAAATTAATTAAAAACGTAATACCTATCTTAAAAAATGTGTTCTATTTTACGCAATTCACAGCTTGTCCAACATATGGAACTTGGAAAATTGGTGACCATGGTTTCTGCGTGAAGTGGAAGTCCAACCCAAGACCTCCTAGCTGAGAGTAGTGTGATGTCACTGTGCTACTACACTGGGTCATAGATACGATTTCCGGTGTAGAATGCGTGGGGTTTTTTTTTGTTTTTTTTGTTTGGTTTTTTAATTTTGTGCGAAAAAAGAGAAGTTTCATTCTATGAAATGAAACGACACATCGAAAGAAAGAGAAAAAAGGTTTATGAGCAGGAAAAAAAGGAAAATATCTTTCAGGCATTAGCATGAAGATTAGAAAGAAAATAAAGGCAAAACCACTCTTAAAAATGTAATTTTTGGTGACTTTAAAAAATTTAAGGCTTCTGCGTGAAAGGGACTCGACGAACCGAGGACCTCTCGTCTGAGAGTCGTATAGCGTCACCGTTTTACTACACAGGGTCACATGTGCGATTCCCGTCATGAGAATGGTGTTTTTTTGTTTCGCATAAAAATCGGTTTGATTTTATGAAATGAAACGACACACTGAATGAGAGGTAAAAACGTTTATGATCGGGAATGGGGATAAAAACTTGGAACATGTTTTATCATGAAAGACAAAAAAGTGGGAAGGAGTGTTTAAAAATCCGATTTAGCAAGACTTTTACAAATTGATTTAAAGACGTCATATCCATCTTAAAAATGTGTAAAACTCTTTATTAGGTGATGAAAAATGTTCTCAATTTTATGCAATTTATGGCTTGTCAAATGGATGAATCTTGAAGAAATTGTGACAATGGTTTCTGCCTAAACGGGACTCGAACCCGAAACCTCTTGACTGAGACTCGAGTGACGTTACCCCTGTTCACTACACGGGATCGCAGTAGGATTCCCGGCTTGAGAATGGCGTTTTGTTTTTTAAAATTTGCACCTAAAAAGAAGTTTGACGTTAGGAAAAGAACATTTATGAGAAGACATAGCAACTCTTACGTGCTTTAACATTAAGAATAAAAAATATAGATGGAAAAGAGTGTTTAGAAAGACAATTTCACGTGATTTTACAAAATGGTTCAAAAACGTCATGTCCGTCTTAAAAATGTGTAAAAAATATGCATTAGGTGCTAAAAGATAAGCTCTATTTTAAGCAATTTACAGCTTGCCAAACAGATGAAACTTAAGAAAATGGTGACAATGTCTTCTGAATGAAAGGGACACGAAATGGGACCTCTGGCTGAGAGTCATGTGACGTCACCAGGTCACAAAACAGGGTCGCATGTACGATTCCCTTGGAAGAATGCCCTTCTTTTGTTTTAATTTTGCTCCAAAAGAGAGATGTTTAGTTTATAAAATGAACCGACACACCGAATGAAAAAGAAAAGGCATTTAAGTCTACCCGTTGGAAGAAAAAAACTTCACATTTGCATTAACACTAAGAAATTAGAGGACAGGAGAAAACATTAAAAAATTAGAGGAAAAAAGTGACTGAAAGTGCAATTTTGGTGCTTTTAAAAACTAATTTAAAAATGAACTACCCATCTTAAAAATATATAAAAATATGTTCTATTTTATGCAATTTACGGATTTTCAAACGGATGAAACATAAAAAATGGTGACAATGGCTTCTGAGTGTAAGGGACTTGAACCAGGGATCTCTTGGCCGAGAGGTGATTAAGGTCACCGTGTTACTTTTCAGGGTCGCAAGTTCAATTGCCGGCATGGGTGTTTATTTTTGCGACTAAAAAAGGAAGTTTGATTTTACGGAATGAAGAGAATCATATAATGAAAGGGAAAGGAACTTTTAAACTAGTTCATAGGAAAAAAAATTCTGCCATTTGCAATAACTTTAAGGATAAAAAAATTAGAGGAGAAAAAAGGCTTTAAAATTGCGATTTTGAGCGACTTTCAAAATCGATTTAAAAATCATCTATCCATTTTGAAGATGTGTAAAAATATGTAGTATGTCACTCGCGTACGCAGGGTGTTATTGATGGGGTCGTTGCCCCTCAGTACAATGAAAATTTATATATATATATATATATATACAGATATGAATTGTATTTTGTATATTTACATAGTTCGAGTGGAATAAAATTGGGCTTTTGACATATGGAATGACATTGGCTGATTCGATTTTTGTAAATAGGGAGGACTGGTCATACAAGAGAATTTCAACTCTCTCTTTTTTCTCTCACTTACCCTGACGGAACATATCAGTCTTGTATTGTATTATTAGTGTTGTGATCTAACGTTTTGTGCTTATAGTTCCCTCACAAAATAGATTTGATTTGATTCGAAGATATGTAGTTGTAGCACTTTAACCCTCTCCCCCCTCCCCTACATCATGAGCTTGTAACACCCCCTTATGAACTTTCTGAGCATGACTATAGATCAATGTCTGTTAAATCACGTCGTTATATCCGACACGAATGTCTCTGTATAGAGCAAAATTGCCGTCGTTATATGCGACATCTTTATAACCGGCTTCGCTATATATATATTGTATCACAACCATATAAACAGTCTGTAAACGCTAATTATCTAACTATTCGATGTTTGACGATTAAACTGTCAGGTAGTGTCAGATATTTGTTTGCCAGTCGTTCGTCGTAGAGGTACCATGTTAGGCGACTGTTATCACCCACGACATATTTACATCAACCAAGCTTACTTAAGAATCAAGCCTAACACACCTGTTGGTAGTGGACATAATTACTAGACCACCGGGGCGCGGAGAACATGTAAGCCTGATTTAGGAGCATAGATTACTATACGATTTTTACAATACGATTTTGTTTATATATTTTTAAGCAACTAATTTCTCATTACATACGAATAGTATTGATTTTAAATTGCAGTGAAATGCTTTTTTCGAATATATTGCTTTAAATTGATTTTCAAGTATTTGATACAATTAAGCCAAGTTTTAAACAATTCTGTCTTCAAATCTACATTTTATTCAACAATTTTAATTTTTTTTTACATAAATACACAGTAAATATAAATTCCAATAGTTACGTATACATTGAAAAAAAGATTCATCAAGGCGTTTTTTTATATATTTTTTACATTGGTGGTGTTTTTTTATACAAAGTACAGCTTTTTGTAAAAGAAGGGGGAGGGGAGAGGGAAGGAAAAATACCTGCTGTCTTTATCATATATGGAACATGTGAAGGGAAAAACAAGAAGAGAGAGAAAACAATTTGGAATTTTGTTTTCCTATCATTTTTTCCTAATTTCCAATTTGTTTTCTTTCTTTCTCTTTTTCTTTATTCGATAATGTGATTAGGTAACTTCCGAAACGTTATACTGTTCTTTGCATAAATAAACCATACAATTGGCCGAAAAGTTCTAGCAGTATCTACATAAGAAGTATAGATTTTTATTTAGAAAGGTTCATCAACGTTAGGAATTGCAGGTAAGAGGATTCATATCTCCAAAGTAGTTCATTTCACATGCACAAGCAATAACGAGGAATGTCGAGTAAAGGCATAGGCATGCAACACCCACTTTCCAATTCAATTTCCACCCAGCTAATCCTAAAATGAAAAACAGCAATACCACCGTAGACAGTAGAGTGGCAGAAGTATATGTTAAGGCTGAACTATGTACGATTAGCTTTCCTCCGGATGAAAGCAAAGTCTTTATCAACCAAGGCATGCCAAGGCAAAACAGGATGTCGACAATATTACTGCCTATTAAATTACTGAAAGCCATATTTGCCATTCCTAAAATAAGAAGAAGAAATTATACATCTCTATATATAGAATATTTGTCCAGTATAATACCAGTAGTATACAACAGTATATATCTTTCTTTTGCTTTATATACAGTCAGTCTTATAGCTAGGCTGAAGGGGCAACTGGGACAAAGCAAAGGGCATATGGTGCACAGAGTACCAGACTATTGTTTTATATACAGGGTCTCTCAGCACCAGGGCTGCAAACATGTAGGTACGGTACACCAAGACGAACAATATTTGTCATAGAACCTAGGATCGCAAAAGGAGTCGTGCAATAAACATCGCAAAACCTCTACCAGAACCTTACAGGATTTTTGCAAAACCTCGAGTTGGGGGTGTTCATCTGACGTCGTCGGGTGCGGGGGCTTTCCCGGCGAGGGTTTCCCCGATTGGGGTTTCCCCAGCTGGAAATACTTCGCACCAAATGGCGTCAGATGGGGATTCCCAACATGCGGGTATATAAGCTTAGGACTTTCACGAACTCTTCATTCTGCCTTCACTTGACAAAGGGAGCAGTTGGCTCCCGAAACGTCGTGTTTTTTAAACCTTACGCCAGTGTCGAAATAACTGTTTATTAGCATGTTTTATTTATTTTTTTACTCTGAGGCGGCACAGTGGCAGAGCGTTATCCTAACATGCCATTAACCCGGGTTCGAGCCTCAATAGGAGGTAGAAAAAAACGCTCCCAATTACTAACTACTCGCTGTAGTTCGGGGGTGGGTTCCCCGGATCTTAAATGATTCAGATGCTTCACAGAAAAATATTGGTCCAATTCCCTACTACGGTGACGTAATGCTGACGAATAAGTTCATGATCGTATTTCAGGCTTCTAAAAAAAGGGAGCTGGCACATCTGCCATTTTGATGCCATCGTATCACGTAATCTCATTCACTGCTGTGTTAAAGTTGAGTGATTTACAAGTGTGTTATTTTTAATAAAATAAGGTCAAATGGGTGGGGGTGTGTCGCTGTGAACTATTCAAATCACTGGAGGAATAAACACAGAATGTTTAGATTTACAACAGATCCTGTAAGAAGAAGAAGAAACTGGATAATTAATTTTCCAATGGTAAATGTTGTGTTATGAAACCGGAAGTGTACAACAAAAACGAATGTAGAATTTGGAGTACTACACTGTTGTAAGCGGCTGATCAGTTTATGGCGTCGACATCTGTAACTAACTAACCACTAACTGTTCCACCAGACTTCTTTTCTTGAGCGGGCACTAATTGTAAAATACGTTTATTTGCATATTTTATGGCGCAAGGACAGCAAAGGCCAAGGGCTGTGCCGGGACCTTTCATTTTCTGAGGCATCCGAACCTCTTATGGCTGTGGAAAACAACTTCTGAATTACAGTGAGCAGTTAGTCGATAAGCTTTTTTCTTTCTTCTTTTTTTTTTTTTTGCACCGTTAGTAGTTGAACTCGGAATGACGGCGCGTTAGGCGAACATATTACTACTGCATCGCCTCAGGGCACTGAAAAAAATTATTTGTGTAACGTGTTAGCCATCGTGTAGCTGCAAGGAGAGCCTTGTCTTAAGCTACTACTTTCTGCTGTAATTTATTTATATTCTAATCATCTGATAAAGCTTTTTTTAAGTCAATCTGGCGCAAAATGACCCTTACTGTTCTTGCTCCATAAAAATACAACCACCCACTCATTCTGAACCCAAATATTCCAATGTAGCAACCTAGATACCGTACACCAGATGTATCACTAAAATTTATACATAGGTTGAATAAATTTACTTTTTCCCTAAGTGATACCTGTGACCTAGCTGCCCTAAAAGCTTTTTTCCCCTACGCCCACCATTGGCAGTAACCAATTGGGAAACTAAACTACCCGCAGTAACATTTACCAAATTGGCATTTGGTAACATTCATTGCTAACTGAGTGCGATATGTTGTTATTCCTTTGTCCATAGAGGCAGCATACACGCGATTGACATCACCAGAAATTATCGTACTCCGAAAACTAACATCACATATCATTTTAAGATGTAATGTACCAATGCAGTTTTCATTCAAGTAGATAAAACTGGACGATAATAAGGAAGTCGGGGAACATTAATAGATCTGGATGCATATATGCACTGGTGTACTCAGGGGGTTATGGAAGTCCAAAGCGCCATCACGATATAATTTTGTAAGCAGGGCTGTTCTGAAGAAAATTATTGAGAGTATGCCGTGCTTGCTGCTCCAATCAAAGGGCATTGCGTTAAAACTTCTTGAGAGTACGCGGCGCACACAGCGCGTACCCTTTGGTGACAGCCCTGTTTGTAAGTATATGTATACACGGATATATGTAGCTGAGCTTGGTAACCCCTTGTAAATTATCTGCGTACGCCACTACATATATACACTCTATAACAAAAAAATCCACTCACCAAGAAGGAGTTGTCCGATTGTAATGAAATTTCGTATGCAAAGACATTTTGACCGAACATGCAAATGATTAAAATTTGGTGTCCAATGAATGAATAGCGGGAACTCCAGCGCATCGGAACTGCGCATTCAGCAGGTGTATATAACGTCGACTGTAACAATGCCTCGCCGAAAGATTCGTGCTCATTACGAGCATATGTCAGAGTTTGAAAGAGGTTGTGCTATCGGATTGAAAGAGGCTGGTTGGACGAATCGAAGAATCGCTGGACATGTGGGTCGAAGCGATGCGGCGATTGGACGGTGCTGGCAAGAGTGGGTCAACAACGGCAGATGTCAGCGTCGGGACGGCAGCGGTCGACCTAGGGCCACAACAGAACGGGAAGACAGAGCGATTGTCAGAACAGCTGTCACAGCACCGGATTCGTCGTTATCAACTATTCAACGTGTGGCCCGCACACATGTGTCCAACATGACCCTCTGCAGACGACCGCCGGGCTCGATCAACTTGGAACTGCGCTGACTGGGGACGTATAGTCTTTAGTGACGAGTCCCGTTTCCAACTGTGTCCTGACGACAACCGCAGACGTGTCTGGAGACGTCCAGGGCAGCGTGGGGATCCTGCCCTTACTATCGCACGCCACACATGCCCACAACAGGGCGTTATGGTCAGGGGGTGCCATCTCCTTTGATAGCCGGACCCCTTTGGTGGTCATTTCTGGCACACTTACAGCACAGCGGTACGTAGACGACATTCTACGACCGGTTGTGTTACCGTTCCTTTTGCGACACCCTGGACTTACGTTTCAACAAGACAATGCCCGGCCGCACACGGCACGTGTTGCTATGAATTGTCTTCAAGCTTGCCCAACACTTCCTTGGCAAGCTAGGTCTCCTGATCTCTCTCCCATAGAGCACATTTGGGACGCTATGGGAAGGCGATTGCAACCATCCCGGAATGTTGACGATTTAGCCCGACAGTTGGAGACAATTTGGCAAGAAATTCCGCAGGACACCATCCGGGATCTTTATCAGTCTATGCCACGCCGGGTGACAGCTTGCATCCAGGCCAGAGGTGGACCAACGCCTTATTGACTTCCTCCCTTTGTAACGGTCAAACTCTGCAATAAATCATTCAATTGTTCTGAAATTTTAATCGTTTCTTTTTCTATGTATGTTCTTCACATCCACCAATTTTTATCGCAATCGGACAACTACTTTTTGGTGCGTCGATTTATTTTGTTATAGAGTGTATTACGTAAAGCATTTGGAACCAGTTATAAAGAAATAATACTTGCCATTCTTAACTACTATAACACTAGCAATTACTTCAGGGATGCTTATAGCTGCTGCCAATATAGTAATGCCTGCCACTGAATCGGGAAGTTCGAAAGTGTGACCTAAATTAATAGAATAGGATGGTACAGATTAAGTTATATTTGGAAATCAAATCATTTTTTCACACACATTTAGTGATTTTCTATTAAAATCCTTGACAATTTCCTTCATTATCATACGTTTAACCATTATACATAATCACTATAGTGTGGAGGTTTCTTCAAATTCATTTTAACATGAAGGTATCTTAGTGATAACCTCATATGTTAAGCCTTAATACTATGCTAAACACGTTAGAAGGTCAGGTTGATTGTTGCAAGGCCATTTATTTTTATCCTTCCATCTATGGCAAAATAGATTTTCTTAGACTGAAACTTTCGGCCTGTATGAACTAAAAAATTTGTTATAGCAATAATCTAATAGGTGGGACAGTTTTACGCAGTTTTAGTAATGTTCAGTGGGCAAGAGCATTTCACTTAAATTATCATAACCATTTTCCATATTCATGAAAGTGGCCGTTGAAATTGAAATGGAAGTTGAGATTAACATTGAAACAGACGTTGAACTTCACATTAAAATAAATGTTAAAATTGACACTGAAATCAACGTTGAAACTGATATTGAAATACAGTTTGAAATTGGCATTGAAATTAAAGCAAAATTGGTTATTCATTTAAAAGAAAAGAAACGTAGAAGTACAGTTACTAACACTTACCGATAATGGTTACCATCCAAGAGGAAAGATAAGATAGCACTCCAATCCAAATTACAGAGGAAACAAACGTGTAAGGAAAGATGTGCTGATTGGGTTTTCTACAATTAGGTATGGTGCAACTTATCAGCAATAAAGAAGGCCAGCTTATCAACCATAGTAAAATCTGAAAGCGGCTCTCTGTTGGTACTGACCAAGGTGACATATCGTCATCATCAGAATCTGAGTCATCAACCTCAAATAAATAAATAAATAAATATTTTTAATGAAGAACATGGCATACATACACATATTGATTGTTTTTGCATTGAAACGTCAAAGCGTAATTCTGACATTAAGTTCTATTACAATTTTAGTTTGACAACGTCAAAAACCTGATTTGTATATACCAATCATTCATAGGCATAGAGTTATACCCGTGGGGCCGGGTCCCCTACCCCCAAGAATTTGAAATAAATTACAATTTTATATATATTTTAATGTACATATGTACATAATATCTGCTTGGGCTACCTCCCCTTACAATAATTATGGAAGCTCTACGTTGAGATGCAATCGTTAATCCTATACTTTTAATATAGTCTAATATAGAAGTGTGCTTACTTTCCGAGAAATACACAGTAGAATTGATTAACTGAAATAAAGGGGGACGCGACTGATTTTGGATAATCTATAAATTCAAATTTCAGCGCAAAAGACCACAATATTACGAAGACGAGTTTAGGGTACTAGTTGCTATATTACTATACGACTTGCTATATTACTATGCGCGTTTAATGTTACTAGGTTACTACTATATTAGTAGTGAAACACCTTATAAAGAATATACAGTAAAACCTCTGAATAACGGTCACCAGCGGGACTCTGCTAAGGTGACGGTCCTTCAGAGGTGGCTGTTATTTACAGATTCGGTATAAAAATCAAAATAAATAAAATTAACAATAAAAAATTATAACCATTTCAAATACATTAATCCTCACCTATTTTAATTTATATTAAAAAAATCAGTGATGCGTAATTGTTTTGCTTTTTTATGGCAAACATTCATTTCTAAATAAATAATAATACTCGTCAGTACTTTTGTACACCTTGTTATCATTTTCGTTCAGAGCAACGTCTTGGATCTCCCGAAAATTTTCCAAAACATCAGAATATGTTTTAATATTAGAATTTTGTGTCTGTTCCAAACTCTCTTCTACTTCCATTTTCTCATGGTATTTTTAAACAATTCCTGAATGGTATTGAACATAGCAGAAACTTTTAAATCTTCGTCCACGCAAACAAATTCGCTGGCTTTCATATTTGTCTCATTCCTGCTGCTCTGAGAATACCATCTAACTCTCCCCTATCATCATTTCTGTCTTTATTTTCGGGTTCATCAATTGAGGAAAAATCCAGAAATTTAAAAATATTTTAATTACCGGATTTTTTGAATGAAAATTTTTTGATCGATACTTGGAAAGCCACTTCAACAGAACTTGTCAAGTTCTCCATTTCTAGTCTTCGGACGCTTCGCTTTGCTAAGTTCACGCCTCGAAAGGACTGCTGCAGACAATCTTCACTATTTTTTAAAATCTCATTTATCTATAGTCTCACACAACCAGAAAACGTTGCTAATTTTCGTGTACTTACGTCTTTTTGTACTTACGTCTTGTGTACTTACGTCTTGAATAACTTTTTCTCCTTTGGAGTTAAGAATTTTCGTGAAGAAGTCATCGTGATTACAAACTGGCGTTTAAATGACTAAGTTAGGTATCTGACACTAGTCAATGGCAACAAAGCATAAAGTACCGAAACCGTCAAAACCAAATTTCCATGGATAGTGTTTTTTTGCGCAGAATAAGTATTGGGATGGTCGGTCATAAATGGCGGCAAAATATTCATAAAAAAAGGGTCTACCTATAAAGCTACAAAATGAACATTTATTCCAGTGGAATACGTTGAAAGAAAGTACGGTCAAGTAAATTTTATTTTACTTTGTTGACGATGTGGGGTTGCAGATATATTTGTGAAATTTGATTGAACAATTTTTTTTCCATAATGCCTACCAAGTGACCGTTATTCGGTATTCGTTGTTTATTAGTTAGCATTAACGTTATTCCTATAGAACGGGTCCATCGATATTTTGCCGGTCTTTGGAGTTTACCGTTGTTAAGAGGCGACCGTTAAAGATGGTTTTACTGTATATAGTAATTATAAGGCATTAATAGCTTTTAAGTGGGAATGTTTTAGTATGCATCTGATGCATATAAACGACATACATATCTTTGTAAATGTCCAATATCTATCGTCGGTATTGATTTCTCTCAATGCTGGAATACATCAGAAACAAATATGAGGGTTTTTGCCGAAAATATTGAATGCGTACCAAATAAAAAAGGACAATAAGTAAAATAAATACAACAGACCATTTCGGTTAAGTGAAATTCGGATAACCGGTTTTCTCTTGTAATTTGCTTTACTCAAAAACTCGTGATGAGTGGTTTGACTCTTTTTTTCTAGACCGAGTGAACAATTTCTATCAAATCTAAATCTTACGTAGATAGACAGAATGATGCGTTTGACTTCGAAAGGAATCAAACTGTTCATGTTTTTTTTTAATGGTCTTCCGAATCTCTGAATTTCGCTTTTCTGACTCTTCACACTTTAAAGGAATGCAAATAAATGAATCAATATACTAACTGTGATGGTCCTTTTTCTTTCATAAAACCACAAAGAACCTCAATGACTACACCTATGCATTTTATTATACTAAATTTTCGAATTTTTCCACTCTTCTGAAGTGGAGAATGATTATGCGACATCGTGTCCATATCTTTACTTCCATAATTTATATATTGATAACGTTATGGAAATTTAACCACAGAACATTGTTTATGCTTACATTTTCCCCATGTAATTTTATGTATTTTATATTTTTAATTAAATTATAAATAAGTATAAACATTCTATGAAATATGCGATAAAAATAAAAAAAAATGAAAATTAGAAATTATGCGCGCAAAACCTATGAATTGCATTTCTTTTATAAGTAAATTTGTTTGAATTAAATTATTGGGTAATTGAAAGTTGAAACGAGGCTCATCAGAAAAAGGAAACAAATATTAAAAAAAAATTACATCTCCATCTGTAGAAGAGTTATCTTCTTTTTCGTCAGTGTTAGCCATTTTAAATTGTTGTAGCTTTTCTATTGGGCCAGAGGCAAGCACTTTTGGAGATAAAACATTTGTTGAGTCTCTTGCATGATGATCAGTTTTCTTAGAAATGGACGACGATTTTAAGTGACGCCTTCCAAAGGACGCAGATCTAGCTCTCCTATACTTGCGCCACCAAACATGTAAATCTTGAATCTGTAAAAGCACATACAAATAAGCGTTTAAGGTGAGAATGAAAAACCAAAAATAGGAATATATAAAATTGATACCATACAGCTACAATGATTAAGATACTTGAAATTGCGACCCGAAAAATCCTTTTTGTCTTTTATTAAAAAAAAATATAATATCTTCTTTATAGGAGAGTATATGTCATGTCCGTATCCAGGGGGGGATCTTAGGGACTGCTCCTCCCCCCCCGAAACCAAATTCTTAATGGGACTAGGCTTCAGCCTCGAGTTGCTGTGATTGTAGCAATACATGCTGTGTAAAAAGCTTTGAATCCCCCCCGAAATTAAATCCTGCCTACGGCCTTGGTATATGTTATATACTTTTATTTTTGATAAGGTTCATTGTTGAACTACCATGCTAAAAACTGCAAGTTAATCTACTTTTCAGTTAACGTAGAAAAATATTTATGTTTTCATGGAGCACAGTTAGAAAGGATCACGCTGCGCAGGGATTTATAACTTGCCGAGGAATCCGTACCTCGGCTGGTAAGGAAACCAAAGCCCCTGGAATACGATGGGCAGAAAAACGATACACGTTCTACGATTTCATGGGAAGTAGATTCAGAGTTAATGGCGAGATAAATAAATGTGCTGCCACTACATCATTGTGGGGCTGGAGACCTACATTTTTTTCGGGGATTCCAAATCATCTATGTCATAGAGCACGGTTCGGCAACCTTTTAAAGGTGTTGTGCCAAAGTAATGCTGCATTTTCCTTCCACGAACCAGGCTGCACTCACTCAAATCGTGAAAGTTTAATTTACTGCCTAACTATTACTGAAAATTAATAAATTATTTAATTAAGGGAATAAAAATTAGAAAGTTAAGAAATTACAAATTAATAATTAGTAATGTAAGAATGTACAATTTAATAATTATTAATGTAAGAAGATGCAAATTAATAATTAGTAATTTAAGAAGATAAAAATTAATCAAGTTAGAGAATAAAAAACCCCTGGTCAGGGAGGGGTTATTTATATATACAATGAGTTTTATTTTAAAATCCTTTTGCCCGCCATCCAAAAGTGTCAGTGTGTCAAGTATGATGAGCGCGCCATAGTTTGCCGACCCCTGGCCTGAAGACCACTATATGGATAACAGTGGATAGTTATACCGAAAAGGTGAATTATTGTGCAAAAACTATGATTAACAATAAAAAGCACAAAGTCTTTATGAACAGTGATAAAGTTGTCAACTTCCCATGTGACCATAGTTTTCTTCCTAACGTTTATAAAAGGCCTTTCGCCTGGTGACGATAGATGGCAGCACGGGTTCCACATTTACACTTGTCGAGATTGAGCCATCTGAGTGAGCTCATACCATACTCCCTTCAGACCTTTGTTATTTTTGAGAAAGGAAGGCAATTTCCTCCTAAACAATTGTCACCCTTTTACATTAAATTTAACTGTGTTAGTCGTGCTTTTTATTGTTAATTATAGTGAGTAGTTAGTCAGTAAACTATTTTTGCGCATGTATTAATAGCACGTTAGGTGAACTCGTTACCATTGCCTCATTGTAGAGTCAGTGATGCCAAAAGACCAATAGAACTATGCAACATATTATAGGTTAAATAAACTATTATTATTAGTAGTAGTAATATAAGAGTCCACTAATATGGCATATGTTTCTAACAAGAACCAACCCCAACATCCCCAGCCAAATTCTGAAATTGCGATGGGGAGTAATAGCTATACTAAATTTAGTTAGCTAACATTAGTTAAGAAGTTAATGTGGACCACAGCTCATAATAACTAGATAGAATTTTTGTAGTTACACGTAGTCATTAATGCATTATAGTCTAAACAGTCCCACTAATGGATTATAGTCTAAAGCAGCGTTTCCCAACGTGGGGGCCATGCCCCACAGTGAGGGAAATTTTAATGTTAAGGGGGGCAATTTGAAAATGGACTCCACTGTACATAATGTAATAAAACTGTAATAAATGTAATAAAAATGGGACCACTGTACATAACTAATGCAATATATATAATGTGCATAATTAATATATATATGGCCTGCAAAAGGGTTGCTGGTATCAAACTGGAAGGAGACCCACATGCCGAATGTATGTGACAATGTGTGGAACAGGCCAGACCAGTAACCTAGTGTCCTACCCCGTCTTCAAGTGGTGCAGGCTGGGCTTTCTATTTATGAAGAAAATTAATATTTGCTGCATGAATGGTAGTGCGGAAGGGGGAGGCTAATTCACCAAATCCGCCTAGCCAGCTGCAGGAAAATTATGGCTAATTCCTCCAATATGCTAATACACCAAAAACCATGGCCCCTAGTCTCCAGGTGCTGGAGTGCTCCTGATCAAGGCAGCGGTCAGCGTGGCATGAAAGCAGGGGGTGCTAAGAATCACTGGAATGGCCCAGGCTGCCGTTTGTTATTGACCTTGGCAACGTATAATGGACGATCCCTTGCTTCTGAAGCAAAACTTCAAGAATTGGAAGAAGAACTTGACAAGATCAAATGGGACATTGTAGGACTCAGTGAAGTTAGAAGAAAAGGTGAAGAGTTGGTGGAACTTAAAAGTGGACATTTGTTTTATTATAGAGGAACGGAAACTGGAAGAACAAGTGGTGTTGGCTTCTTAATCAACAAAAGAATTAAAGACTACCTTCTTGAAGTCGAAAGCACGTCAGATCGAGCAGCGAGGCTCGTTGTTCAACTAACCCAGCGATACCAACTTCAGATAGTACAGGCATATGCACCAACATCAAGCCATACCGACGAGGAGGTTGAGGAATTCTATGAAGAAATCAAACAGCTACATACCAAGGGGAAACAACACATCAAGCTCATCATGGGAGATTTTAATGCAAGAATTGGACAACAGGAACAAGGAGAGACATCGGTTGGTAAATACGGATATGGGGAAAGGAATGAACGTGGCGATCAACTCATCGAATTTGCAGAAGCTGAAAATCTTAGCATCATGAATTCATTTTTTAAGAAGAAACCGCAAAGAAAATGGACATGGAAACACCCAAATGGGGGAACTAGCGAAATTGACTATATCCTGGCAAACAAGAAATCAATTATTGAAGATTGCAGTGTACTGAACAGATTTAATACTGGAAGTGATCATCGAATGGTGAGATGTAAAGTGCACTTAAATACTAAATTAGAACGACAGAAGCTCATTAGGAAACAAGTAAGTAAGAGGGTGGATCTAATGAAACTGAAAGTAAATACCGAGGCATTCAAGTTGGAATTAAAAAATCGCTTTTCTGCACTGGAAGGACTTATTGATGAAAGTGATATCTCAGAAGCAAATGAAAACATTGTTAAGACAATAGTTGAAACTGCTGGGGAAATTGGTGGTGTAACCTGTAAAAAGCACAATAGCAAATTATCTGAGAAGACGAAACAGCTCATGAAAAGGCGAAGACTTATGAAGGTGGACAATCAAAATACCAGTTGCAGGATCGAGTATGTAGAACTTTGCAAAACTTTACGCCAAAACATGAAAGA
>QLNU02014176.1:34027198-34065882 GCA_006491805.2 Dysdera silvatica | reverse complement strand
AGATTTGTTTATATACGTGCTTGCCATTATAGATAAAATTATTGCAGATGGCAAGTTTTGGCAAGTTTTGACAGTATTCTCCCTCAATGCCTTTAAGAAGGTGTTTGCATTTAACGAAGTAGGTGTTTAGAACGTTTTCCAACTTTTCAAATGGTATGCTTGGGAATAAGTTCTCGAAGTCGTATGTACTGAGATCATTAATGTAAGCATGGTTGTTAAGACTTATGTTGTTATTTCTTTGAAAAACTTTTTTCTTTGTTTTTTTGAAAATATTCGGCTCTGTTTCCACTATTTGAGCATAAACCATTTTCGAAAAGCGTTTGTATATTTATATTATTTTTTACACCTCTACATATTTCTATTTTGAATGTATCAAATGTATCTACGTATGATTTTCTATTTTATTGGTTTTATGTTTAATTTGCCTATATTGTATATATTATTGTGTATATTGTAATATTATTTGGATTTGTACGTTCTGTTTTTTGGCGCCTTTGGGCCTTGGGTATCTCGCTGAATACATCTGGCTTATCTGATTTACTTGTATTTTGCAACATACCTCCAGAAAAGGCGCCAAGCATGTAGTCCTAGAAAAGGCCCCTGACGACAGTTCTGGGGCTGTATGCTTATATTACGTCGCATTTATATGTGTGTGTGTGTGTGTGTGTGTGTACATATATTTGTATGTTTATATTTCTATATATGTATTTGTTTGAACTATGTAAATTATATTAATCTTTTCTCTTACCTTAATTCTATTCAACCTTTTTTATTTAACTCGCCCCCACCCCCATTTTTTTTTCATCTTATATATGTATTTGCTATTTTTCACTATAACTTATCCATTATATAGCAGTGGCTCAATGAGCGCTAGACTTAGATAATTACACATTTATTTCTTCTTTATATTTTTCTTTATTATTCCTTTCTCCAATTCTAATTTTACTATATTTGAAACCTCTCTATTATATATATATATACATAACGAAAACCCAATCACCATGACATGAAACTGCAAAAGAATAGAAGAGCTCCAAGCAGTATGGGCGAATAAATAACAGTACGCAGGAAACAAGAAAACCAAATTCTTTATAAAAAGAACTTCGTTATGTAGAAATTGTTTTTCGTAATATGGAGACAAATTTACATGTTAGTGCCATTCAAAGTCAAGGTTCCGCCGAAAATTTCATTAAATAGAAAACTTTGTTAAATGGAAGTTCGTTATATGGAGACTCTACTGTATATATATATATATATATATACATAACACCCAACCACCATGGCAAGTGAGACTGGAGAAAAGAATAGAAGAGCTCCGCAGCAGCATAGGGCGAATAACCCAGTATGCGCAGGGAAACAGAACAAGGAATTCCAAACAAACCAGAAGGTCTTCTATAGGAAGCTTCGAGAGACCCCAGCGAACAAAGACAAGTACGAAGCCCCAAAGCCAGCAGAAATAGAGACCTTCTGGAAGACACTATGGTCCAATGAAGTACAGCACAAAAGCGCCCCCTGGATTCAGCAAGAAATGGAGGCTACGAGAGGAATAGAGGAGATGGAGTACACGGGCATCACGATAGAGGAACTCCAGCAGGTAATCCAACGTACGCACAACTGGAAAGCACCCGGTATTGACGGCATACACAACTTCTGGTACAAGAAATTTACCAGCGCCCATGGCCCATTAGCCAAGGAACTTACGGCGATAATTGAAGACCCCAGCAAAATGCCTGAATTCCTCTGCAAGGGAATAACTTACCTCCTACCGAAGGACCAGGATACCAGTAACCCAGCGAAATACCGACCCATTACGTGCCTTAACACCCTGTACAAGATACTCACGGGGTGCATCTCTGAAAAAATAAGCCGGCACAGCGAAAGCAACAACTTAATGACGGAAGAACAAAAGGGATGCCAGAAAGGGACTCTGGGATGTAAAGAGCAGCTTACCATCGACTCAGTTATCCTGGAACAAGCAAGAAAACAAAAGCGAAAACTCAACACCGCATACATAGACTACAAGAAGGCTTTCGACTCTGTTCCGCACTCGTGGCTCCTTGAAATACTCAGCATATACAAAGTGCATCCCTCAATCATCCGATTCCTACAGAGCAGCATGAAACAATGGAGAACCCGGTTACAGCTAAACACGCCAGACAGTAAAATAGAAACGGCCGAGATCCCCATCCGCCGCGGAATCTTTCAAGGAGACGCACTAAGCCCCCAGTGGTTCTGCTTGGCGTTAAACCCCTTGTCAAGGATGCTGAACACAAGTAAATACGGATACATGCTGAAGAAAGACAAGAGAAACCTACATAAAGTCTCCCACCTCATGTACGTAGATGACATCAAGCTATACGCGCCAACCATCACCCAACTCCGACAACTCATCAGTATAACAGAGACATTCTCCAAGGACATAGGAATGGAATTCGGCCTCGATAAGTGCAAAATACAGAAGAATAGCAAAGAAGATTTACCAGGCATCGAACTCGAAGACGGGAGACTACTGAAGACCTTGGACGAGGGCGAAACCTACAAATACCTAGGGATAATGCAAAAACGGCAGCAGGAGCACAAGAAAGTCAAAGTCCAGCTCACGCAAGCATTCCAAGAAAGACTTAGAAGCATTGTGAAGACGAAACTGAGCGGGAAGAACACCACGCAAGCAATTAACGCATATGCGGTACCAGTGCTCACCTACTCCTTCGGGATCATCAAATGGTCCAACACTGAACTAGAACAACTCCAGCGGAAAATGAGAACCATCCAGAGAAGAGCCGGACAACTACACCCTGCAACGGCAATTGAACGGCAAACACTACCCCGGGAAGAAGGAGGACGCGGACAAGCGGACCTCAAAGACTTACATGACAAGCAGATCCAGAGCATGAGGCAATACTTCCAGTTGAAGAGTCCCCGATCGCCACTCATCCAAGCCATAATACAAGCAGATGCAAATTACACGCCACTAAACCTGTGTAGTACCGAAGAGCGTGTCCTGGAAACAGCCAACGAACAGAAACTAAGAACTTGGGCCGGAAAACCATTACATGGCAGGCACTACAATGACCTGCAACAACCACACGTTGACAAAAAGGCATCAAATTCTTGGCTGGCCAAAGGCACTCTCCAGCCAGAGACAGAAGGATTCATGCTAGCCATCCAAGACCAAGTGATCGCAACAAGGAACAATCAGAAATTCATCCAGAGAAAAGACATAGAAAGCGACAAATGCAGACACTGTCATGCGGCATCGGAGACAATCCAACACGTGATGGCAGGATGCAAGATCCTTGCGCAGTCAGACTACAAACATAGACACGATCAAGTAGCGAAAATAGTCCACCAGAAATTGGCAGCGAATGCTGGCTTTCTGACAGAAAAATGCCCGTACTACAAATATGAGCCAGAGACCGTGCATGAGAACGAAACACACAAGCTTTACTGGGATAGAGCAATCATAACAGACAAGACAGTCCCACATAACCGTCCTGACATAACCCTCGTCGATAAATCGAATAAGACCACGTACTTAATCGACATAGCAGTACCCAACACCAATAACATACAGACAACCTACACAACGAAAATCACCAAGTACCAAGATCTCAGACATGAAGTACGAGATATATGGGGTATGGAAAAGATCCTCATCATCCCGTTAGTCATCTCAGCAACAGGGATAGTACCAAAAACGCTTGCGACGAATTTGGAGATACTCAACATTGACCCAAACACCTACATTGAAATACAAAAAGCCACAATCCTAAACACGTGTCACATTGTCAGGAAGTTTCTAGACATGGCACATTAAGAAGTGATGTAAAAAGAGGCTTGGGAACATGGCGCTCTGCCCGTCCCAAAGCCTGTTTCCGCCAAGAATGGGCGAGGAAAATTCTAAATTTATTTATTTATTTATTTATTTATTTATTTATAATGAGGAAAACATTTAAAAGAACGCATGTTCAAAACCTACAATTCTCCATTTCTTTTAACAATAATACATTTTGCAATAACCTGCTTTCAGATAAGTAATAATGTACGATTATGGAATACTACTATTTGAAAACGGAATAAAGAAATAGTTTTAACATTAACATTGATAAAACAAGAAATTGAACAAAATATCTTTAAAATTTATTAAAAAAAGGGAAATTAATTTTAAGAAAAATGAAGCTTTATTGACCGTCATGAAAATGAAAGATCGTGTTAATCGAACTAGAGTTATATCTACAATTCATTTTGGCTAATAATGTATTTCTGCTTCCCTCCATAATTCCTCTTGATATAAGACATAATTTCAAGTATTCAGAATCCGATTATCTTAATTATTCTGTCTCCAGAAGCTCTTGTGGTGTCACTGCAACGTCATTTGCTCGGGCGTGATCTGTAATAACATTACTTCCTTAACCTGCCTCGGTTTTAATTAGTTTTGATAGTTAGAATTTTCCTGTGTGTATGTGTGTGCGTGCATAAGTGTGTAGACGTCTGTATCCTGTATACAAAAGCGTAGCCAATCGGGGGGATTCAAAAACTTTCACAACATGTATCGATACAATCATAGCATGCAAGGCCGTAGCCAAGTCCCATTAAAAATTTAGTTTCGGGGGGGCGGACCGGTCCTAAGATCCCCCCTCCGAATATGGGCATTCTGTATGGGACACTCTTTCTGATGAAAGAAATTCTGAGTCCGTTGCTTCATTGACTGCTTCATGATTTGTTACTAATGAAGGGGGAGTAAGAACTAAAACATCAAGCACAATTTTTGTTGTTAAAAAGAGTAATAAAAGTGCTATCTACGCTTTTAGTTAGAATCTCGTTTACTTCAACAGCTGTTTACTCGAAAACTTCATTTTACCACTTTCGCCATATTTTCGTGATCCTGTTTATATGGATTTACTCGGGTGGGTGAAATGTGTATATCAACTGTAGTAAAAAAAGTCATTGTAGATTGAAATGTTATGATGTACCTATTATGTGTTAATTTATATCTATCAGTGACATGTGATAATATGGTACTTTATCACGCTCAAACCCAACTTGCTCTCTCAAAGCTTATCTAGTTAATAGGAAAATACGTGAGTGCACTTTAACACTAACAATTCTGTAGTGTTGTTTTGTACGAACGTCATGAAGAACCTAACTGATACGTTATGGTGATAAGATGGCGATTAACCGCAAATATCTTGGTATTATATACACACTTATATACGCAAACTAGGCGAAATACTGATTAGACGTCACACAAGGTACTTCCATAACTAAATTGAAAGGCTTGAGAAAACAGAATCAGAAAGAACAAGCAGGGCCGGATTAAGGTTTTTATGGGCCCCAGGCTGATAGAATCAGCCCCTAAGAAGAGGCGCATCGAGCCGCGGCAGGTCCGAGGGGGAGTATATATACATATAGGATTTGGTGCTTTTAGTGAAGTTTTCAACTTCCCGTGGAGTTATCTGATATCGAAAATTATCAATAATTCAAAAGGAAAATTAAATAATTTATTAATTAATTTATAAATTAATTAATTAATTGAAATTAAAAAGCTCTTTAATTGTCATCTACGCACATGCTCGTGGGTTTCCAATGCGCGTGCATATGACTGTATTGTTTGTAGGCATATAGACTACACAAGAAAGTAGGGATTGACCCAAAGGCCGAAGTCATAACTTTTTATAGAACAGAGGACAGTCAAATAGAATAATGAATAGTAATCCAACAAACTATATGCAAATATACACGAAATATGTACAAAAAAAGTTTAGGACGAAGAACTGAATGTAAAATGTTAAATTTCAACTTAAAAAGTGCTAGACCCCTTAGGCCTAGCCTACTCGACTTATATATAAATTCTGCAAGGCCGTATTCTTTAAAAAGAATTTAAATTCAATGCTATATATTTAAAGAATTGATAATATAAAAACATTACGCATTTTTGCATAGTATCTAACAAACAGTGCTGTAGGAAAGGGGGTGCTTAGTGGTCTTAAGCCCCATTGGATATCAAAACATTATTTTCCCGAAGATTCGGTTTCATATAATCTTCTTTAAAGCCACTTCAGCGCTGCTGCTGAAAAATATGCTTTTAAATCAGCATAATGGTTTTTGTTTTCTTTATGCTACATTAGAAGTCGATTAAATGTAAATCAAAGAAATAAAATGCGGTTGTATAAATTTCGTTCGGGTTTTATATACATTTTTATTTCTAATTTTAAGCAGCCAAGATTTTTCCTCTTTTGGATTGATATTATAAATATTAATCTAAAGGAGATATAATATTATACTATATATTATAAGAACTTCATTGTTTATATTTAAATTCGGAACAATTAGACTACATAAAATTGAGTGTTAGCCTGTGGTTTGAAACTCGAAGTGCAAAATACGAATGGAAGGCCCGAGACAATATACAACTTACGTATTTGTTTACCATTTATGGCGCAAGTATATTGTGCATGCGCCAAGCAGCTCTCTCAAAAGGATTTGGTTAACTCCAACCCCAGTGTCACATATTATTGTAATTTATGTATACAAACGTCTATGCTTGTTGGATGTATACTAAAAGAAATAATTATACAACTGACGTAAAAAATTAGCCTATAAAACGATCTGACTTTTTCAGAAATTCAACGTTGTTCACTTAAGTTAAACTCCTTCACCACAACCCAGTTCGAGTACTTTTCATAAAATGACTTTTACAGTATGCATTGTATACTACATATTCATATACAATGCATACTTTTACAGTATGCATTGTATATGAATATGTAATAATAGCATCTAGGCATATTTTATGACTTAAGCGATAAAAAAATATTTAGTAAATATCCCTGGTCAACTTCCATTATTACAAAAAGCTGAAACCAAGCATGCTGGCGCTAATTAAGAAAAAAATATTATGCTTAAGTCGTTGAATATTATTGATAAATAAAACGTCAATAAAAAATAGTAATTCCACTTAACCCTTTATTTAGTCAATATCCTTTAAACATAACGCGTAAGTACAGTTAATTTGAATAGCGGCGTTAAAGAAATAAGAAATAAATGTAGCTTAATATTTCCTATTACAATTTTGATTTTCTACCCCATGGACTTGAGTTTGAAAGGAAGACAATTTCAACTTATATTTGCAAAAGAGGATCACGTTTTGAGGTTGGTAAGATATGAGACCTGAACACGTGTGTTTCGCAATGTAGAGTTAGTGTGTAAATAACTAATTTAATCTTCGACAAATACATGATTTCCAGCTAAGAAAACAAGATAAGATCAATGCAGTCCGAGGAAGACAGATAAAAAATAAGAAAGAAAAGCCATACAACAATCTCTGAACCATAGAAAAAACTACCCCTTCTCCCACAAGAGGTTCATTAATCGTTTTAAATTTTGATGTTAAGAAATATCTGAAAAATAATAAAACGATGATAATGAATAATAAAGTGATGATAGTGAATAATGAAATGATGATAATGAATAATGAAATGATGATAATTAATAATGAAATGATGGTAATGAATAATGAAATGATTATAATGAATAATAAAATGATGATAATGAATAATAAAGTGATGATAATGAATAATGAAATGATGATAATGAATAATGAAATGATGATAATTAATAATGAAATGATGCTAATGAATAATGAAATGATTATAATGAATAATAAAATGATGATAATGAATAATAAAGTGATGATAATGAATAATGAAATGATGATAATGAATAATAAAATGATGATAATGAATAATAAAATGATGTTAAGAAATATTTGAAAAATATTTGTATGATTAGTAATAATCTTCTGAAATCAATGTTTTTCAATGAAGCATAGTTATACATATAAAAACCAGCCATCATTGCCGTCCTGTGCATGCTCTTTTCACTGGTGACAACTGTATTTGAATTCTATTATGGCAACTTACGCATAGGAAATCGTTTCGTTGTAACGAAATTGTTTATAGCGTGATTCCATATCGTTACGATGATTCAGAAAATTTGCTAACGAGTCAATACTTCGATTTTATTGAAACCAAATTTTTTGGCATGGTGTTTTCCATTGTGAAAAAAATTCACCTATATTTGAAAGGACATTTTCTCCACTTTTCTAATAATTTAGAAATAGAGATTTCAAGACCAATTTTAAAAAATTCTGAGAGAATTCCGGTAAATTTAGTTTACTATTGAAGTTTTTTGATATATTTAACTTGCCACCTGCCGAAGTTTTTGAAGTCCGCGTAAAGGAATTAATCAAACTTTTGCTCTCTAAAATAGCCAATGTCAAGAAAAGAAACCAAATAAAAGATCTTGTGATTGCGTAGAAAGCCTATACTCTATACAGAAGGACTTCCATGTATCAAAACTGAAGGTTCCATATTTTTTCTTGTATATAAAAACAGGTTTTCTATATAACAAACGGTAACTTACAGGTAATTCCGATGCACGGAAATGCAATTTTATTACCTGTAGGACTTGCAGTAGTAATAACAGGAACTTTCTGGGAAAATGACTGCTTTTCTTTCCATTGCTGCACAAAAATCCCAGCACACAATAATACAATGGGCACAAATAACCACAAAAAGTATGAGTAACTAGGACGCTGACTCAAGGTATCCGCAGGTTTGTTGTTAGGCATGTAGGCGTTATATGCGTTTCACATGAGGACAAGGAGCACTTGTGTTGGTAATCATTGAAATGCTATTGTCTTTTACACGAGGACGGCAATTGAGAAATAATCATTCGTCAGTTTATTGAAAAGATAACACCCGTCCACCAAATTTTCGCAAGAATAACTCTCAATGGACCATTTATCTTTAAGTATGGTTGATAAAATACTTTGAAATTATACTGTGGCTACCTGACAGTAAAGATCTATGATTATCTTATCAAACTGTGATTACCTAATCCTCCATATTTAAATCGTTTTCTAAACGTGATTACAACAACGCGAATACCTGTGAATGATGATTACCCAACACTTCAAAAAAAAAATGAGCCGGAAATGTGAAGCGTATAAAAATATTGTAGATTCTCTTGCTAATCCACCCCATGAAAATCCGTTCCCCCGACTCTATCGTACAGGGAGTGGGGTTACGCTTCAATGTGACGTTACAAGCGATTATTTTGTGTGACGTCACAAGTGAGAAAGAGCCACGTACAGCTGCACTCAGTGGTCCAGCGGCCAAGGCAACGTTGCTGGTTGGACTCCAGCCCGAGTCGTAGTATATTTTCTTCCCTCTACGTATAAATATAGGTTCTGGTATGAATCACATGAAAAGTGGAGTGTCAAGGGTTAATCGCATTGAATAGTAATAATATTCATTCAACATGCTGGAATCATATGAAATAGTGAATGCATATTAATTTTCATATGTGAATGTAGAAAGAATAGTATATAATTGGTTATAAGGCTTTCTTCAGAGTGGTTAGCATCGAAGAGTGGTTAATACGCCCGTTATTACTGAAATGCTGAACATTTAAAAGCATGTCAAAGGAAAAATTATGGGAAATTAGTTGCAAACTTATTTAATAATGCATATTTCATGATATATACTACATAATAAGTGTAGAGTATTATTTTAATGGTTTCATAAAATGCTAATTAAGTTTTTGTTGAGTGTTATCAATGAAAGGAGTTTATATATAGATCTGGTCTTAGAATAAATCTTGAGCGTATATTTGCATTTTATAATAATTTCTTTAAAGAATAAAACCACGGTTTAGTATCTTTTTTAATCGCCTTGTTAATACACCGCACAACAAGATAAGTTGATAATTTGCTAGCCTTTTCAGCAGGAATACAAGCAAGTAAAAGAAAATTGCCTAAGGTCGATATTTAAATTTAGCGGGTTTCAATTAACATTAATTCGCAACTCTCTAATCCGCAACTATCTAATTTGCAAATTTCTAATTCGCAACCCTCTAATCCGCAACTCTCTAATTCGCAACTTTTTAAATCGCCACTCTCTAATTCATCACCCACTAATTCGTCACTCAAATTCGCCCCTCTCTAATTCACAACTCTCTAATTCTCAAGTAACTCGGTAGGTTTTCAACGTTAACAATAGCCATCATTATTGCATTTACGGCAGACTATTACCTTACCTTACCTTACCCTTTTTATACAGACAGACAAATAGAAAACCAAAAGCAATAGCGGGTTCAATATCTATTGAAACCGGTATAAACCACGATTCAGTGACTTTTTGACCACCTGGTTAATACTCCATACAGCACGAAAAGTTGATAATCTGTTAGCTGTTTTTTAGTAAATATAAAACCACGATTCAGTGACTTTTCCATCACCTTGTTAACATTCCACACAGCAAGGTAAGTTGACACTCTGCTAGCCTTTTCAGTAGAAATAAAACTACGGTTCAGTGACTTTTCAATCACTTGGTTAATACTCCACACAGCAAGGAAAGTTGTTAACCTGTTAGCTTTTTTAGTAAATGTAAACCACGGTTCAGTGACATTTCCATCACCTTGTTAACATTCCACACAATAAGGTAAGTTGACAATTTGCTAGCCTTTTTTAGTAGAAGTAAAAGCACGGTTCAGTGACTTTTCAATCGCCTTGTTAACAATTCACACAACAAGGTAAGTTGATGATCTGCTAGCCCTTTATGGAAGATAAGGTTGAAGTAGGATCCCGTTACTTCTTTCTAGAATCGGCATCTAAAAGATGAGAGGGAAGACGGTAAATACCGCTGGTATCAAAGGTCAATAGGAGGTTAAGTCCCCGAAGGCTATCGAGGAAGATGAGAGATTGCGACATCAGCCACAGGGATAACACGAAAGATAAGGCATAACATAATATCTAGCTCTCTGAAAATTGTGGTTCCTTTTCAAAATTGTCCTAGCCATAGAAACCCTCGGACTCCTCCACAACTTTCTCTCGTTTGAAACATATACGTATGAGGAAATCCTTTGCTGATAGCCAAACATGGCTTCCACGCTCTTTAGCAACCGTTGTCTATAACTACTTAGCTGATCAAAACTATACAGCAAACGCGACCGCAGAGTCGAATGGTAAAGTACCTCATTTTAGCAGCTTTCGTTTAACTAAACTCATAAAAGAACCAGAGTTTTCACACAGCGTCTCTTTTTAAATAACCATTTAAAACAATGATATTATTATAATATTATATTAGTATCTTGGGTCGTCTTAGCTTTTTTCAGTGCATAAGGAGGGGATTTCAAGAAAGCATTACAATCTAATAATAGGAGATATGAATTCAATATAGGACTTCGTTATTTAAGAAACTTTGCTTGATGAAAAAATTTGATCTGAATAATTTATATATTATATATATAGTTTTTAATTTACTTCTGATATTATGTGAATTCTAATAACTGTAATCGCTTCAAGCGATTACATTTATTAGAATGCAGCGGGTTTTTATCTTCTGTTATGGAGGGTACAAGTATTACGTTTGTTTGTTTGGCTTTTTTATGGCGCAAGAGCATCTGGGCTATACTGCGCCAAACATGGTAAAATCAAATATAACGTAAGCAATATTTTGGCCATTTCAACCCCCACTCCGGTAAGCAAAAATTAACATTGGCTAACATAAGCACAGCTAACATAAACACATCACCCCAAAGTTGCTTACATAATACTTAAACGCTTTCTTATCCAGGCGAAGTAAACTAAAGGTTATTCATCACATTCAAAAATATAATATTTAGCTTAAAATAAAAATTTATTTGTACTTTTTTAAAAGAATAAAAATTTATGAGAAGCGTGTTGCATTTTTAAACAAAATATACTCATTTTATACACTCGTTGCGTTGAAAAGGTATATTTTAGAATATATGTATAAGCGCACTCGTATTTTAAAAAATTGTCAATTAAAATGTATAATTCCAGCTACTAATATATAAATTATCAATATCCATAGTAGTGTAATAAATTAAAACAAATGTTTGTATCAAAGAAAATGTCAAACAATCAACGTTTATTGGCGTAGTGATACCAACGCCGATGGTATGGCGTGATTAGATGGTGAAACGTTCGAAAGAAAATAAATATTTCTGCCTTCGGTGGGACCTGAACCCACGACCTTCCACTTGCCGGGCGGAGGCTCTACCCACTGAGCTACGAAGGACAATATATAATCTCTTTACGAACGTATATATATTGTTGCCAGTTATTTCGCAGAATGGTGTAGTACATAGACTACTATTTAAACCAAATTGCAAAGAGACTGGTATTAAATTGATCGAAATGCCCGTTGCAGCATATGTATTTATTTTATATAAATCGAACACTACGCAGATTAAATCAAACAACAATGTCAATCCATCAACGTTTATTGGCGTAGTGATACCAGCGCCGATGTTATGGCGTGATTAGATGGTGAAACGTTCGAAAGAAAATAAATATAAATATAACTCCGCCCGGCGGATGGGGGGTCGTGGGTTCAGGTCCCACCGAAGGCAGAAATATTTATTTTCTTTCGAACGTTTCACCATCTAATCACGCCATACCATCGGCGTTGGTATCACTACGCCAATAAACGTTGATTGATTGACATTGTTGTTTGATTTAATCTGCGTAGTGTTCGATTTATATAAAATAAACGTTTTTATGTTCATTATTATAACAATAATAATTAACCATTTTTTCTCCAAAATATATAAACGTATTTTCTAACGTAATGAAATATACAATGTTGTATGTTCAACTGGAAGGATTCTTGTTAACAACCGGAATAAAGAAAATTGACATCATAGCCAAAAATCATTAAAAAGCCAAGTTTTGCTAAAAATAAAACTTATTTATATTATAGCCTTCCTTTCCGATAGGTGACTTCCTACTTATGCTGTTCAAACCTAATTAATTTTCTTGTACATTTCAGCGCAGCCTCAGTGTGAGCCTTGACGTTATGTTTATATTATACGTTCATTCCAAGAAACGTATTTACTTTGCAAATATGTGTTTAGATAAATACAGTACTATTTAAAGCAATAGCTGGAGAAATGTGTGGGTAAAAATAGGAGTATTACTGCGTTTGACATTGTAATGTATTAT
The DNA here is from genome assembly GCA_006491805.2 of Dysdera silvatica. NCBI lineage: Eukaryota > Metazoa > Arthropoda > Arachnida > Araneae > Dysderidae > Dysdera > Dysdera silvatica. The sequence goes on along the minus strand of QLNU02014176.1, from coordinate 34,052,849 downwards.
GTTATTTAATTTTTATATGTCCGCAAACTGATCTATTTAATTGTCAGATAAAAGAGATATGAATGTTGATTTTATCTTTTTTTTTCATTTATGCATGATTGTAGATTAATATAGATATGATACGCTATCTTTCTAGCCTTGTTTTTCTATTTTCTAGATTTTTTACCTTTATTTTGACAATATTTTCAAAATTTTAGGAGTATTGTTTAATTTCCTTAACCATGTTGTTAAACAAAGAGTTTTTTTAAATAAGACGGCTTAAATACATTAAATGATGGTAATTATTTCCTATTTTCCTTTCTCTTTGTAAAATAACCAAAAGCTACTTTAGTAATACTGCGCAATTTCTTCAACATCAGATAGAAATACTTAACCACGAATTTACATTTGTGTCTGTGTGTGTATGTGTGTGTGTATAGTTGATGTTATCTATTTAAATTATTGATTGCATTTGTAGTTTTGTCTTTGTCGTTGCATTAAGGGGGGACACGAGCTTTACACATTTAAATTAAAGTAATTTCGTGCTGATTTGTTAAACTTTATAGGTTATAAAATACAGCAAACGAAATAATCATTTTTACACACATATTCATATTTTTAAGAGTATTTATTTAACATGCACCATAAAATATTACATGTTTAATTTCCTCGTTTAAGACAAATATGTTACAGGGTTAGTAAAGTTTACGTCATATATATGCTCATACGAATATATATACAAGGTATGTACAAAAACAAAAACAACAATCAATTGGAGTAAGAATGATCGATGGGAAGTGTACAGAAAAAATTAGATTCGCAGGATGTCCAAACTCTTAGCGAAAGCTAAAAAGTCGCCAAAATAACGTTCCGAGACCAGTTCTTTTAATTCTGATGGCCATAGTTCACCGTGGGCAACTGTTTTCTTGAGTAGGCCAATTCTAGCTGCTTCCAGAGTTGGGCAGCGTAGTATGACATGATCCACGGTTTGTTCAACAGTTCCATCACAGGAGCATGCTGACGATTCTCGAATGCCAAAACGTCGAAAGTACTGACCGAATCTTCCATGTCCTGTTAGGAGTTGCGTTAGTTGATGGGTGATTTTTAAGTGATTTGCGTTTAACCTATCTTTGACGGAAGGGAAAAATCTTTTTGTGAGGCTTCCGTTCTCAGTTTGTTGCCAATGATCCTCCCATTTGCTGGATAATGAATCTTTGATCATATTTTTTATTTCTATGACAGGGACTTTTTCATACGTTAATGACAAATCTTTTGATTGGGCTGCCAACTTGGCCAATTCATCCACTGTTTCGTTACCTTCAGTTCCGTTGTGACTTTTTACCCATTTCAGTTTCATTTTCCAATCTTGTCGATTCAATTTATATAGAAGATGCCGTCCATTTTCCGTAATGGGTGGCTTGGTCATCGGCAGGGTAAACGCAGTAATGCTCTTTCCCAACCGTGATGCCTCTAAAAACAAGCTTGCCAACAAGGTCGTCGTTGGTCACAGTTGCACTAAATTTTGGTCTCGTCAGATGCTGCAGGCATTCTAATCCTTCCGTGTCCCCAATCTCGTTAAAAATCGCTTTAAATACGTCGGAGGAGTGTGGAGCATCCCCTTCAAAGTCGATGATGACTGTCAGGCCTTACTTTCATGTAAATTCAGTCCAAATAGAATTGGTCACGATCGCACAGGTTCGGTCGGACGACATCGCAAAAACGTCTGTACACCCCCAAGATCAGAAATTGGAATGGCGGTATTTTGAGGGATCGTCGGAAATTTCTTTACCAGGCTTTTCGAAATACCTAACGATGGATTGTTTCCAAATATTCGGAAATTTGCTTCTATTTAGACATTCATTAAAGAGTGCTTCATGAAATTTAGGAAAAAATTCGATAGTTTTACCAAGGATATCGCTATAAATTCCATCTCTACCGGGGTGGGGAGGTTCATACCTTTCGTTATCGAAGTAATTTCGCATACGGTGAAATTTAGATCATTTTCCGTTTCTACTTCGCTGTTCAACAATTGCCTACAGCACTTATGGTAATTTGTATCTGCCTCGTCCCCATCATTAGGTACGAAATGGTCCATAATGACGTCAACGGTATCTTTTAGGTTATTTGTATAATCGCCGTTCGAATTCTTAATTGTGTGTAAGTTTGTTTGAGGATTAATTTTGTTGGAGACTATTTTGTATAATATGTTCCATGTTTGTGCTGCTATTGTGGAGGAGCAAAATTCTCTCCAAGATTGTAATTTTTAAATTTTAATTTGGTCCGAATATTGTTTTTTACCAGTCAAAGTAATCCTTTCATCTCGCATCTCGCAAATTAGTATTATTGCAAGTTCGTTGAGATTTTCTTCTTTTCCATTTACAATTTTTCGTAGATTAGTTAATTCTTTCGTCCACCAATTAACGGTTTTCTAGTTACCTGTGTTATATTTATTTTTTAACAATTGGCATTGACTTTCTACAAGCGTTTTTAAATCCTAGATTGAAAGTTGCTAGGATGGTTTCAATATCCTATGCCGTTTCAAGCATGGAAGCGAGTTTGGTATCGAGAATGTCCAGGTCAACAGGGACATTTATCTGAAATTCATTAAAAAATAAATTAGAGAGTTCGCAAAAGAGATTTTTACCAAAGTTCTCCCGGTTTGCATTTTTTGTTATATATCTATAGCTTTTCGGTCCCATGTTATTAGAGGTGTTTTTATGTCGAGACGTTGAGATTATTAATTAAGTTGAGAATTCTATGGTCAGAACAAGTTTCTTCATCTTCCACAACCCAATTATTAATGAAAGACAGGAGGGAATATAAAGCTACTGTCAAATCAATGTAGCTTTCCCCGTTTAAAGATTGAAAAGTGGGCTCAATTGTATTGTTATCTATCACCCACAGTAATTTTGAAGATAGAAATGTCTCCTAGTTTCTTCCTCTAGAATTGGTTAGGGTATCAAACCAAGATGTGGAGCGAGCATTGCTATCTAATGTGAGAAGGCAAAAATTGTTTGACCCGAGTTGCGGTATTGAATCCAGTTTTAATATTAATATCCTCTGGAATATTATAAACAATTACTCGCGGCAGCAATTTTTTGCTTTCACTTATGCTTAATACTTGGCTGCATTTTTCATTAACCTCTTGACATAATTTTATTACATCGTTCTTTTCTTTATAAATTATTAGTAAATTGTCTTTACCTATAACTTGCATCTTTTCAATTCCAATCTTTAGTTAACTTGGACCGACCTTTTCTTTTATTGTCTTTTTAATTCTTCTCCTGATTGACTATTAAGTGGTTTGACCTTGGCCTTTGAGGGCCTTGAATTTCACAGTCGGCTTTCCGTCGTTGGGAAATCCCGATGTTGTGGGGCGTTAGCCACCGCTTCTTCTTGACGGAGATGGTACACTGCTGTCTACGCATAGCTCCGATGGCGAGTTTGTCGCGTGGGTTCGTCGCCATTTTGACTTTCTTCACCCCTCATCGAATTTGCTTTCGCTTTCAGATCTTTTATAGCCCTTTTTTTTTTCATTGTAGACGTTATTGAGTTCACTCATTGCTTTTAGGATATTGTTTTTAAGATCTTTACGAAGGTTTCCACTAACTGTCGATACCTTAGTAAGAAGGGCGATAGCGCTGTTAAATCAAGCGTCCTCCTCGTGTGCGTATGTGTGTGTATATGTGTGGGGGGGGGGTTAAGTTTACTATAAACCTTAATTGAAAACTACAACCTGTAAAATAAGGATTTTCAGGAAAATTCCTCCATTTCTTCATTGTTTATTTACTTTATTTTTCATTATAAACATAGCATCCATGAAAATTTTTAAGAATGTAAGAGTTATACAATAATTTTTGCCACCCACGTTTCAATTACAGCTCAAACTAGAGCTTTTTTTATATTTGGAGAAAAAGAGGCGCCGTCCTCATCCTGGATTCGAACCAGGGTCCCCGCATTGAGCACGCGGTGTCTTGACCTACTAGACGAATGAGGACAAGAACAAACGCATTTTTCTCCGTATATGAGGATGTAAGATATTATTACCCTTCACAGGGATAATGTAAGAGTTCGAATACGTGGTAAGTGAAAGAAAGCACATGGTGTTTGAAAATGAAAAGGTTTGTGAAAAGTGAATAGAGGTTGCTGAAGCAAAGCAGAAGAGCGAATTAATGAACCGAATAACTTTATAGAAGAGTCCATTACAGTGGGGGGAACAAGAGTCGAATATTTTTGTAAAGATAGAAATGCAAATATTGGTATCAAAAAATGTCGTTCTCATTAAGAGGGCTATTATTGAATTTAGACAGAAATGATGAAAATTGTGCATTTCCTGTTTATTTCTTAGGTAGCATATTTGACAAGGAAGGGCTTAACGGAATCGCAGCCACTCCGGGATCACCAGTCAACTGTATTCCACCTTCCATTGAAGAATTTCCAGAGGATTTCTTCAGCCATGGGCAAAGATTGCGAGGAGGATTCCTCGTGCACGCCCTGGTTGTTGCTTATGTCTGTGCCATGCTGGCCATAGTTTGCGATAAATATTTTGTACCATCTCTTAGAGTCATCTGTAAATGTAAGAGATTATATTTCAAAGCATATTTTTATACAAAAAGTAAATAACTAAACTATTTTATCCGTAAAATAAACTCGGTTTTTGAAATAAAAACTTCCTCTTCGGACATCTCTGTAAAAATTGTGGATTCTCCTTTTGTGTCCTTACTTTTATGAGGCAATGGCTTTCACCATGAAAAATACTTAAAAAGACTTGCATCCATATGTGGATGGATAATATCAGGGGCGTGGAGAGCCAACGCGGGCCCCCCAGGCTCGCTTCGACCGGCCCCATGAACACTTCCTTGGGCGCCCTCCTACAGCATTGGTTCTTACCAGCGGGGGGCCCTCCTAGACTTCATAGGAGCCCCCGGATTGCAGCCCCCTGCTGCCCCCCCTTCTTTTCGGCTCTGGATAATGTAACTTTTTACACTGCTCTACCTTTGAAGTTGTCCCTACTTAAATATTATAATAACAATATTCTTCTGAATTGATTAATTTTAACGTCGAGCTGTGTAATTAGTTAGGTTACCCCGAATGATCATCCTGAATTGCTACGTATCCCAAGTCCAGCTTTTATGTGCAAAGTGCACCCCCACCTGGAATATGTCGAGAAACCGCACTGATATGGGAGGAGAAACACTTATGGAGATTATTATGGGATACAGTAAAATTATTTTAATGTTTAAATTTATTTCATTTAATAACATTTTTTCCCAATGCTTGTGTGGGAGTGGGGTATGTTTCACTGAAGTTTTTAAATTTCAATGCAAGCTGAAAAGTGAAAGAAGAGCTTTTCTCGGTAGGGCGGGTCAAAGGAATCCACGGTACACAGATTTAAAAAAAAAAGTAAAAAAAAAAAATCCGACACTTTTTAAAATTCTGCACCCTTAACATTTGGCGCCGCCATTGACACTTGCCTAACTTGTCCATTTATAAACTCAAGTTTAAACTTTCAATTACCAGATTCAGGTCTATTTAATTTCAACGTGAATGTTAGTGTCACATAAAAGTAAATGTTAACAGGACAGCTGCCTGGGACACCGTTATTTCAGTGACGTCCGAAGAGAGGTCTTCATTTAATAGAACTTATGCCCTAAGACATACAAAGCACTGAAAAATATACTTAAAGTCTCCTAGGTATCTTTAGTCCGGCTTTACTGACAGCATTTTGAAACTAATGACTATGACTGACATTGAAAATGGTTTTACTGAATTTAACCCATGAAATTCGCTATTTTACCTTCACTTATTTACTTTAAAAAAAAAAAATCTGTACGGCACAAACGGTTTCGCCAATTGGCGAGATTTGATAGTTAAAATAAAATTCGACGCCAACACCAAATTGGCGTTGATTTTTTCTTTTCTCCAAATTTTTTTTAGAATTTATCTTTCCAACGTCTACGCGCTGATAATTTTCTCAGCGTTAATTTAATATGAATTTACTTTAACGTATATTAATTCAGGCTTTTACGTAATGAACAGCTAATTTACACTTCATAGTAAACAATTTTAACTATAAGAGTTTGGGGGTGGGGGGAACTTTCATTGCTGTTTTTTAGAATAGTGGACTCAAGTTTCCCCTCAGACCACCATTTTCACTTCAAAACATGTTGGCGTGTGAATAAATTAAGTCTTTAAAAATTGCCTTGTATATTTTAACTTTACTTTACGATAAGAGATAATGAGAGTTTTCATATACACGTATTCTAAATCAGAAACAAGTCTGCTCTTGTAATTTACTTAGCAGAAATGATTAATAAACTTAAAAGACATATCATTTAAGAAATTTAACTAAATTATCTTAAAATTAAAAAAAAATAATACATGAAAATTTAGTGTTTAAATTTTTTTGCAGAAAGTTCTGATAAAATCTCAACTTTTATTTTTTTCGATTTTTTTGTTTGTAATGAAGTCGTTTAAAAAAATTTTTTTTTATAACTCGTTATATGTTTTTCAATATAGATTTCAATGTGCCAGCAGACATTGCTGGAGCCACCTTCATGGCCATTGGCACGTCATCTCCAGAGTTGTTTTCATCGGTTATTGGTAAGAGCTCTCCACAATTTTTGATTAAACCTACAGAGCAATTAAAAAAAGTTTTACTCAAATAAATGTTAAAAAAAGTACGGAAAATCCGATGCTGAATTGTTTTGCAATTAGTGATCAATTGTGGATTTTTTAGGACAATTGCGGATTTTTTAGGGGTTGTAAATGTTTAGTAGTCAAAATTTTTTTTATGAAATGTAACTCTAATGGCACAACTAGAGGTGTAGTCGTAAATTGAGCTGTGCCAGAAAGCTCTGTCCTTCGTGCTGTTGTTGGGAGAGGACAAAATGGAGTGGAAGATGCCTTAAAAAGCAGCGCCGGAACGGGTTCCGGCCCATTCGGGCTCCACTATGCCTCTGGAAGTAACACTCACAAGGGAACCCCACAGTGAGTGCTCCGCCGATTTTGATGAAAGTAGAGCCAAAATAAGGAAATACGTGTCTCGATATTCGTGCCAATGCGGCTTATTTCCAGAGATATGGATTTTTAAAGATTTTGCATCCGATATATGAGCTTAAAATACGACATCCTTCGCAAACTAATAGGTAGCTTAGTTGGTAAGTTACCGGCCTAGCGCTTCGTGTTTTTGCGTTCGATGCCCGCGGAAATCGGTCTTTTTTTTTTTAATATATATCCTTTTTACATGTTCATTTATGTATTTTTATTAGTAAAAATACTTCGCTTACAATCGGATTTTGTTCATAAACTTACTTTAATAAAATTCATATTTATGTAGTTATATGTTAATTGTATGCTTATTGGCAGTGATAATTTCTACTCGAATTTTAATTGTTGATTATTAAAAAGCTGAAAAGTAGAAAAAGTTTTGGTGTAGCCATCCAGCCTGTTATGTAGTTAAGTAGATCCAGCACACTTTAATAATGTTTTTACAAATGACGACGGCACCTCTTCTTCTACTGTTGAAGTAATTCCACCTCATTGTACCCCATACTGTCAACCTCGTGATGTGTACTTCTTCCGTCAAGTAAAAAATTTCATTAAAAGGTTACAAAATTGTGTTGAAATCTTATAAGAAAATAGTCATTTAAACACGCGAGCAGATAGATGCTTTGAAGATCCATTAATTTATTCACAATCAACTTTCGGCGCCGAATTTTAAGAATACGTTACAGTACTCTTGGTTTGTTGCAAAGTTAACAAACGAAAGAAGCGTTTTTGAAAATGTAGATGGTATTTGTTTTCCAGATGATATTAGACAAAGAAAATCAGTTGTTCGAACAATTCATTTATAAAATGCTCACGTTGTAGAATTTTTTTATGTTTTTATTGTTTTGCTCCAGGCCTTTTAGGATCCCGGGGCTCCCCAGGCATTTGACATTTTGCCCCTCCCTATCCCCGACCCTGACCTACGTTATGTTATCTTTGCCAATTTTCTTTTACTAAACTAATTACTCGATAAAGGTAAAAAAAACACGCACAGACCAACTGAAAACAATGTAGGAACGTTCATAAGAATCCAAATTTAATATAATTAATTTAATGCAGATGTAATACATTATTTTTTACTTTTTAAGCGTTATTTAATATTTATTATATTTGCTAACTTTAGGATACGCCACGACTTTTGAGCATACTGATCTAGATTCTATCCCCAGAAAGCTTCTTTGTGTATAAATGCATTGTTCGGAGGTCATTTCCAACCATCATCCCGCAGAGTCTTGGGTAGTATAAATACAGATAGTCAGCTATCATCTGCAATAAAGTTTATTATAGAACAGCTGATTTTCTCAATTTTTACAGATATCGGAAATCTAAGTACCGATATAACCAGCTATATGCCATAAAGCGTACTATAGGAGAGCCAATTGCTTATGCTTTTACGGACTTCGGAATTATAAATACCGATATAACCAGTTATCGTATGCAATAACGTATACTATAGGATAGCTGATTATTTATATTTGTACAGACTTCGGAAGTATAATTACGGATAGCCAGCTATCCGCAACGCAACAGCTATCACGCAATGACGTGTACCACAATGATAGCTGTTTATCCAAATTTTTGCAAACTTCGGAAACATAAATACAGTCTGCATTTATGCTTCCGAAGTCAATAAAAATTTCGATAATCAACTATCTAATAGTTAACGTTATTGCATATCATAACTGTCTATCTGTATAATACAGATAGCCAGCCATTCAATAACATTAATTATAAGATAGCTGATTATTTCAATTTTTACAGACTTCGGAAGTAGAAATACAGATAGCCAGCTATGATATGCAATAGTGTGTACCAATATGCAATAATATAAAAGGAATTGCATGCAATAGTGTCGAAATTGGTGTGATTTATGTAATGTATTATATTGCAAAATATTTGGATATATGATAAAAAATAAATAAAATGAGGAAAATATGCTCAAATTTTCAAATCTTTAATTTACATATTTACATTTGTATGTACTTTTGTTTGTAAAGATATATTTGCTCGTATAAGAGTTTTTATTTAAAAGTATGGTTTTTTTTTTTAAGGTGCATTTGTAGCCAAGGGGGACATTGGTGTTGGTACTATTGTTGGCTCAGCTGTATTCAATATACTGGGAGTGACAGGTGTTAGTGGGTTAGTTATAGGAGTCCTGGTAAGCCGAATATTTTCAATAGAAATCATCATATGAAGTTGATACTTATAATTATATGATTATTAAATATGCAGGGTGTCTCAACACCAGGGTTATAAACATCTAGGAGGGGTAGGGTACACCTAGACGAACAATATTTGTCATAGAACCTAGGGTCGCAAACCACTCACAGCGCTAGTTCTAAAACCGTCCAGCATGCACAAATATTTACAACCAGTGCGTGAAAAGCGCCAGATAAAACTCAGGTCAGCTGCTCAAGTGCATAGATGATTAGGACATCGCATTTTGCGCTTCTCATGCACTGGTTGTCACTATTTGTGCATGCTGGACGGTTTTAGAACTGGCGCTGTGAGTGGTTTGCGATCCTAGGTTCTATGACAAACATTGTTCGTCTAGGTGTACCCTACCCCTTCTAGATGTTTGCAACCCTGGTGCTGAGACACCCTGTATAATTTATTAATTGTCTATCTTTATGCCTTTAGTCAGTTCATTTGGAATGGTACCCTATTACTCGGGATTGCTTGACATACGTGGTTACAGTGGCCACTTTAGTGGTTGTCATACATGACAACGTTGTGACATGGTAAGTGACATTAATTATCAACTTTAATTATTTAGTTTTCTATGCATGACATCCCAACAGAAGTAGCGTCACCAAGATTGAATCAGCAAGGAAAAATTTATAGTAAACGTAGGCAGAAATTTAATAAAGTCATAAATTTACAAAAATCGCTGTAATTTCCGATTTAAGAATTGAAATTCAATAGCCGTCAGTGTCTCTTTTAAAACGTACAATTAATTACAAAAATTTAGAAATAAAAATCACTTTTAAGACTCATAGTTAATTTTTCTGAATGAAAACCGTTTTCGCTCGTTTATGGTAGAGGCGCAAAAGCGTTCATCAATTCTTTCGGTGAACGACTTTGAACACTTGCAGTATGCGTAATAAACTACGCCAAACTATTAGGCTCCGTTTGGGAAATTAATGCAAAATCCAATTGATATTTGCAAAGTAACGTGTTGCCAGTTAAAACTACTATACTGGAGCCCCTAGGATCATAGAATGACGTATCAGCCGCCAGTTTAATTGTACACTTCCGGTTTCATAACACAACGCTTTCCATTTAGCAATTAATAGTACATCTTCTTACAGGATCCGTTGTACATCTAAATATTGTATGTGTGTATTCCTCGAATGATTTGAACAATTCATTGCCGGACACCCACCCATTTCACACTATTTTATTGAAAATAACACATCTGTAAATCATTCAACTGCATACTGCGGTGAACGCGACTGCTTCACACTATGGTATCAAAATGGCGGATGCGTCAGCTCTCCTTCTTACGAGCCTTATGCTATACTAACCGCCTCTTTGTTTTCCTTTATAGGGTAGAAGCCAGTTATCTGTTGGCAATGTTCCTTGGCTATTTATTGATATTATACTTCAATGAGCCTTTAAAACGCAAGAGTCAAAAACTGGTAAGGAAAACTCCTTTAAAATTAAAATATATTTGTATACATTGCTACTTTCATAACTCAATTAAAATATTGCATAATATATATCGTGTTAATAGATAGTTAAAATCTTTATCTGATTAAAAGTATGAAACACTTCCGAAGTGTCGCATTTAAAAACTTATGAAGAAGGAACAGGTTCCTAAGAAGGAAAATTTATACTTAAAAGATACTAATTATAATCGATTATTTTAGAGCTTGTTTCATCGTTATAGGTGAAGAGATTCCAGCTATGGTCAAAGAAATGTTGCTCGACTCAGGAGAAAACGTTGAGGATGACCATTGGAGACGAAAGCATACGGTTATCCAACAGTTACAAACACCAGCCCAGTTACCACAGTTACGATGATTCTGCTTGTCCATCTTCGGAAGCTTCATACGAGTTTACAGACAGTAGTACCAGTGACACTCTTGCTAACGAAAGAAGGACAAGCAGCAATCAATCTGATGAACACATAACCTACGTAATCGTTTCGGAAGACCCGAAAGTACCCACCGAGAACTTTAAATCGAAAATAAAAAACTGCGAAGATTATGGTGAGTTCTCTTTTGCAAAAGTTGTTCAGTGTTGACATAAAATGGAACATACATAACCTATATTTTGTAGCACTGCAGTATATAGCATTACCTATTAGACATATAGCACGAAGATTTTAAAGCAATATATTGGGTAAGATTATATAACACTGAGTAATGGCAATGATTTTCTTGGAATTTTACTGTTAGTTTGATGAAATATATTCAGATAATTGATAAAAGTTTGACACCAGGTGTCAAGATTCAAGGTTCATTCAATTCAAATACTAGCATCGAAATACTTCACATTTTGGATTTCTAGCGGAAGGTCTCTATATTTTTTACGTATTGCTATTTAATGTGGGAAATGGAAGGAGACGTGTTTATCGTCGCAAAAAAAAAACGACACCAAGTTTCGAATATTTTATTACAACACTTTTTTTTGTGTGTATTTTATGTTCCAAAAAAGAGTCAAAGGGCCCGTCTGGGACGAAACTAACAACTTCACGTGACCTCTAAACCACGCTACATTCGAATGCAAACCGACATAATAGAATCCGAATTTAGCCCCAAGTTACTGAAGGAAACCTTCCGACTAAAGATAAAAAATATCACTCATTAGCAATATCAATGAACGTTTCTGTACATCTGTTATGAGATGACAAGAACGATCTCTATTATGAAAAGATAAAAATGCCATGCAGTGGCGTAACGGAAAATCTCGGACCCCCGCAATAATTTATTGGGTCCCCTTTTACGAAAATTAGTTTGTCTATGCATATATAAATATATATATACTGTAGACATAATATATATAAAATATTGTTGTGTCTTCTATAAGAAATTGACCAGTGACGCATTCCAATATTTTAAACAGAACATATGTCTATTAGTCACCGTTTCATGACGTAGGGTTCTGACGCAAAGCGTATAGCTTCAAAACTCTTCTAGATTTTGTAATTTTCGGATGTTGAGTTCAATTTTAAAGGCAATGAAAACAGCTAAAGTAAATACGCGTAATGAGTTTGCCACAGTTGGAAACCGTTTATTTTATTTTATATTTTACCTAAAGATTAAGAGGACATCAAGAGGAGCAAAATCATCGTCTTTTGCAATTTTTGATGAATTGCTTGCAAATTCAGTAGAAATATGAAAAGTCTCATATGTAATATATATACTAAATATTGTGATGCTAGACAAAGTAGTTTATGAGATATTCATAATTTTCATGTATTTTTAGCCAATTTTTACCCGTTAACAAAAATGCTCCTTGCCATTCAAATGTTTTTTAATTTTCGGTTAAAAATTCTGTGATATGCCTAAACTCATAATTAATAAAGTGTAGCATGGATTTTTAAATTCAAATAATAGTGAGTGAAAAAAAAATTTTGATTGAGTATTCATCAATTTTTTTTTTTTTACGTATTTATTCATCATCATGAATAAAATTTTACAAGAAAATTTGGTGTAATAACCAAATCCGTGCTGCAGTTTTGTTCCTATTATAAGTGCAAACATGTTTACTAAGCTTTAAAACAATTCATCGAAAATTTAATCGCAAGGAATATCTCGCATAAACCTGAAAGGCGAAAAAAGCGAAACTGAGAAAAATAGGTTTTTATAATAAAACTTCTTATATAATACAGCAATGAAAGTGAATCACTTTAAATGCCGTTATTCAGCATCTTAAAATTTCTAAGTTTTAAAACTGAGACCACAGATATATGCGGAATGAAATAAAAAGTTTTTGAACGTAAAAGCCTCTTTTTCCCCGAGTCCCCCTGCCCTGTTGCGGAGATTATCAGTACGCCACTGATGCTATGTATTTATGAAAAGAATGGTTCATTGAATCAGTCAGTGGGCGATATTGCACATCTCTGTATTGTACCAATAAAAGTCAACCAAGAGCTTGAAACGATGTTGTATTTTAATTAATCAAACCTATCAACCTTAACGTCAGCCAAGGAACGATGCATGTATGACCGCTTTTTCAACTTGGCGTCACATACAGGTTAAATTCTACCAGTCGGGTAATTTTCTGCTGTCTCTTTTCTTTTTCTTTTTTATTTAACTTGAAATTTAAAACCGAGCGTGTAATTTTGTCATTTCAGAGGAAATTGAAGGAAGCGGAGAAGTTTCTTTGTTCACTGCCCCGCCGACTATCCTTGGAAGAATATTGTGGTTGATAATGTGGCCAGCCAACTTGGTTCTCACTTGCACTATCCCAAATTGTAGCTCTGCGGGTAAACTTAAATGGTTTCCGCTGACATTTCTGTCTTCCATTATGTGGTTGGGAATATTATCTTACATTTCGTTTTGGATGGTTGCTATTATCGGTAAGATATGAATTGGTATATAATTTTATATTATACTTAATAAAGAACTGCGCCATGCGACACACACGCTTACAAAGCATAAAATTGTCGAATGAAACACGGTAATACAGTTCAAACCATTACTTCAGCTTTAAACGTTTTTCGGCTTACTCTGATGGAAGCAATACAAAAGTAAGCTTTAAACGTTTTTCGGCTTACTTTTGTATTGCTTCCATCAGAGACTATTTAGAGAAGCCCTTCTACTGTGCATTAGCGCTCAGTTGACGCGTGATACCGTTAGCAGACGGGTTAGTCCATTGCAGTTTAGGGAAGGCCGTCTTGGAGGAACTGGTTTTTCTGGCGCGAAAAACCAGTTTCGGCAAGACGCCCTTCCCTAAACTGCAATGGACTAACCCGTCTGCTAACGGTATCAGGCGTCAGGTCTGCGCGAACGCACAATTTGCCGTTTCTTATGAAAGCTGTATAAAAGAACTTCCGAACGTTGAAATAAAGATAATTTAGGCAAGACAGAAAATTAGGAAGCGTGTCCTTTTCCCCAGAGGTGGCACTCCGCTCCCAGAAAAACGTTCAAAACTGAAGAAATGATTTCAACTGTGCCCAGTGGAGTACACAAGGGGTGTATTAATCCTCTTCAAATCTGGCAGAAATATAACCCTATATATATATATATATATATATTGTGATGCTATATAAAGTAGTTTTTCAGATATTCATAATTTTCATATATTTTTAGCCCAATTTTACCCGTTAGCAAAATTCTCCTTGCGATTCAAATATTTTTTAATTTTCATTTAAAAATTCTGTGATATGTCTAAACTCATAACTAACAAAATGTAACATGGATTTTTAAATCCAACTAAAAGCGAGTAAAAAAAATATTTGATTGGTTATTCATCAAAAAAATTTTTTTTACGTATTCGGGCATCATCATGAATAAAATTTTACAAGGAAATTCGGTGTAATATACAAATCCATGCTACGGTTTTTTCCTATTGTAAGTACAAACATGTTTACAAAATTTTAAAACAATTCATCAAAAATTTAATCGCAAGGAACATTTCGCATAAACCCGAAAAGCGTAAAAAAAGCGAAACTGGGAAAAATAGTTAGGTTATAATAAAACTTCTTATATAGTACAGCAATGAAAGTGAGTCACTTTAAATGCCGTTATTCAGCATCTTAAAATTTCTAATTTTTAAACCTGAGACATGCGCAATGAAATTAAAAAAAAAAAATTTAATTTTTTTGGCATTTTTTGCTCCTGTGTCCCCTTAAAACACTTTCGCTACTAACGGGACAACTATATCCCAACCAGAAGAAAAAATTGGTAGTGAAAAGGTTAAGAACCCAAAAGAAGTGCGTAACTATAATGTTAGAGAGAGAGGGAGAGGGTATAACTTCATAAGCCGATTTATTGAAATGCAATTTCAGAAGGAGAGGAAAGCGGGTGACGAACCATGTAGTTACGCCCGTTACGGTGCTGCTTCACGAGACGATAACTAATGACTTTTCTAAACTATACCTGATTACCTAATGGTGGACTTGTAACACGTATGCGCGGCCACCATGATGGAAATCCTGATTTTTCGTAGTTTGCAGAGTGCTTAAAATTGCAAAAGTCGAACCTAAAGCCGCATTTTTTCCCCATTACTTTTTTGTATCAGTGGAAGATCCCCTACACCCCAGCTTCTGGATTCTGGCGTTGAACCTAGACACCGCAACCACCTGAATCAATAATTATTGCAAAGGTTTTATCATACAAAGATGCCAAATATACCAATGCGGAAAACGTTTAACGAGTTACCGTCTGGTAAAGTAGTGCCCAGTTGGTCTTAGGTTCTTTTGCTTCCTTCTTTTACTATAGATCGTTTTGTAAAATCATATAAATTAATGGTAGTTCCAGTATCTTAAATACTGATATCATAATGTAATGATATTTATGAAAACACAAATACAACAAAATAGTACCTCAGTTCGGATTTTATCTAACCACTTAGGATTGCTATAGTAATATACTTAACCATTATCACACTTTTTATGATGATTCTATAATTTTTCGCACTTTATCTGCCATTTCTTTTATGTCGCAATATGTAGAGTCAATTCTCAGAGCAGCTTCCAAATCTGTTAAACTTTTGACATGAGATTCTAAAGCAAAGTACGCTTTCCCTCTGCAGACATAATTTTTGAATCGATATTCGCTGTTTGTGGGAACTGGTGGATTGAGAAATTCTAAGGCACGTGATGAGTCTTTAACTGCTTCCAGAAAATTTTCGAGTTTCAGTTGGCAAATGGCTCTATTTCCGTATGCGGTGAAACTGGTTGGATTCATCAGGATAGCTAATGTATATGCATTGATAGCAGCAAAAAAGTCGCCCTTTTGACAAAGATCATTTCCTTTCTTCTCAAGCCATGCTGGATTCTTTTCTTTAGAAGACAAATCCGATGTATCAAGGTCTAAATTTTTACAAGCTGCAGCTTGCTTTTCCAACCACTGCTGCTCTTCTATTTCTTGAGATTCTCTTGCTGCTGACGGGAACACTCTTGGTGTAAATGTCACATCAATGATCCCACATTGTCGTGGCAAGGGTGTGACATTCGCTGCATTCTCTATCAAGCTGATAGCTTCATTTTCTTTCTTCAGAGACGCCATATCTTGCCAGATCTTCATTTTGGCAATTTTTTCGGAAAGATTTCGCTTTTCAAGCAATTTGGCTTCTTCAGCCCATGTTCTTTCCAAGTCATCTATTTCCATCTGCTTTCTAACCGCCTCTCTTTCTTTTTTAAACTTTAAGGCAGATTTTGCCTCCAAGGATTCGTTTATCCTCTTCTCGATTTCCTGCATGGCTTCTTCGCGGCATTGTCGACGAAAGATTTTATCTTTCGAGTTCGTATGCTTAATCTGTCCCCAGTTGAGTTTTTCCCTTTTAAGCAATTCGAAACACACAGCACCATTCTCAATCCTGGCAACACTTCCGTCGTCTGCCTCTATGGCATGAGGTAATACACACTCCCATATATAAGGCGGGGAACTTACTTTCAAATACTGGCTAGCAGTTGCGATGGAAACACTTTGTAAGTACCTGTCTGGTAATGGAACAACTACATTTACTCTGTCCAACGTTTCGTTCCACGTAACGTCTTCATCTTTTACAATAAGCGGCATAATTGATAAAACAAGAGTTCTTGTTGTTCAAATCATACGCTTTTAAATTATAATGTCCTCGGTAAAGTAAATTTGTACGCTCTTAAACTTATGACATGTATTCTGTTCCAAAGTTACAATCTTTATCAGCAGAATATTCGTAACCTCTCTAAAAAACCTAAACAGAAACTATCTTCTCGTTGCCATGGTTATACCAGTTGCAAAAACAGAACAATGTTTTCTTCCCTTCGGCTACTTCTTTCAAGTATTCTTACTATATTTTTCTTTCTTTCAATAATGTTCATATCATTAGCGCGTGCAGAAGTCACGTGAGGAAAACTGTACAAATTGTCGTTGCTAACGAAATTGAAAAAGTACAGTATAATTATGATACAACATATTTCTTTACAATTTTATAAAATTAAAATTTGTATGGAAAAGGGAATCTGAACGTGAGCTAAAGTGAGAGCGTAATTTCTACAGTATATTCAAGCTATGGAAAAAACGTTTTCTGTGTAAATCAATAGAAACGTATTTAAAAAAAATTGTAAAGATACATATGAACTAATTTCTTGATACAATTACTTGTATGTTTTTAGGATTGTGTCTCTTCCTAGTTTATCTATTATCAAACATATTTAAAATTAGAATTGATGTAAGAAACCTCAAAGACAGGATAATGTCTAGTGTCCACATTAATTAATTAATTATTAATTACAGATTTATGGGGGAAACAAGGGGCACAATTAAAATGCTTATTGTCTCCTATTAGAATATTTTTTAAATTACGTAACTAAACGCTACATACCAACAATGACTCTTAGATAGAATTATAAAATAAATACGAAGTATTATTAATCATTTCTTTCTTATTACTGTATGAATGGGAATATCTTGGTGGGAACATGGCCTCTTACTTTCAAAATGCAGTCTATATGCAGTTTATAATGCAATTTATATGCCATACCTCACTTTCATAGTTGATTTATAAAAGACTAAATAGTCAGAGTTAATTAAAGAGAGAATATCACCGCTCGATGAAGTAATACGATATATATGACAACGTAAAGCGGGTAAAAAGTTATTTTATTACATTAGCCTGGCTTTCGGCTGTTCCATTGGACAGCCGAAAGCCTGGCTAATGCAATAAAAATAACTTTTTACCCGCTTTACGTTGTCATATATATCGTATGACTAAATAGTCTTTAATATATAATTAATTATTTATGTTTGTATGATTAGAATCTAAGTCTTAACAAATGTAAAGCTTTTCATAATAAATTAACTTACGTTGATGTTCAAGAACTGCTAATGACAACACTATATTAAAATAATCAATTTCCGTAATGTTATTGATGTTTAAGCAGCAGTGTCAAGGAAGAACGTTGAAAATGAAACGTGCTGTTGGCTATGGGGTGATGTCAGCCGCTAGGCAAACGACAAACTAATCACCTCTCAAGAAAAATAGTGTTGTCTTAGACAACCTTCTCGAAAATTACGCCTATTTCATTAAACATAAAAATTGTATTGATCACTATTCTTATCTACTTTCCTTTGCTTAGTTTACGAGTTTTGCCCCACCTCCATTTTCTTACTGGGAATACCGAGACACTATTTGCAGCCAACCTTCCCATATTTACTTTCTTAACCAAGAAAAAACGAACTTTTATCAACAAATCATAAACTGCTTTTTATATTTTAAAAAGAAATTGTGATGCTTAAATGTGTAGTGTATTTTATGCGCTTTTACGCATTAAATGCACCTAAATTCTCATCAAAATTTAATGAAACATGATTATATTTTTTTATTTTACAGGCTACACGTTTGGTATACCGGATACAGTATCCGGCTTGACGATTCTAGCAGCAGGAACAAGTGTACCGGAATTGGTCGCCAGTGTGATCGTTGTAAAAAATGGTAAACACGTTAAAATACTTCAGTCTTTGACTATTATCGTTTGCTCTTATTGGTTCAAAAACAATAATGTGGGTTAAGGCTACGGCTACACTTGCGGATTTCGATGCGGATTACGATGAACTAATAACGCAGCGCATAATGAAATAACTTTATTATTATTTAATGAAATTTCGTTCATATTTTGAAGTTTCATACGAAGTACACGCAGGTGCAGATAGGAAAAGGTTTCGTCATTTGTGATATACTGCTCACGTTATAATCACCCAGTGAGAAACACATTTGCCACTGAAATAGAGAGTAATGGTAGTAGTAAAAGATTAACATTATTGTTTATATATTACAACTCCAATTCAAAATATTAGAATAATGAAAAATAAAGCACATAGTGGTTTGAGATTTGCATTTATTTCGGTAGAAATGACTACTTCAGAATTTTAAAGTGGACCATCACATTCAACGTATTCTGTAAATGAGTATGACGTAAAAAAAAAAATTAGTATGATATTGCAGTTTTTATAATAATTTTTTCTAAAAATTCAAAAAATTAGAATAATTTTCGCAGCGGTTCAAAAAATTAGAATAACATGGAAAAAAAGTAATTCATTTAAACGACAAACATTGTGAATAGTTAATTTTTAATGGCATCTCCCTTGGCCTTAATAACGTCACGTAGACGATCTGGCCTACTGTGCACTAATTTTTGCAGTCATTTTTGCTGATATTTCAGCCAACGTATTTCACATTTTCCACGAGTTCATTTTGTCCTTTGACACTAAATCCTGAAGGTGTTCCTTCATTAAACCCCCACATATTCTTGATGGGGTTTGAATCGGGCGAATTGGTGATCCAAGGAAGTATTTTGATCCTATTGTTATTAAGCCAAGCAGTGGTGTCCCTAGACGTGTGACAAGATGCTGAGTTTTGTTGGAAGATACAGTCATCCTCAAATAGATCTTCCGATCATGGAATCATAAAATGCTTAAGTACCTCCTTGTGTACTTCGGAATTTACCCTTCCTGAGAAGATACACAGCTTTCCTAAGCCCTTAGCACTCATACACCCCAAATCATGACAGAGGTGCTAAACTTTATTTAGCGTTTCAAGCAATCTGTAGTAAAAGCTTCTTGCTTGCAACTCCAAACACGGTGACCCTGGTAATCTTGGGAAACGCAGAATATCGATTCATCACTAAAAAGTACATTATTCCAGTCCTGAATACCCCATTGCAATCTGCTGCACCACCGCACTCTGGCCTATTTTTGCTTGCAAGTAAGTAGCGGCTTTGTCTTGAGCAGACGTTATGGAAAATAAAGTTGATGGAATCGTCGCAATGTAGTAGATGTTGAGACATCAACTCCTTGTTCTCGCGACTTTCTACTTTTGAATCTCAGGCTCCTGAAGCGGTTTGTAATCACAATACATTTCAGCATTATGTCTTGCCTTAGTATGGTTATTCGCTTACGACCACTATTTGCACGATTATTTTTAAAATTTTGATTTCTAGAATAATCTTTTAAAATTTTACTCACAGTTTCTTGAAAGCATTTCATTTTTTCGGCAATCATCTGTTTACTAAGTACCTCATTGTGTAGAGTCCCAATCACTGTCTTAATAGCTTCCGGTATATCTTCAGTGCGGCCCGTTTTTAACTCCCAACTAACTAAACCTGACTTTATAACAAGCCTTTGTACCATACTAGCTCTACAGTGGCCCCATTTATGCAAATTTCATCATCAATGCTGACTAATCACATCATTTTACAGATATTCTAATATTTTGAATCGGCGCTGGGAATATTTTAATTCTTTGAAAAATTTCAATAATTTTTCATAAAATCTCTATCAATTCTTTAGACAAGTGTGAACAATATATCACAAGTCAGCTTATTGTGAACGCCTAATAATTTTGTCGTTCGTCCCCGTTGTTTATTTTTACAGATATCATGCATTTTATAATACAATGCAATGCCTTCTTTGATTATTCTAATATTTTGAATTGGAGTTATATTATTATAGGTCACCGACGGCGGCTCTGTAGTTCCAAAGGAGGTTGACATCGTGCCTATATGTAGAGTTATTTCGGCCCGTGGGGCAATAGCCCCTATGCCAATAAATTTTAATAAGGACACCACTTCCCTAATAACTTACCGATATTTAAAAAAATGCGATTTTAGTCTACGATAATATGCTTTATTGGCCACCTTTCCTAAAACTATTTCTGGATAATCTATTTTGTTGGTAACAGTGGCAATTATGGCTGCGAAACAAAAACGTAAGTGTAGCCTAAGTTTTACCCTCTGCGGATCAGATCTGAGAGTGTAGCCGTACCCTAACACTGGGTACGTGTAAAATTGATTGAAATTGAAATATGATATGCAAAATTAAGTAAAATTGAAATATGATATGCAAAATTAAGTAAAATTGAAATATGATATGCAAATTAAGTAAAATTGAAATAATATATGTAAAATTGAATAAAATTGAAATAATATATGTCAAATTAAGTAAAACTGAAATAATATATGTAAAATTAAGTGTATGTAAATTTACACGAGGTGGGCGCAAAAGCAAACGCAGTTACAGAATTGATTGAATTGTTCAGAATTTGTCGCAGTAGAAACTATCTACCTTCTTCAAAACCAATACGCTACATTTGTTCTGAGGAAAACATTTTTATCCTGAAAAGATGAACAGACATTATAAAACAATTTAAATTATGTAATTGCGTTAGCTTTGCTCCTATTTCATGTAATTTTCTTTCTTTATTTTTTTTCCTTAGATCGCTATTCTTTTTTGTAACGTAGGTAAAATTTATTAAATTAATGATATTTTGAACTTTTTTTTATTTATTTATTTATTTATTTATTGTATTAAAAAGAAAGGAAAACAAGTCCAATTCTATTTTCGGCAAATAATTAGTACCAAGGTCGTAGGGCGTTGCATTTTTATGTTGTGTGGAATGCATCGACGTGTTTTAGTCAGACGTCACTTCTCTTTATCGGGAATCGTCTAAAGCGAACTTCAAGTGACTTGGTGACTTGGTCAAGTGACTTGGTTCAAGTGACTTAACCAGTCCAATATAAAAAATTACCATGCTCTAATATCTCTGCATATGCCTTACTATACTCTTCTATAGTTGAAATTAATATTTAATGTATATTACATACTGCTACAGCGATTTTGCGATCTTAAATTCAGTTGCTCTGGGTAATTTAAATAGAATATTTTAACACTTCTGAGCTCATATGTGTTTACAAAAGCACTTTCCTTTCTTGTCCGACCTCTCTCTGTATCTAAAAACTTCCTTGAATTTTTTCAATGAATATCATCATCATCATATTCAACCATTATCTATCCACTGCTGGATGAAGGTCTCTCCAAATGCTTTCCACACAAGTCTATCCTGAGCAATTCGCTTCCACGTCACCCCAACCTGTTTTCTTATTTCATCCACCCATCTAGTTTGAGGACGTTTTCTAGGTCTTCGGTGGTCTCTTGGAATCCAGTTCAGAATTTCTGTTGTCCATCGTTGATCAGTTCTTCTTGCAATATGCCCAGCCCATCGCCATTTCAGCCCTTTTACTTTAACAATGATGTCCTCTACTCTAGTTTGCTCTCTCACCCAAGTGTTTCTTTTTCGATCTCTCCTAGTTATTCCAAGCATGCACCTCTCCATGCTCCTTTGCGTTGTCTGTAACTTTCGTATTGCTCCAACTGTTAGACTCCATGTCTCTGATCCATAAGAGAGGACTGGCAATACACACTGGTTGAAGACCTTTCTTTTTAGACACAAAGGCAATTTCCCCTTCAGGATAAAACTGTTTCTTCCAAATGCACTCCAGCCAAGTTTAATACGTCTGTTGAGTTCTTTCATAATGTTGCCATCCATTGAAATCAGCTGGCCAAGGTAAATATATGAATCAGCAATTTCTAGCTCAATGTTGTCAACTTGTATTTTTGTTTCCTCTACAAAATTATTGAACATGATCTTAGTTTTTTGTAGGTTCATCTTGAGTCCAACTTCTTTACTTCTAGTTGAGAGCTCCTGTACCATGTCTTGGAGTTCTAATGGGTTCGTTGAAAAAATAACAATGTCATCAGCAAACCGCAAATGATTTAAATATTCACCATTTATTTTTATTCCCTTGTTATTCCAATTTATCTGCTGAAAAATCATCTGTAAAGCTGAAGTAAAAAGTTTTGGAGAAATGGTATCTCCCTGCCTCACACCTTTGCCAAGTTTGATAGTTTTGGTATCTTTATGTAACCGAAATTTTGCACTTGCATTTTTATACACACGTTTCAATATGTCAATGTACACATCCTCAATGTCTGTTGATCTTAAAGAGTTGATGACTGCTGATGTTTTAATAGAGTCAAAGGCCTTCTCATAGTCAATAAATGCAACACACAATGGAAGTTCATATTCATGTGTTCTTTCAATTAATTCTCTTAATACTTGAATATGGTCCACTGTACTGAATCCACTTCGAAATCCAGCTTGTTCTCTTGGTTGAGCTGCATCTAATTTTTTCTGCAGGCGATGTGTTAGCACTTTTGTGAAGATTTTATAAATAGCAGGTAACAAGCTAATTGGTCGGTAATTTTTCAAATCCTCTTTATCACCTTTTTTATGCAAAAGAATTACTGTTGCAGAATCCCATTGGTTTGGTATGTTACCGCTGTTAAGACATTTGGTAAAGAATTTTGCAAGTATGTCTTCTACATATTCTCCAGCTTCTTTTAGGATATCTAATGTAATACCATCATCACCAGGGGCTCTTCCTTTCTTCATATTTTTTATTGCAAATGAAACTTCTTCTTTTAAGATTTTAGGAGCTGTTCCTTCGACTATTTCAATGTCTTCGTTTAATCCACTGTTACTTTCATATAGTTTTTTGTAGAATTCTTCAACTCTTCTAAGTATTTCTTCCCTATTTCTTGTTACGGTGCCATCCTCTCCTTTTAATGCAATGATGTGTTTCTTCCCAACAGATAAACTTCCTTTAACAACCCTAAGGCTCTTGTTATTTTCAATGGCTTTCCTTACTAGCTCACAGTTGAATTTTCTTATGTCTTCTTTCATGCTTTTGCGCAGAGTTTTACAAAGTTCTATGTACTCAATCCTGGAACTGGTATTTCGATTGTCCACCTTCATATCTCTTCGCCTTTTCATGAGCTGTTTCGTCTTCTCAGATAATTTGCTATTGTGCTTTTTACAGGTTACACCACCAATTTCCCCAGCAGTTTCAACTATTGTCTTAACAATGTTTTCATTTGCTTCTGAGATATCAATTTCTTCAATAAGTCCTTCCAGTGCAGAAAAGCGATTTTTTAATTCCAACTTGAATGCCTCGGTATTTGCTTTCAGTTTCATTAAATCCACCCTCTTACTTACTTGTTTCCTAATGAGCTTCTGTCTTTCTAATTTAGTATTTAAGTGCACTTTACATCTCACCATTCGATGATCACTTCCAGTATTAAATCTGTTCAGTACACTGCAATCTTCAATAATTGATTTCTTGTTTGCCAGGATATAGTCAATTTCACTAGTTCCCCCATTTGGGTGTTTCCATGTCCATTTTCTTTGCGGTTTCTTCTTAAAAAATGAATTCATGATGCTAAGGTTTTCAGCTTCTGCAAATTCGATGAGTTGATCGCCACGTTCATTCCTTTCCCCATATCCGTATTTACCAACCGATGTCTCTCCTTGTTCCTGTTGTCCAATTCTTGCATTGAAATCCCCCATGATGAGCTTGATATGTTGTTTCCCTTTGGTGTGTAACTCTTTGATTTCTTCATAAAATTCTTCAACCTCTTCGTCGGTATGGCTTGATGTTGGTGCATATACCTGTACTATTTGAAGTTGGTATCGCTGGGTTAGTTGAACAACAAGCCTCGCTGCTCGATCTGATGTACTTTCAACTTCCAGAAGACAGTCTTTAATTCTTTTGTTGATTAAGAAGCCAACACCACTTGTTCTTCCAGTTTCCGTTCCTCTATAGTAAAACAAATGTCCGCTTTTCAGTTCCACCAACTCTTCACCTTTTCTTCTAATTTCACTGAGTCCTACAATGTCCCATTTGATCTTGTCTAGTTCCTCTTCCAATTCCTGAAGTTTTGCTTCAGAAGCAAGGGATCGTCCATTAAACGTAGCCAAGGTCAATAACAAACGGCAGCCTGGGCCATTCCAGTGATTCTTAGCACCCCCTGCTTTCATGCCACACTGACCGCTGCCTTGATCAGGAGCACTCCAGCACCTGGAGACTAGGGGCCATGGTTTCTGGTGTGTCAACATAATGGAGGAATTAGCCATAATTTCACCACGCTGGCTAGACGGGTTGGTGAATTAGCCCTCCCCTTCCGCCTTTCTATCCGTGCAGCAAATATTAATTTGCCACATAAATAGAAAGCTCAGCCTGCACCACTTGAAGGCGGGGTAGGACACTAGGTTACTGGCCTGGCCGGTTCCACACATCGTCACATACGTTCAGCGTGTGGGTCTCCTTCCAGTTAGATACCAGCAACCCTTTTGCAGGCCATATGTAGTAAAAATTGCACATAGAAGTTTTAAATAAATATTTCTATAAATTAATATTTTGTATGAAGTTTTTACCCAATGCTGCCCTGGCGGATATCAACTTGTAATTTATAAAATTTATATTTATATTATAAACCCCATGATATAATATAATTCCGCCTGAATAAATTTGTATTACATGTGATATTAAATTAATATGGGTGGCGATATACTGTTTACTGTTTTTGAACCTGAGAGGATAATAATCCAAAAACGGCTGTAACCACAGAAAAGGAACAGTAGAACAATGAGACAGGATATAATTTTAATTAAATGAGGATTTATTTAAAAGGATATAAAAAAACAGAGAAGAGAGAGAGAGAGAAAGAGAAACACATAATAAAGAAAAGCTTATAATCGGCCATAACGTCTTCATTGGACAATTTTTTTTATGCAGATGCCATGAGAAGGAGAGATTTGAATAAACATACACATTTTGTTTCTAAATACT
>QLNU02014176.1:34000273-34027098 GCA_006491805.2 Dysdera silvatica | reverse complement strand
TGTAAAATTGAATAAAATTGAAATAATATATGTCAAATTAAGTAAAACTGAAATAATATATGTAAAATTAAGTGTATGTAAATTTACACGAGGTGGGCGCAAAAGCAAACGCAGTTACAGAATTGATTGAATTGTTCAGAATTTGTCGCAGTAGAAACTATCTACCTTCTTCAAAACCAATACGCTACATTTGTTCTGAGGAAAACATTTTTATCCTGAAAAGATGAACAGACATTATAAAACAATTTAAATTATGTAATTGCGTTAGCTTTGCTCCTATTTCATGTAATTTTCTTTCTTTATTTTTTTTCCTTAGATCGCTATTCTTTTTTGTAACGTAGGTAAAATTTATTAAATTAATGATATTTTGAACTTTTTTTTATTTATTTATTTATTTATTTATTGTATTAAAAAGAAAGGAAAACAAGTCCAATTCTATTTTCGGCAAATAATTAGTACCAAGGTCGTAGGGCGTTGCATTTTTATGTTGTGTGGAATGCATCGACGTGTTTTAGTCAGACGTCACTTCTCTTTATCGGGAATCGTCTAAAGCGAACTTCAAGTGACTTGGTGACTTGGTCAAGTGACTTGGTTCAAGTGACTTAACCAGTCCAATATAAAAAATTACCATGCTCTAATATCTCTGCATATGCCTTACTATACTCTTCTATAGTTGAAATTAATATTTAATGTATATTACATACTGCTACAGCGATTTTGCGATCTTAAATTCAGTTGCTCTGGGTAATTTAAATAGAATATTTTAACACTTCTGAGCTCATATGTGTTTACAAAAGCACTTTCCTTTCTTGTCCGACCTCTCTCTGTATCTAAAAACTTCCTTGAATTTTTTCAATGAATATCATCATCATCATATTCAACCATTATCTATCCACTGCTGGATGAAGGTCTCTCCAAATGCTTTCCACACAAGTCTATCCTGGGCCATTCGTTTCCACGTCACCCCAACCTCTTTTCTTATTTCATCCACCCATCTAGTTTGAGGACGTTTTCTAGGTCTTCGGTGGTCTCTTGGAATCCAGTTCAGAATTTCTGTTGTCCATCGTTGATCAGTTCTTCTTGCAATATGCCCAGCCTATCGACATTTTAGCCCTTTGACTTTAACAATTATGTCCTCTACTCTAGTTTGCTCTCTCACCCAAGTGTTTCTTTTTCGATCTCTCCTAGTTATTCCCAGCATGCACCGCCCCATGCTCCTTGGGGTAGCCTGTAACTTCCGTATTGGGCCAACTCTTAGACTCCATGTTTCTGATCCATAAGAGAGCACTGGCAATACACATTAGTTAAAGACCTTTCTTTTTAGACACACCGGCAATTTCTCTTTCAGGATAAACTGTTTCTTCCAAATGCACTCCAGCCAAGTTTAATACGTCTGTTGAGTTCTTTCATAATGTTGCCATCCATTGAAATCAGCTGGCCAAGGTAAATATATGAATCAGCAATTTCTAGCTCAATGTTGTCAACTTGTATTTTTGTTTCCTCTACGAAATTATTGAACATGATCTTAGTTTTTTGTAGGTTCATCTTGAGTCCAACTTCTTTACTTCTAGTTGAGAGCTCCTGTACCATGTCTTGGAGTTCTGATGGGTTCGTTGAAAAAATAACAATGTCATCAGCAAACCGCAAATGATTTAAATATTCACCATTTATTTTTATTCCCCTGTTATTCCAATTTATCAGCTGAAAAATCATCTGTAAAGCAGAAGTAAAAAGTTTTGGAGAAATGGTATCTCCCTGCCTCACCCCTTTGCCAAGTTTGATAGTTTTGGTATCTTTATGTAACCGAAATTTTGCACTTGCATTTTTATACACACGTTTCACCATGTCAATGTACACATCCTCGATGTCTGCTGATCTTAAAGAGTTGATGACTGCTGATGTTTTAATAGAGTCAAAGGCCTTCTCATAGTCAATAAATGCCACACACAATGGAAGTTCATATTCATGTGTTCTTTCAATTAATTCTCTTAATACTTGAATATGGTCCACTGTACTGAATCCACTTCGAAATCCAGCTTGTTCTCTTGGTTGAGCTGCATCTAATTTTTTCTGCAGGCGATGTGTCATAAATTTTGTGAGATGTTTTATAAATAAGACAGGTAACAAGCTAATTGGTCGGTAATTTTTTAAATCCTCTTTATCACCTTTTTTATGCAAAAGAATTACTGTTGCAGAATCCCATTGGTTTGGTATGTTACCACTGTTGAGGCATTTGGTAAAGAATTTTGCGAGTATGTCTTCTACATGTTCTCCAGCTTCTTTTAAGATATCTAATGTAATGCCATCATCGCCAGGGGATCTTCCTTTCTTCATACTTTTTATTGCAAATGCTACTTCTTCTTTTAAGATTTTAGGAGCTGTTCCTTCGACTATCTCAGAGTCTTCGTTTAATCCACTGTTTCCCTCATACAGCTTTCTGTAGAATTCTTCAACTCTTCTAAGTATTTCTTCCCTATTTCTTGTTACAGTGCCATCCTCTCCTTTTAATGCAATGATGTGTTTCTTCCCAATAGACAAACTCCCTTTAACAACCCTAAGGCTCTTGTTGCTTTCAATGGCCTTCCTTACTAACTCACAATTGAATTTTCTTATATCTTCTTTCATGTTTTTGCGCAAAGTTTTGCAAAGTTCTACATACTCGATCTTGCGACTGGTATTTTGATTGTCCACCTTCATAAGTCTTCGCCTTTTCATGAGTTGTTTCGTCTTCTCAGATAATTTGCTATTCTGCTTTTTACATATTACACCACCAATTTCCCCAGCAGTTTCAATTATTGTCTTAACAATGTTTTCATTTGCTTCTGAGATGTCAACTTCTTCAATAAGTCCTTCCAGTGCAGAAAAGCGATTTTTTAATTCCAACTTGAATGCCTCGGTATTTTCTTTTAATTTCTTTAAATCCACCCTCTTACATACTTGTTTCCTAATGAGCTTCTGCCTTTCTAGTTTAGTATTTAAGTGCATTTTACATCTCACCATTCGATGATCACTTCCAGTATTAAATCTGTTCAGTACGCTGCAATCTTCAATAATTGATTTCTTGTTTGCCAGTATATAGTCAATTTCGCTGGTTCCTCCATTGGGGTGTTTCCATGTCCATTTTCTTTGTAGTTTCTTCTTAAAAAATGAATTCATGATGCTAAGATTTTCAGCTTCGGCAAATTCTATGAGTTGATCGCCACGTTCATTCCTTTCCCCGTATCCGTATTTACCAACCGATGTCTCTCCTTGTTCCTGTTGTCCAATTCTTGCATTAAAATCTCCCATGATGAGCTTGATGTGTTGTTTCCCCTTGGTATGTAGCTGTTTGATTTCTTCATAGAATTCTTCAACCTCCTCGTCGGTATGGCTTGATGTTGGTGCATATGCTTGTACTATCTGAAGTTGGTATCGCTGGGTTAGTTGAACAACGAGCCTCGCTGCTCGATCTGACGTGCTTTCGACTTCAAGAAGGTAGTCTTTAATTCTTTTGTTGATTAAGAAGCCAACACCACTTGTTCTTCCAGTTTCCGTTCCTCTATAATAAAACAAATGTCCACTTTTAAGTTCCACCAACTCTTCACCTTTTCTTCTAACTTCACTGAGTCAATGAATATAGTTTTCTTTAAATGCTTTGATTATTCTTAAAAATTGTGTATTAAGTTTGTAATTTGTGGTTACACTTGTAAATGACTCCTTAATTTCTCCTGTGATCTACTGATTATTCACGTAATTTTTAATTGCTTTCTTCCTTGATTTCTAGTTTTTATTAGTGTAATGTATTGAAATTGATCGTTTTCTTCAGGTTTGCCAAACATGGCGATTAGCAACCTCATTGGAAGTAACATCTTTGATATCTTGTTCTGCCTCGGACTTCCTTGGTTGGTGAAAGGTTTACTGAACACAGAAACTTATTCTGTTGTCATCAACAGTTCTGCTCTAACTTACACGACGCTCATCCTCTTATCTACTGTAGTATTATTCTACATATCATTGCTGGCCTTCCGTTGGAGATACGGATGGAAAGTGGGTGTTGTGGCCTTGTGCTTGTATGCCACATTCCTTGTACTTGCATCTCTCTACGAGAGTAATGTGTTCGGTGACTATAATCCACCTACATGTGTTAGCTGATATCAACTTACTTGTTTTAATTTCAACCCTTTCTTTTAAAACATTGCTCATTTCTCATACTAATATTTTAATCATAGAAATTGGGAAATTGTGAATTAGTGAAAATTTTGGAAATAATATTATAAAGAAAGATAATTTAAACTTTAAAAAAAATATTTTTTCCTTATAAATAGCGGAGATTAGCCTTTATTGAGATACAGATTAAGATCTTTAGGAACCCTAAAAGATTTTGGCGCCCTTATATATATCTAATTAAAAATATAAACAATATGAAAGCATAAAACAAATTTTATTTTTTGAAATGACACAAAACTCAGAGTTAAATAGACATTTGTGTTTAATTTTGTATACCTTCATGGTAAATGCCTCCAAAAGCAATTCAGGGGTCTTTAAACATACCTTTAAATCTGTATGAATTATTAAATGAATTAAATTTTAGTATGAAAGTAGAAAAATTAAAGATATAAATATGTACAGTCAAACCCGAATATAACGGGTTCGGTTATAACGAGGGGAAATAGAGTATCTATTTGGTTCAAAACATGCAGGACGAAAGCCCTCTATTGCATGCAACACCGTAGTTAGATGATATTGCGCCCTCTAGCCACGGGCATATTCTCCCTGTGAATTATTTCAGACGATTTTACGCGCGGTTCCTCGTCTGCATCCCTGGCGTTAGCCTTCCACGCCATGACCTAACTACGGCCCTGATTGAGTGAGAAAACATGTTATAACGGGACAAATGGGTTTTCGTTATATTCGAGTTTGACTGTTGCAAACATTTCATTCATACATATGACATTTTTACATGAGAAAGATATTTATACTATATTATCTCTCTCTAATCACGGAAGTAACTTTGAAGAATTTACCTGATCTCCAGTGATACTTTTGCTATCTAGATATTAACTACAGGTGAATATTTTTTTATCGGAAAAGTAAATACCCGCAAGGAACCTGGGAAGCCACAACGATCCAATCATATCACGTGAATTCGTAGAACGAATCAGATTAGCGCCATTCATACAAGGAAGCATATATATTAACTCGCAGAGATTCTTTTATTTTATTCATTTGATTCTCTGGGGGGTGGTGCAATGGCGTGACGTGATTGCATGACGTAATCGAGTAAAAGGAATACATTATTGGATTTAGTGAATTATACGGACAGTCAGATAATATGCAGCTGATATTTTATATACAGCTCTATCTCCCACTTCTCTTTCATTTTCGCTCAAACTGTTTGTTTTGTAAACCACTCTTTTTCTTTCTTCATTCTTTTTTCCTCGTTCAGGTCCTTGGAAAGAAAATTTTTCGGTGTGAATTTTTCTGTATATTCATAATACATTAACTGACTGACGATGATTTTTTTTACAATTTTTACACAATTTTTACACAATCCCACCAGCCTTTACGATGAAGAGAAGAGAGCATTCTTCATCATGCTGATATATATGTGCTCTGGTAGTCATCATCTTAATGACATCAGCATTTAAAAAGCATTTAACACAAGAGAAGTAGGATATTTCACATCGGTGTACATATGATATAGCAATGATTACTTATAAACCGAAACTAATATCATATCATGGAAAGTCGTATGTGAAATCTTTTAAATACGAGAATGTTCTCAAGTTTACGTTATACAAATATTTATGGGAAATCAAAAAGTGATTTTTGTCCTCTACATCGCCCAGGAATCGATCTTGGGAGTGGGACCAGGAGAATAAATAATATGATAATAAGTAAATAACAAATCTTCACTTGCTATAGGTTTTTAGGAATAGGTATACATCAGTACCAACAGAAAATATATTCTGAATATCTGCCCCCGAAATCACCAAATATTATTAGTAACATTATTTAATAACTAAACTATCTAGTCAAGTTAAAATTAGTTTTTTTATTATAAAAGCAAGGTTATGTATTAATTATATGAAAACTAATTACTTCTATAAAATATAAGAAGTGAAAAATACCTGGGAAGGAAAAAAGGAAAATAAAAGAGATATCAAAATATAGCAATGCTCTGAAAATTAAAAATACGCGAAACATCATGATAAACACAAAAGAAAATGATTAAAAAAGATAAACCTATCATCAATACTGATTACTAACGAAAGGTAGCAAATATTTACTCTAGTGTTAAAATAATCGATGAAATTACTGATAACCTACAAGGATCCTACAATTAAATTATCGATGTTCTACAATAAAGTTATGAATGTCCTATATACCGATGCTACTATCGAACTTTTGATTAATTTCTCTTGAGCTATACGCTTAGTTCCTTATAACATAAACCTATTTAATAATATATATATATATATATATATATATATATATAGTCATTCTTTAAAGTATTTTTAACGCTCCCACTTCCATGTGTTTCATACTAGAACCTGCATTTTAGAGAAAGAGGAATGAAAAAAAAGATATGCCACGAGCTCAGGCTGGATATGAACAAACGATCTTTGGGTTACCATCCTAATGCCTTGGCGGCTAAGACACAGAGCATAGCTGTGCGTGGCTGTTTCTAACCTTTTGTCTTCTTAATTATTTGCCAAAAATTTAATCGCATCCTCTCACCTTCATGCCCCCCCACCTTATTTCTTAAAGAGTTACCCTATTCGTCAATATCTTTAACATTGCAAACAAAACACATTACAAACGTACATATGCAAGGAGTTGGTGAAAATGGCAACTACGTTGAGCAGCCCATTTAGAACAAAATTTCAAAATAAATAAAACTCTACTACAGATAATTCTTAATTTTATTGTTAATGTTATGCTGGGAATATTATAAAAAAATATAGTAATGTATATGTTACCATTTCTGGAAAAGAAAAAATAGTTTCTTTAATGATTTTATTTAATTTATTTGCATATTGTGACAGTCTTTTCCGCAATTTTTTGGTGTCCCATCCCCTTTGGGCGCCATTTAAATGATTACATAATTAGCTACGTTTATTAAAACTATTCAGGAAACTCTTTTACAGCTACATGTTATAAATTCCTATGTGAACTTCTTAGAATTAACCTTGCATGTTCCAATAACTGTGTTTTTAGAAATTTGCAAAACAATAATCTAATTAGCGCCTTTTAACTTACACAAAACACGCTCCCCCTCCCCCTTTACGTTTACTTTTCATTACTTCACGCTAAAATCACTATATTTGGATCCTGTTACCTTACATTAAAACCTCACAGTTTGTTTCCATTACTTTACACTAAAACCCCCAGGTTTAGATCCTATTATTTTATACACAAAAAATACATATTTGACTCAGATTTACACTAATCCACACCCCCATATTTATCCCCAGTTACTTTACACTAAAACCCCCTCTAGGCTCGCATTACTTCACACTAACTCCCCCTCCTTCATATTTGGCTCCTATTTACACTGACCCCCTCCTCCTTTCATATTCAACTCCATTTTTTATCGGATCCTTTGAGTTTTGAACTGAACACACATATATAATTTATACATAAAAACACTTATAAATACAACGGGTAACGCCAGTGTGGATTTTTTAATATACAAATTAAGACCTTGGCTTCTTCTATGAGTTAATAAATGAGTGGTAACTAAAATATTTTATACTTGAGTAAAAAAATTCATGATTTTATTATCATAAATTAAATTCATGATTTTATTATCATAAATTAAATTCATGATTTTATTATCATAAATTAAATTCATGGTTTTATTATCATAAATTAAATTCATGATTTTATTATCATAAATTAAATTCATGATTTTATTATCATAAATTAAATTCATGATTTTATTGTCATAAATTAAATTCATGATTTTATTATCATAAATTAAATTCATGATTTTATTATCATAAATTAAATTCATGATTTAATTATTCAGTTTCTTGAGATTGCTTTATTCATCCACAAAAGGTCAATGAGAGAGGAGCAGTATAACATCTTTTCATTGTACATGCTAATAATGTTAATAATAATATTTCCCATGTTTTATTTCGTGATAAGATTTGTTCTATTATCATTAACTAATCGATTAATTATATATTGAATTAAGGACTATTAAGTTTAGAAAGACTTCATTGAGCTTGATTAATATTCCGTCATAAATATCTACGAAAACGCGTTTCCAAAGTTTTAAAATACCTGGATTTATTTGTCATTTTTGAAAGAAATATAAAATGGAATTTTACTGTGGATTTAGAAATTTTTGCAAGTTTATTTGATATTGTATACGAAACATATTTTAACTTTTTATGTATTTTGTATTTTCTACTTTGCAATGCATGTTTTTAAAAGTATGGTTTGGTTTTTCATCTTTGTCGTCGAATTTTTACCCTTTGGATTAGAAGTAATCAAAAAAAGTGTGTATTTTAACGAAGATATGTTTGGAGATAGTTTTAGATGTTTTTAAATGCACAAAACATGGCTTATATAATCCTTTACATGTATTTTTCATTTTCGAAATAAAAAATGTTATTTGACATGTTTCGCCGTTTTATTTTATTTTAAAATTAGAGAAATAAATTCCTTTTTAACCATTTATTGAAGCTTTACTATTATCGAAGAGAAATTTATGATTTTGATTTTTTTCAATTCAAATATTTCGTCGTAACGATTTAATACACGTGTGATTATTTTAAATTAGCATTTTAGCTTTAAACCTGAAAGTTTTAAGTTTATTTTGTGACAAAACCAGTTGAAAAGCGAAAGAAGCATTACAGTATAAATAATGTTGTCAATTTTATCGAACATTTTAAAAAGTATCAAACGAATTAGGTGTGTGTGGAAATTTTATTTCAATGTTTTTTTATTCTTAAAATTTTCATTTTTTTATTCGATGCTTGTGCTTTTTCTAACCGTGACATTTAAAAATGCCTGGAATGATGTATTAAATACATGTATTAACACGCAATACATAATTATGCGTACATTTTCTTACACACATAATTATGTATTAACAACGCAATACATAATTATGTGTGTAAGAAAATGTACACCCGTAAATTCAAGCATTAGAAACAAGTCGTATTTAGGGTTTTTTCATCTACGAAGTTGTTCACTATTTTCATAGGCTTACGTAGAAAGTTCATAAGGGGGTTACAAGATTACAATCGCAAGGGCGGGGGTGCAAGGGGCGATCGTCTCCCCACTTGAGCCCCGACCTTCTCCAAGATCGCGCTTGAGCCCGGATTTTATCATGGAAAATGAAAAGTACCGGACACTTAGCTAAAAATTGGAATCGGAAACAAATCGCCACCGACCCCTCACTTTGAAAGATTTCTGGATACACCCTTGTACAATGGGGAGTTACAGAGCTACAAACAACTCCATATAGGCCTATTCATATGCATAGGCGTAGAGTTGTGTGGACCCGTGGGGGCGTGAGTCCCCCCCCAATACTTTTGGGAACTTTACGTTGATGTTCACATGTATGCATGTATACAAAATTTCATCGCAACGGGGTTTACAACCAGTACTGTAGTTGTAAAATAAACAATGGGGGGGAAATCTGAGACTGACCTCATGATGATTGATGTTTAGGGGGCACTGCTTCAAATTTTCAAGGGACGGTAAAAAAGCCACCTACAATTTTTCTTTTTTATTCTTATCTTATTTTACTGTTCTACACTGATTTTTAGAATTTTTAAACGATTTTATTTTTGAATTTTATTTATTTATTCTTTAATAATTTAAATATTTTTGTTTGTTCGTTGAAAGTTTGTTTATGGCCGCTAAAATTCGAATTTAAATGCTTTGCTTTGTGTGGAGAAGTAACAATTTTATCGATGTTAGTTAGCGCTGCATCTTATGGTCACTTGTTTTTAACGACCAAAATGTTTCAGGACTTTTTTTCCTAACGTTAATTAATTCGCAAATAGTTTAATGTTCTGTACGTGGGAACGATCGTTCCTGTTGAAAATAAGTGGTGGAACGTCGTTCCCTTGCGTTCCCACTCCATTACACCTCTGGTTACAACAGCATCACTCTCCCCTTCTGCGTACGTCAGTTCTTTTAAATGAGTACTGATTCTCGCGTTCATCTGTAACCAGGTCCGAAGTATATCGCAAAAAAAAATGTGTAGCTAAACACAGTTTCCCTTCTACGTGTAAGCGGGGCCGACGAGAGGGGGGTCCAGCAGGGGCTGCAGCCCGGGTGCCCGCTCTGGCAAAAACCTATGCTGCGTGTGGGAGAGGCAGTCATGGAGCCGGTCGAAGTGAAACTGGGGAGCCCGCGTTGGCCCTCGATGCCCTCTGTGGTGTGCGCCCAGTCTCCTACCGATCTACAACATATAAACCAATTTAAGTACAGTAGAACCCGTATATAACGATGAGCTCGGGACCAACGAAAAATGCTCGCTGTATCTCCGATTCGCGCTAAATCCGTTATGGGATTTAAAATTCCAAAAGAGGATGCCAAAAATGGCATATGGGCGTTCCACAACAAATCAAATGCCATTCGGCGGGTCTCACTAAGTAGATAAAAATTGTCAATGGGCGCAAAGCTGTCAGATCATGCAGTCACTAGTTAAGAGGTCATAGAAGGTTATCCTACAAGAAGGATCTCCAACGTTATTAGGATTTTTTCTATCAGCGTTCTACTATAAATCAGATGCCATTCGACGCGTCTCACTGAGTAGATAAAAAATGCCAATGGGCGCAAAGCTGTCAGATCATGGAGTCACGAGTTAGTTACAGATCACTAAGGAAGAAGGCCAATGTTATTAGAATTTTGTTTATCGGCGTTCCATAACAAATCAGATGCTATTCGTAACTCGTGACTGCATGATTTGACAGCTTTGCGCCCATTGGCATTTTTTATCTACTCAGTGAAACCCAGTCGATTGGCATCTGATTTGTTATGGAACGCTGATAGACAAAATCCTAATAACATTGGAGATCCTCCTCATAGGGTGACCTTCTATGACCTATAACTCGTTACTTCATGATCTGACAGCTTTGCGCCCATTGCATTGACACATTTTATCTACTCAGTGAGACGCGTCGAATGGCGTCTGATTTGTTGTGGAACGCCGTAGGCAAAATCCCATAGACATCTGGCATCGTCCTTTGAAATTAAAAATCTGCATAGTTAATACGTATGCATGTGATGTGCATAAAATAATATTAGGCTTTGAATTCGCTTTAAATTTAATGAACAAAGTATTGTTATTAATAAGCTGTGGGTATTCACATATTTCTTTACAGTTCTCCAACGGAAGTCGGTTAACAATATTTGGTGTTTAGACAAGGCCAATTGTTTATACATTGTAAAAGTTGTTCTGAATATGAGGGTGACCTTTTTAGTGATGGGCGATTGCGAAATATTTTTATAATCGAAAGAATCGCAATCGAATCTTATTTACAATCGAGTCAACAATTCATTCGTCCTTGAACTTAACAATCGAGATGTTCAAATGCAATCGCAAATTAGCTGCCCAACCTCACTGCGCATGCAGGGTGGGAAGGGTGGAATGGATTGACCGACTGATTAATCGATCAATTTTTTTTTAATTCATTTCAGTTACAGCTTAACGTACCATGTTAACAATCAAATGGCATGCTGTGATTGCACCATGTAACTTAAAAATTGATGACATCTGAAAGAAAACGTTCGGAATTATATTCCAAAACTTCCTCCTTTGACTCAATAACGTCAGAAATTAAACTTAATAGATTTCACCAGCTGCAAAAAAAGGAAGCAAGTCATTCAGAAATTTCAGATAGAAACCTCCCTAATAGAAGAAAACATGACACAAATGAATATTTATAGTAATATTTTAATCTAAATATGGTTATCAGTAAAAGGATTTGGGGCGAAATGAAAGGGTAAATTTGTTTATCAGGTTGTTTAAGAGGTTGTTTTACGAGGTTATTTGTTTACGAGGTTGTATGCGCGTGTTTCTCTTAACGGTGGCATTCTTCTCGTGTAAGAACATTTAATTTTTATTTTTATTTGCATATATACCATAACTTAAAACTCTACTTGTTTTGACAATTCAGGTTATGCCTATAATACATAAAAGTTCATTTATGTTCAGAGGCGGATTTACGAGGCATAGATTCTGGCGTATTTTGCTGCCTGCAGTGACATATTTTGACGCCTAATCTTACTAAACATAACTAATCAAACGCAATTTTAGATCTTTTATCAAATTCTTGATTTGACGCCGTGACGAATATTTCAGATTCATCCTTTCGGGTACCTTTGAACATAATTCAAAATTAATAATTCGATTGGCCACTTAAAAATTCAGCCCGCCTTTGCAAACTTACCAGCGACAAATTTTCGTCGGAAATTTTCCCCCGCAGGCTACAACCTACTTAGCCTATAGGCTAAGTAGACTGAATACTTAGACTGAAATATTGAAGACTTACTAAATATTAGTAAATCTGCCACTGCTTATGATGCGAACGGAAGTCTGACCGTTGTAACGTCAATACTTCATTTATGCTGTACAATAATTTTGACTTGTGTTACCGAATACTAATTTATATTTAATTTCCTTCATATAAAGCAAAACTTCTCTCCTCCACACACACACTCTCTCTCTCTCTCTCTCTCTCTCTCTATCCTCTCTTTTTTTTTAAAGTCAAATGATCAACTATAAAAATTAAATATCATAGCGACTGCACCACGCAACATATCTGTGGAAAATAAAACTCTTGAAGATATTTTAAATCATTTCCTTCATCCCCTTCCACTGGCTCAATAACGCCATCGATTCTCCGAACAAACGCTTCAACAGCTGTTGAAACAGGAAACAAGTAATTTGTAAATTAACGATGGAAGCCTTTCGGATTCAATGACGTACTGCCCAAGGCTTTTAGCTTGGTTATCACCCATATCCTTCATTTGTATCAAGATCTGAAACCAATGATGAATATTAATAAAAGAATTCAAAGAGATATATAAGCGATAAAGCTGTAGATGGTTTTGTCTTTTGAGTGATTTTGCCTAGTGGTCACAAAAAGCTTTTAAAATGGAGAAGTTTTGCATTTGTATCTTGGCTG
Organism: Dysdera silvatica; assembly: GCA_006491805.2. NCBI lineage: Eukaryota > Metazoa > Arthropoda > Arachnida > Araneae > Dysderidae > Dysdera > Dysdera silvatica. The sequence goes on along the minus strand of QLNU02014176.1, from coordinate 34,013,956 downwards.
TGACATTACTTTCAGGTGAGGACTGTAAATACTTATGCTGCTAATGCTACAAGTCAGAACTCTGCTTGTGCTAAAAGTCAGAACTCTGCTTGTGCTAAAAGTCAGAACTCTGCTTGTGCTGAAAATCAGAATTCGGCTTATGCTTGGAATGCTTCTGTTTAAGAAGTAAAATCTTGCTTCATACAACGTGTTTTGCTTATAGGTTACATGCCAAGTCTTTATTCAGGCTATAAACAAGTTTCACCCACGTTAAAATTCAGGACTTTATTTTTAATAAGTTGTAACTTTACTAACGTTGGAAGTTAAGACTACTTATGTTATAATTTAAGATTGATTGTGCTGTAAGGTAAAACTACTTTTGCTATAAGTTAAGACAGCTTATGCTATGAAGGTTAAGACTGTTTGTGCTATAATTTAAGCTTTTACTAGAATATAAACTTGGTTTTATACTCTACTGTTTAAGCAATACATAACTTTTACATAGCTGATATTAATCGGAATCAAAATCCTTCTTAAGACTACAGTTATGCATTACAGATGTTATAATAATAGGCTAAATTTTTGAGTAGCTTTAAAATTTGATAAAATATTAAAGCTGTTTTCAAAAATACTGTAACTTGTTAATACAGTCGAAAAAGTTCGAAATACATTTTGCTACTTTCGGAATATTTTTTAAATAATACGTTTTTTATAATTGAACTTTTACGAGATTATTGAACATTATTTCGCTATTATCAAATTTTTGTTTCAAAAATATAAATATTTTATCAATATTTTTAAAAAACCACATTTCAAAATGAAAAAAATATGCACAAAAGTTGAAAATACAAAACTAACATGCATTCAAGTTGAGTGTCAACCAGTGATCGTTTAATTTAAAATTCCAACGATTTAAGTTCTGCGCCACTGAGTGATAGCACTCAGTGGCGTAACAACTCAAAAAGTATGCGGGAGTCCAGTAACTTTATGGAAGATCATGTTGTATGGTGTTAAACAAAACAATGTGTCTTCCCGCCCAATGGAGATTGGGCCCCCCCGACCCCTTTCGTACGCCACTTAGTCCAGCGATGCGAAAAACCTTTCTTGTACTTAATCGAATCAGTCATTTTGAAAAGGGGTCAACTCCATATTAAAACAATGAAACATAACCCCTTTTCAAAATGACCGATTCAATTATGTTAAAGAGGATCGTCCCCTACGAGCGATATAGGAATTACGTATTCGCCTATTATACAATTAACCCGCGTTTGATTCCAATGATTCCGTAGGTCACGTGACAATTTTTCTGAGTGGTTGTAAAAAATTAATACCTAATAATTCATTATTTTCTAAACTAAAATATATTTGACCCCTTAGAGAGAAGCTGAAAAGAAAAAAAAGTTATACACACTGACCGAATCGAAATCAGCGATCAATAGCTTTAAATTCAAGACGAAACCAGGGCCGTAGCTAGACACTCCCAACGGGGGGGCTATAAAAATTACAGAGGGCTCAGAAAGTCACAAGAGGCTTAGAATTCCTTACTGTTTTGGTGCATTTTATTAATATATTTAATATACCTATACTAAAAGGGGCGGACTGGATCCTCTCAAAGATCGCATACTTTGGATTTCGGAGGGGGCGAGTCCTATCGTTCATGAGGACGCACCGGCCCAGTCCGCCCCTGCATATTAATATATTCAGCATTAATGAATAAATTTCTTAACATAAATTTTGCATTGAAAACTTACGGAAGAACACTGAAATTTAAAATTTCCTTTGTCCTTACTGCAAAGCAGATGAAGACCCAAACCTCTCTAAAGAAAACATGATACACATATGATCTGTTAAAGAAATTTATTTTCAACACATTTTTAACGTCAAAGTATAATTTCAATTGTCCTGTACAATTTTAGAGAGAAGAACGACAGCATTTAAAGCAAAATTTTACAATAAATTATTTTGAGGAAAAATATTTCACAGGGGGGGGACTCAGCCCCTCCCTAGCCCCAGCTGCCTACTGCTTGGAGCAAAACTACCGCGTGGTAAAACTAAGCAAAGCCTAAGGACGCTTATGAATTTGACTTCAAATTTCTTCTTCCCATTTTCCCCTCTCACTCTCTCTCTCTTTTCCCCCATTACCATTTTCTTTTTAAGTAAGGAACTCAAACTTATTCCTTACCTTAGTGTCCAAAAAAATTAAACACGCCACTATTTACTTCCCAAAGTAACTTTGACCACTAAGCTTTGATATATAATACTGAGATATAAGCAAAGTATCGTACATTGTAGTAGCTTAACAGTTGAAACACTGAGTCGAACCTTGTAGGGTTTTAAGTCCAACCTGTGTATTATGTTACAGGTGTGCTAAATCGGTGACTGAACGAAGCAGTGAACGAATCAGTGAGCGATTTGGACCATATATCGTAAGCGAGCAATCTCGTTCAGTTATTCGGCCTTTGAATGGGATTTGGCATAACGCTAGTGTGCCAAACACGTTAAGCGCTTATGGATCAAAATAGATTCCAGTTTTGATCAAAATAATGAAGCTATAAATTAATTTCGAGGAAGTAATTTTATACCTAATAAGTAAGAGTTTTCAGTTTTATCAATATTAAACTGTGTCTTTTGTTTCACAAATAAAAATTCTAGAATCTAGCATAATTTTTGGGAAAAATTATGTGTAATTCATTTTTAATCTTTGAAAATTTATATTTAGGACAAACGTTTGGTTTTGATTGTGAAGCATCAGCGGTCAAAGCGTGTAAACTCGATTCCAGGAAGCTTTCTTTATCGTTGACTACAATATTTCCAGATATAGAATTTCTTAAAGAAAATTGCGGGTATATTTTCTATTTTCCTCGTTTTCAATTTATTGATAGTAACTTCACCGATCATGTATTTTTATTTCTATACATTTACATTATACAGTTAAACCTTGGAATAATGGACATCTTGGAAAGACCCTGTCCGCTATTTCGGAAGTGTTAGAATAATGAAACATTAGTTCTGAGAATTGAAGAAATGTCCGCAAAGTATGGGTGTACGCTATTTGGGAGTGCCCGTTATGGATGAGGTAAACTTAATCGATGGCTATTGTACGTCTTTAGTTTAGTGTTGGCGTCAGGATTCTATATTTTCAACTTTAAAGGACAGCCTCATGCAGCCAAAAAAATAAAAAATAAATAAATAAATAACAATAATGATAAATAAATAAATAAAATAAAAACCTCTGAATATCGGACCCCTCCGGACTTGAGTGTCTATCTATCTACTATTATGATGTGTCCACTATCCGGATGCGTCAAGGGGTATCGAGCATTGGGGTTGAGAATTGGAAAAGGTGTCCGTTAAATAGATATTCGCTATCCGGGGATGTTCGTTCTAAGGTTGTTTTATTTTATCACGTACTACATAAATATTCTGAGAGTCGTCACAGCATTAACTTTAAATTACGTAAACACCTCCAAAATCATATTTTCCGCCTGAAAGAAACTGGCTTAAGGAGTCTCACGACCCTTAGAGCTTCAAAAATTCGATTTTGGGGGTTATTTTTTTTAAGAAAGAATAAATATTTCTTAATATTTTGGTACTAAATTTGTTAAGATATTTCAATTTTTTACGAAGATATGAATTTCTACGTGATGCTCGATATTTAAATGTGCTATTTAAAGAGGCGTTTTAAATGGTGACTGACTATCATCGAATTACAACGGAAAAACGAAGTGCTGCGTCCAGTTTAGAGGCACGGAGGACAAAACGAAAGACAAGTAAAAGCTGATAACGAGGCACTTAAAGACTAGGAAGGTACATCATTTGCTGCTGATGTGTTTTGAATAAAGGAAAACATTTTTAATTAAAAAAATCTATAATTTAAACTTTAAACGTGTTTTTCTCAAAACGAAATTTTGGGACTTGCGCGCAACATAAAGAAAGAACTACTTGTTCAATTAGTATAAAATTTTTCACAAATATTGTGTGGACACAACTGCATATTCTGAACTAAAAACATCAACATCTGAGTAATATTTATGAAAACAATTTTTTTTTTATATGTAAAAATTATGATAAGTTTAAATTGCGACAAACATTTTCGATTAAAAAATATTTCTATTTAATATTTTTTAAAGATCCTAGAACAAAACAAATCTATGTATATAACTATTATTTTGCTATAGAAATTTATTAGTTTTGGCGAAAATAGTTTTTTTAATCATGCGCGCAAAACTTACATGAATTGAAAAAAGTGTAAATACTTAACATTAAAACAATTTATTTTTTAAATAACCAATTTAGATATTCTATGTATAGCAATATATTCATAAAGCCAGAAATTCATATAATATTAGAATATAAATTCTTTATGTCAAAATTAGTTGTAAGTGTTCTACAGAGGTTTGAATTTTCCTTCAAAATAGTCAATTTTTGCTTGCTTAACAGTCGTGAGACCTCTTAATATATAGATAAAGAGGGTATTTGGTCTATTAGATCTACATTAACAAACGTTTCATAAAAATATAAGAGTAGAGCTAATATCGCAGTATTAATATTAGCAATATACATGACCTGAAATTAAACTTCTACAATTTACAAGAGTTGGTCAACTCATTTCACCAACTGTTTCCTGAATTTTCTACTGAAAATTTACAAATGTTTTTCTATGGTCATGGATGGTGCTTCAAGTCTATGAACTTAAGAATAGCCTTTGCACCATAGTTTTGCTTCTTTACATGCTCATTACCCACTATCACCTTAGAGTTATATATATATATATATATAGCTTATAATTATATTTTTTGAATACTTGATGAATGGATACATTGTATTGTATCCTGTATACCTAATATCCTAAAGAGTAAATTTTATAAACATTGGTTTTTATATGTCCGTAATCAAAGAAGGTGAGATACATGTCACAATTCTATATCTTATTATAATAGAAATGTTTTATTTATGCATAGTATGTTAATTATGTGCATTTATTTTTCCCTCACAGAGCTGTTGAGAGCTTAATAGCATGTTTCAATGCGTACAACGAAACTTGTGGGACACTTCTGGCAGCCTTTCATCCTCTGGATAATCTGAACGAATTAAAAGACTTTGTTCATGAAATATGCACTGAAGATTCTCATATTCACCAAAGTTAGTTCAGGTTCTTTTGGCAATCCTCTTATACATTCTCTCTACAGTAAACTTTCGCATTAACGAATCTCAAGGAAAATTCTTTAATTAGAAAGTTCCGTTAATCGGAATCATGTATTAAGTACGGACCGACTTTTTAATGTTTGATTTGATTTCCTTACACCATCCTAGGTTTAGGGACATCAATACATTTGATAACTTCGTCCGTGTGTTTGGAGATTGTTATTATTATTTTTTTGTGTGCGTTCTCGCACTTGGCGGATTAAGCTTAAGACGGGCGGTGCCAAGTTCTCAAGTCTACCTTCAGTGTGAAAATGTTTTTGTATGTTTCATTCTGGTGCCAGGTTTAAAAATTTTCTGACTGTTCGGCAGGTGTTTAGTATTGTTGCTTTTTGCATCTGTATGTATGTGTTGGGGTCAATTTCAAGTGTCTCCAAGTTCTTTTGGAGTGTGGTTGGTATTATACCTGTTGCTGATAAGACAAGAGGGATAACGTTTACCTTATCCATGTGCCACATGTCTTTAATTTCCTACCTTAAGTCTTGGTATTTAGTCATTTTTGTGGTGTATGTGTTCTGAATGTTATTTGTGTTGGGTATTGCTATGTCTGTGATGTGTGTCGTTTCGTTGGTTTTATCAATTAGGATTAAGTCTGGTCATTTGCGTGGAGTCGTCTTGTCCGTTATGATAACCTATCTCAATACATTTTATTTTCGATTACTGTTTCTGGTTCGTATTTGTAGTAAGGGCTTTTGTTAGCCACAAGGTTGGTTCTGTTAGCAAGCTTTTGGTGAATTATTTTTGCTACTTGGTCGTGACTGTGCTGGTAGTCTGTTTGGGCCATTACCTTACAACCTGATATCACATGTTGTATTGCTTCAGATGTTAAGTTGCATTGTCTGCATTGTTCAGTTTCTATATTCTTCTTCAGGATGTATCGCTGGTGGTTTCTTGTTCTCATGACCTGGTCCTGTATTGTCATCATGAATCCCTCCGGTTCTTGTTGTAAGTTTCCTTGGGTTAGTCATGCATTTGAGGTTTTCTTGTCAATACGGGGATGTTGAAGATCATTATAGTGTCTGCCATGAAGTGCTTTGCTTGCCCATTCCGTCAGTGGTTTCTTATCGCTGCGCATGGGTGATATTTCTTTGTCGGTACTGAGACTTATTGGTGTGTGGGAGGTACCTGTATCTATTACTGCTTGCATGAGAGGAGACTGAATGCTCTTTTCAAAGAAGTGCTGCCTCATGTTCTGGATTTGCTTCTCATGGAGATCTTTCTGATCAATTTGACCTCGTCCTCCATCCCCTCGGGTGATAGTTTGTCTTTCAACTGCCGTTGACGGATGTAGTTATTATTATTAGTTTAATCATACGTTTCAATTTAATAAATTTACATACATCACAGTAATAATGCGGTGCGTTATAGAAATACAGTGATGAATTATAGATCTTTTTTTTTCCTATTTAGAAAAGAAATCCAAAGGCTCGCTTGCCTTGATTTTAATCGCGTTTATAGAATGCTTTCTTTTATTTTTTCAAGACGTTGAAACGAGTTGATTTTTGTGTCCGATAAGATAGTATACCTACGATACTATCACTGGATTCTTCGAAATTTGGAGAGTGGGTAGTTCGTTGTGAGTTTCATAATCCAATATTCCTTCATCTGAATCAACCAGTTTTCCTTTCGCTGACTCATCATAAATTTTATCCAAACTTCTTAATTCCGTTTCTAAAACATCTTGGTGAGAAATGAAGAATAAGGTTAAACCTCGGGGATCGTTAAACAAAAATACATTAACTCTATGAAGCATTAAAGGGGGCCACAAACTGCTGCCTTTAAACGGAAAGTTTGCTTAATTAGAAGGACGTTATTGAGAGAATTTAATTACAGTATTTTCTATGGGGCGTTTACTGCGATCACAAATAAAACCATTAAATGGAAAAACCTTTAATTATAAGGGCGTTATTGAGATATTTTAATTACAGTATTTTCAATGGAGTGTAATAATATAATTAAATAATAAATTTGCCAGGACCACAAACAAAGCCGTTAAATGGAAAGTTTAATTAAAAGGATGTGTTGCACGGAATTTAATTACAGTATTTTCTATGGAGCATTTGCCACGACCACAAATACAACCGTTAAATGGAAAGATTTGAAAATTAGAAGGACGTTATTGAGCAAATTTACTGTATTTATTTTTATACCTTATTTGATTTATTTTATGATAATTAGCAAAGTTTCGACGCTTACTATCTCATTATTATACTTTAATGATTGATAAATGTTTTGCAGGTTATGCCAAACACGTGACTTGCTTGAATGAGAATGATAAGGCCATTCGGGAAATTTTTGAAGATGAAACGATGATGAATTTTATCATAAAACTTCACAAAGATGGCCATACGCTTTCTCAAGTTAATCACGCAGCTTTACATTGCATGTAAGTATAGTTGAAACACATATATTGGCATTTATAACTCCCTATCAAAAATTTTTATGTGTAATTTAAATTCCAAATTTACATGCAAAATGTTGAACACTGGTAATATGGCAGATTAAAAAGATCTCCCAAACTTTCGGATGTGCCAGAAGCAATTCTTTATCAACAGTACCGAATTTAATAAAAGTTAAATTCCAAAAGTAAATGAATATAGCCTTAAAAAATTCCAGAGCTTAAAAATTTGCTTGTATACCCTGATACACAGTATATATTAATATCAGTTTCATTGAAAGTCTTTTCATAAAATTCAAAACAACAAACACTTCGTTTACAATGGAAAGACATTGTCTCTTACGAAGTAATAAACATATATTAAAATCATACACAAATATTTTTTTGTCATCAGTAAGAAAAATCTTATATAGTGCGTTAAATAATATGCTTAATTTTCATTTTATTTATCAGGTCGAGATTACAAAAGACCTGAGGGAAGTCTGAAAAAAAAAGCCCATATACAAAGGGCTTTAATCCAAGACTCCCTTAAAAAAAAGCAAAGCAACACAAAGCTAGTTTTCAATACAGGTATTCAGTTAAAACAGACAATAATACAAAATCAAGATAATAAGCGATATATACACATATGTAGTATATACACACACATAAAAATATATACAGAAATTACTCATGGTAATTTAATAGAAAACATTTAAAACTAGATTTAAATAATAACTCATAACTTCGAATGTTTCTAATGTTGCATGGTATATCATTCCAAGCCTCAGGTCTAATGGAATCAATCATTATGATTTAAAAGATAATTGTTACCAGCCAGTATGGAAACCAAACGGTCACCCCTACGAGTTATACGTCCCTGTTGGCTCCTTCTCAATTGAACCAAATTAGCACATTAACCGAGATTAACTCTTTTCAACATAAATAATAATATCAATCTAAACTGCACAAGTTTCATGAAGATCAAAATGTTAAAATGGGATAAAGGGTCGGAGGCAGTATTATCCCATTTCGATTCCAAGGTGTGGTTAACTTGTTTTTGGATCTTCTCAATCTTTAGAATGTTCCCCGTACTATGATACAACAACTAAAATAACATTAAAGAAATATACATACACTTATAGAGCCCTAATGGGAAGAAAATGCCGAACTCGTTATAGTAAGAGATATAATTAATGCGTGTGGATATGTACCTAGTAGTTTCAGTGCCGTATTTCCCAATAGGCTATACTAGGCTATAGACTAGGGCGGCAAAATTTTGTGTATTAAGTTTGATATAACAGCATAAATATCAAACAGTTATTTCGACACTGGCGTAAGTTTCCTTACGCCAGTGTCGAAATAACTGTTTGTTATGGAATCTCCTGGTGAAACTCTGTATTGTTTCGTTAGAAACATAAATATAATACAGTGATATAATCAGATGTTTTGCCGAGAAGAAAGATAGACATCATGCTTTCCATTTAAATACCAGTGTTCGATGGGCTTTTATTTTTAGCTAAAATTAAAATTTATTTCAATAAAATTGAATTTGATTTATTATATACCAAAAAGAAATAATACTTCAATATAAGTTAATATTGTTTAATGTTTATGTTTCAATTTATGAGTTTGTTTTTCAACATATTTATTATCGACACAAAAGTTTTTGGCGTATATTGAATGTAACAATTTTTATGTTCCTACTACTGATTGGAGGGAGGTGGACAGGTAGGAAGGGGTGGCAAAAAAGTAATATAGGGGCGGTAAGAAATAGTCTAGAGGCAGCAAAATGATAAATCCGCCTATGTGTATTTTAATGACTATGACAGACAAACGTTCGTCTTCAGACGAAAAAGGTTGAAGGAAAATCGTATAGTCATGAACAATTCACATTACATAGAAGGATATGTAACAAAATTTTTTTATTATAAAAATATTTCAAGCGTCTAAAGAACTGATTACCAATCACTTACAGAGTGTGACGAATCCCAGTTGGAGTTATGTTAGAGTTATTATGCTCTGTGCGATAAAATGGCCCTTGGCATTTCGTAATTAGATGCTCACTCCGCGGGCTTCTCCTGCTCTAATTTGTATAATCAATGGAAACTTCATGCCACTAATTGTATCACAATTATAATTTCTAAAACTGTAGAATAAATGTTCAATAATAACACAAAACATCCTGTGCTCTTTGCGGCGCCATGACTTACGTCGAATTTTATAAATTATCCATTATCTTTTCAAATCAATATATTTTCCTATTCTTCATGTTTTTTAGAATGTTTTATCTGACTATAAACATTTTTCATCTTATTCCCTCTTAATTAGTAAATTATTATTTTTCTCCCACACGTAGTCAAATAAGCATATGGGAGCTGAAATTGGAAAAGGTGGTCGACTCTTTGTGCGGAGAAGAAGCATCAGATACTATTTTGGAAATTGTGTCAAAAATTTCACGCCCAGAAACGAACTTGTGTACCAGAAATAAAAAACTTCTAAAGCACTTGACAAGCTTGTATAGAAAATTTTCTTCACACCTGTAACAGAAAAACGGACTGTTCTTGCCCAATTTTCTGATTTTGATGGTTCAATATCTATTATATATCTGTTCAATATTGATTAATTACGATGTTGTGAAGCTTTAGCCTTGTACAATTTAGAAGTAGATATTAAGTCGTACCATGTTTCATTATTTGAAATATGTTTTGTGTGGTAATAATAAAATATATTATGTAGGAAATGTTCGCAAATAAACTATTTAGTTTTCATTTAAAATATAGGACATTGTATTTTTAGTTGCAAGTAATGTAGAGTTTAATGGTTTAATTTGCTTGCACATTTCACAAATACTGTCGTCACCATAATTTCTAACTTTAGCTGCAGCCATTCTACAAAAACCATGAGTATATTTTATACATTTCCAGACATAATTACGTCATCTCGACGCGGTACATGACTACCCTCTATAGTATATTTACATAATTCCTGATCGAGTCAACACGCCCTAGTTGGATTAATTTTTTTTTACGACGATAGTGGAAAAACATCGTTATACGATACTAGAAGTACTTTTTTTCGATACTTTACTTGTATTTGCTTGTATCGAATCATCTCTACATATTTGAAATATCGTAAGAAATATATCAATATGTCAGGTTTGATTAAATGTATTTTATATCTTCTACTTGCAATGTATCGTACATTTCACAAGGGAAGTGTGTCAATTGCTAGTCTTGAATCGAGATCTATGTCATATATGTAAAATAAGTAATGGGAGGAATCGGAAGAATTAGTCTACAAAACTCAATTTTCGAATTTTTATGGATTTTTAAGATTTCAATAATTGCACTGAAATTAAGATGACTAGACGTTCCGGATTTTCTGGGACAGTCCCGGATTTTCACCCTTTTTTTTTTAAGTCCCTTCGGAATACCAATTGTCCCGGATTCGGCGAGAATGTCACGATTTAACCTGCTTTAAACAATTTTTCCTGCTATAAGGCAATTTGCCATAGGGTAGGGATATTTTCTGTCATTCAAGTTTAGCGTCCCGAATTTAGGGCTTGGAAATCTGGTCACCTTACTGAAATATTTCTTGCGTTATTTGCAAGTTACGCGAGAAGCAGTAATATAAGAGATTCATTTTTAATTTGGTGTTTTTTAGTGCAACGAGCAGGCTTTTCGGAAACCATTGAAATTTTGTGGTGAATGTTAACACAAAAATAATTGATGGTAATGTACACCTTACTTTTAGCGGAAATTTAATAAAGCTAACGGGTCTAACATTATTACTCTGTCTCAGGGTCCGTGCGGATCCCAGTTACTTCAAATTCGTTGCCAAAAAAAATATTCATCTCTGGGTGGTCTTACCCCATGACATCTCTTCTCAAAATGTGTATATCACGAGGTAAATATTTCACTGCCCATAAACTAGCGGGTGTTATAATTTTTTAATTTTATGCATGAATGGCATATTCTTGTGACCTGGGGTACACACGGACCCCAGGTTTACTTTGGTGCTGCAATGCCAATGCCTGGTTTCCTTTGAAAGGAAAAGTATATGTCGGACGACAACTTGGGGCTGCAGTTGAATCCCATAGCGTTTTGGATCTCGTAAAACGGTTAGTTTACCCTTGGAAGAACGAAGGAACGTTATTATAGACAATTTCTTCACCATCGCTCGATTAGCAGAGGATCTGATCTACTATCTGTGAATACTACATTGGTTGGAACAATTAGAAAAAATCGAAAAGAACTCCTAAAAGAATTGCCAGCAAATCGTCAATGCGAAAAGAAGTGTCTGCTTTTTTTTATAAACAACTGTTCCTAGTTAGTACCATTCAAAAAAAAAGGGAAAGCAGTTGTTCTGTTACCTTCCATACATCATGACAAGAACGTCATTCAGGAAAAAGAAAATAAGTCAGAGATTATCACTCACTACAATACAGTAAAATTTGGTATGGACAACCTTGACCAATTATGCAGGACGTACACCTGTAAGCGAAACATACGCTATTGGCCTATGGTCTTCTGATTTAGCATGGTGAAGTGTGGAGCCGTTGTTGAGCACATAATTTGAATGCTCATATTGGGGATCTGTGAAGCGCCATCCACGTCGCTTGTTCCTGAAAGACCTTGGGGAAAGAGTTTATCAATGACCACATGCAAAGAAGACTTCAAGATCCTCAATCGCTGCAGTCTGGATTTCGCCTTTCACTCAAATTATTGGGGTGGGAATTCAGAAACTACGGAGTGCAGCAACGAGAATTCAAGAGCCGAATAAAAAGATAGGGTACCAACTACGTTCACGTTCTTTGAATAGAAAGGTAAAGACACCCGATGCACCAACTGCTATATCCCGTGTTGCCCCGAACACCAGCAGACCATCTACGACGTATATGCAGAGAACATTTAAAATATATTAAAATGAATATGAAATTTGGATAGTGTTCTTGAGTTTATGAATAAAATTATATTTGAGTCAATGTTTTTCAGGTAAAGTACCTGAATCAGTGTTTGTTACTAATAGGATATTTCGATTAATAAAAATTATTAACATTCAAGTCAAGTGTAAAAATTAAACATGTGTTTTAAAATGTGGCGCCTAGGTCATAACAGGATATTTTAAAACAGGACAGAGTGATAGAGTTAAGTTGACGCATTATCACATCTAATGAAGTTACGGACTATTGCTGAAGTTAGTGACTACTAACAAATTTTATTTCACATAATAATACATTTAGGCAAAAAACACCTATATCAGTCAGCCATCACTAAAACCACGTTCCTCACGAGCAACTTGAAATCATGCACTATGAAATGACGTAACAGCAACGTCAGTATAATTGCAAACTGACCAGGTGTGTATTAATATGGATTTATATTTCTCGGACTGAATTTGATTACAAACCAATGAATGCGTTCTTATTATTTCATTGCATTCTATATAATTTATTGCCACCTCATTTAGAGCGAGCCTAGTTTAAATTTTTTTTTACGAAAAGTTCGTAGTACCAGAAAAAATAAACGTTTAAAGGTTAAATTAACACTGTTGTGCATGGAGGATTTTGGAGTTTTATGTAATTATTCTGTAGGTCACTATATTTTGATACGCTGGTCGATCCAGTCCAAAACTCTATAATAAAAGAAGGGAGGGGGACTAAAAGTTCGAAGAATCAATTTAAAACCAACACTTTTGTGATTCCTTTATTCACTTTATCAAATTTTATGCATGTGGTGCAAACACCAGTGGCACAAAATATGTGAGGGTATACTTGTGGCCCAAAATATTCAGTTGATTCAAGCAAATACAACAACAATTTAGCTTTCAACTCTCCATCCATTTATTGTGATAATATTATAAAAAGGAAAGTGATAACATTATTATATAATTTATAAGAAAGATAGGGATAATATTATTATATAATATTATAAGAAAGATGGGGATAATATTATTATATAATATTGTAAGAATGAAACTTCAACAAACTCAGAGACGTTATGGAAAAGCAGTGGATTATAAAACAATAAGTCGTTTTAAAAAATATATTACCGAATTTGGGACAAATAGGAAGAAATATAAATTAATTCAACGTACACTCTTAAAAGGATTCAAAGAATCTA
>QLNU02014176.1:33923812-33987472 GCA_006491805.2 Dysdera silvatica | reverse complement strand
TGCTATTTTGGTGGTTTGAGAAATGTGTTCCAACAACTCAGAGCAGTTTTCCTATTATTTAACCATAGGTCTCGATACAAATTAATAAAACTTTAAGATTTGCTCAAATGTTACTATGTCTAGGATATTAATATTTTTTTCATAGGTATAATGAACATTTTGGAGTGGACATTGCTACCCATCGAGGCTGTGATTCACACCTGTATAGCAATGCCTCAGAAGAATTTTATGCTGGTTTCCACCTTACCTCTGGTAAGATGAAGCTTGCATATTTTAACCTATACTGTTACTATCAATTTGTTGTAAGATACATGATTAGGGGTTGTGCCTGAATTTCTATTTTTGTCAATTTTTCAATTTGTCTAATTCATTTTAATATGATTAATAACTATGCTTGACTTTCAGTTCTCAAGGATAAACTAGACAGTCTTCCAACACTTCTGTGGCAGTATTTTATCTCCATTGACGGTAATCAGTTTGAATATCCTGCATATAGTGCTACTGACTCATCTCGGGATTGCAAACTTCTTTCCGATAAACACAGGTACGTATGTTCACATAAACATACAGCTACTTAAATTAACGACAAGCATTTGGATAATATGCAAAGCAGTGGACATAATTTAACTGATTTTATGAACATAGTTTATAATGTCCTACTTATGGATGCTAGACCTGCAGATAGATGTGCTGTCTTGTAGACAGATGCATTGTCCTGTATATGGTTGTAGTGTCTAGCATATGAGTGTGCTGTCCCACATGTGAATTTGCTAGCTTGTGTCCAATATGAAGTCACAAGAAGAAATGCAAGCAGGCACAAATCGTTTTCCTTTGCTGAAGAAGTCATTGATATGTGGATGTTTGTCTTAATTTTGAGTATCAGTGGAGCTATATCTTTTCATTTTTATTTACTGTTATCTTCAGTGTAAAACTCTTTTGATTTCTAATTTGAATCCATGCTCTTAGGGACGTTTTTCAGTCGACTATCAGATCGAATAAACAAGTGATTATTGTGCTTGAACAAGGCTATGCCCTCAGCACTGCTCAATTTGAAACTGCGAAAGCTGTGGCAAAACATGTGTTAAATCTTTTAACATCTCAAGACAAGGTCAGTAGTAGTGTTTCATGATGCATGTTGCACAATCAGACTCATGATTATGTAATATATATGTTTCTATTTATGTTTCTACCTTTCCTTCTTCAAGTGATATCAATGATGGTCTAGCTTACCAGATGATGGTCTAGCTTATGATGGTATAACTTCCTGGGCTACATTTAGCTTCTAGTGCGTTTACTATGTGCCAGTGTGTTATTTTTTAGAAGCTGCATTAAGCCATGAATCCTGTCCCAAACGCGCCTTTTCCTAGTCTTATGTAAACGTGAAAAAAGAATTGTTCACCATCCTACTAGCCCAACAGACTGAGGATAGTGCCTTAAATTTGTTTTCCCCAGGCAGACTAATATATGCTCATGGTCAGCCTTTGAAAGTCCTTGAATTTTTTTTTTTTTTGCCAAGTCAGGGCCCTTGAAAAGTACTTTAAAACTGTCAAAAATGTGGTTGGTCTTTGAAAAGTCCTTGAATTTTTCCCAAAACCTTTTTTCAAGTTTTGGCAAAAGAATTGGGGGAGGGAAGGACATTCCCCCCTCATTTTTGGAACAAAGCCAGTAGTGCTTCAGAAACGTCTCCTTCTTTCCCTCCGCACTGAGCATGGCTAATACAAGGGATGTAAAAAGGGTAGCTTTTGCTGGCAGTGTGCCAAGTTGAAAAGGAGCAACATAAATACTTCAATTTCAATATTAGGTATTTTTAATTAAGTTTCATGTATGAGTATATTGTAGTCGACAATGTAAGGTCCTTGAAAATTCCTTAAAAAGTCATTGAATTTCATCAGGATAAAAGAGTGGGAACCATGATGCTGTATATGGTATTGTTTGATGTTTGACGCTATATACAGACATTGACAGTGTTTTATATTTTTTATTGCAACAATTAGTACAAACCCTGTGCAGTACAGTAACGATTGATTGTTTGGCTTTTTTATGGCGCAAGAGCATCTGGGCTATACTGCGCCAAACATGGTAAAATCAAAGACTGTAGTAAAAGCCAGTACTTTTTAAAAATTTAAAAACGTGCGTATGGTCAGCATGGTCATTTAAAATGTCAGACAGTGATGAAGAGTTAAAAGTAAGAGTGCGGGCAAATCCACAATAGGGGCACCGAGCCAAAATGTGCAAAACACCCATGGGCCCACTGCACACCCAATGACCAGCCCTGCTCCAACCCAACGCCCCCACTACAGACTTGCCCGCACTTTATATTTTAGACAATAAGTACAGTAACGAAACTAATATAAAGTTAGTATGTAGTTAAAACTCAGTGGTCAACATCATCGGGGTAGAAAACAGAAGGGAAGTAGCAAAATGTATCTGCTGACAAAATTTTGTTTTTTTCTAGGTCACTATTTTGGGTTTGGCGGCTGATGTTCAGTATTCGTCTGGCAGTGACTGTTTATCGCAGAAACTGCTTGATGCTACACCAGGGATGAAGTTTCTTCTAAATCGATTTATTGAAAGTTTAGACCGAAAACAGAGTAAGTTGCGTGACACTACATTTGTTTTTGAAGATGCATTGACATATTAATTGTATCTTGGTTGATTTTTGTATTTTCCTTGCAGATATCACGAACCATGTGTTGGGCTTCTCGAAGATCTTTGAATTGATATCTCTGTATGAACTGGGCAATCAGTCTCTTCCTGGTATGACATAGCATGAAACTCAAGAGAGATTATTATAATTTCTTAGTTGTTAGCACATTAAAACGATAATGAACTTAATAAAAAAAAATTACTTTACTTGAATACATGACACATAATGTATGTGTTGTACGTGGGTTGACAATGTGACCATTGTAGTCATTAAGCCGTAAAACCACAAACGAACAAACTTCTCTTTATAGTAAAGAGCATACAAATTTAACAATAGAACTTTTGTTAATATGAATTTATTATATATTGTTCGGTATTATATAATATATTTACTTACATCATTGAGATCGTTTGCAATCATTTATATGTGACTATTTTGTTTAGGTGACATTTTAATTGCTTATATCAGTAGAGGTCTTTTATCATCCCTCATCGATGCAAAGCAGGTTTTGGAGATCATTGCAGATGGGATTCGGAAATACACAAGTTCCATTGTCATTAACACCTATGCAATCATCGATGGTAATTTTTATGCTTGTGCTGTATTAGTAACTGCATTTCATTGTTGGTACAAAATTACATTAGATGTCCGTTTTCTATGAAATATTAGTATGTAAACTCTGTTAATAACCGAACAGTGCAACATGATTTTAAAGATGGATCTGTCAAATGAAAGTAGCACTTTTTAAATGCTATAAATCGTTTCACACAAGCCAACTTTCTGTATTACACACCAGTACAATTTCATGTGAACGTCAGACAGATAAAAATAGACAATATGGATTTCCAAAAATAATGTATTACCTGATCTTAGTAACCTGATGCATATCATATTATTCATCAGGAATTTGCGATGAACAAAGGTTTGTGGCTACTGTAAATTCAGTTAGCCAGGGAACGGGCAATGCAAAGTTTTGATGAAACGTGAATTAAAACGGTAAATATTTGTTAAAATTATTAATTGAATCATTAAAGTAGTCATTGCCATAAAAGTCAAAATCTGTACTGTATACTCATGCCGGAGATTTTTTCACTGGACATTCTCTTCTGACCCTAAAGGTCATGAGAAAGTGTTTACATATTATTTTGTTATCATCCAAGGCTTAGAACCAGGGTTTTTCTCTGCTCCCTCCTCCATGGAATGGAACGGGATGATCACCTCAGCGAAAACCTGCAGTGATAATGCATTTACCTAATGCCTTTAACCTGGGTTGGACTCCTTGCGGCGGCACAGTGTGGTAACGCATTTGCCTCATGCCCCATTAATCTACGTGTGACTCCCAACAGTGCAAACAATGCTTACTCAGAGCAGGGTGTCTACTGATCTGGAAAGCACAAAAAAGTCGGGAGAAATTTAAAATTCAGTGTTCTAATAAATTATTAAAATAATAACTTATTAAAATAATTTTTCTGAACCATGCTTTTCATACCACATTGCATACTGAAAATTTTGAAAAACTTGAACTTTTGACTAAACTTCTTCCAAACATTACTATTTTGCACCAAAACTAATATAATTTATATAAAATTATTAAGCCCATATATTTTCCAGACGAAAATGTTTGTCAAATATATGAGTGAAACTTGGGGAAAAAAGTGTTATAGCTAAATTTTCTAATCTGTAAGAGATTTTGATCATACAAATCTCTTTTCCCTTAAATAGTCTATATTCATACACACTTTAAATAGAATAGAAGATGAAGCATCAGCTTTGCGATTATATTGTTAAACTCTTTATAATGAATTCAAAAGGGCCAAAAGAAAATGTTAAATATTTGATTAATGCAAGTTTTTAATGTAAAACAATTCATTTTTAATATAGTTTTTATATTTGTAAATTCACTATAATTGAGTTATAAATGGCTTTGGGTAATGCATTAATGGATTTTATGGTCTTGAAACTTACTTTGATTATGTAAAATTTAATGTGTTGTGTATTGTTTACTGGAAATAGACTAAGATTTGGTCTGGAAACCTGGAAAAGTCGGGGAAGTTTGAAATAGAATTTGGGTAGACACTTTGTCAGAGATCTCATAAAGCTGGCACTTCTCCTTGTAGTCCGGGGTTTGGTTTCCCTAGGCCCTAAGAGGTTTGGATTCCTCGGAAAACTGTAGGTCTTGGCACAATATGACCACTGTAGTTTTTGAGCCACAAAACCATAAACAACTCCTAACGGTGCCAA
Source organism: Dysdera silvatica (assembly GCA_006491805.2). Classification (NCBI taxonomy): domain Eukaryota; kingdom Metazoa; phylum Arthropoda; class Arachnida; order Araneae; family Dysderidae; genus Dysdera; species Dysdera silvatica. The sequence goes on along the minus strand of QLNU02014176.1, from coordinate 33,982,584 downwards.
AATAAAATGATTACTGACAAATTGCTCACTGTAGTCTGGGGATTAATTCCCCAGGTCTTAGAATATTATCGTTTGTACTGGGACCACTCTTAGAGGTTTCTTGTATTGAAATTGCAAACCTTGCGTGTGGAAACGAGTTAGTAATTGTTGCTTTGGATACGTCATTTCCTGCACTGACCGACAGATGCATTGCATTGAGTACATTGATCTTGTATCGTATTTCCGATTTCCAGGTTCAAAATAACCCTTTTAAGACACTTATATTTTTACCACAAATTGCCTGCTGTTTTATTAAAGAAAGCGAGGAGTCTTCACTGGTAGACGTACTTTTAATTATAAATGATGGCTTGACATCATGGCTAAAAAAATCTTTAGGGGGGGGGAATTTTTCAAACAAAAATATCACACTATTTCCATAGCAGCAAAAATCAGCATCTAACCCATACGTAGATATGCCTTGTAACTTTTTTTTACTACTAATATGGTAGTTTAGTAGTATATAACATACTTTTGGGTAAACATGGTTTCTCTACACAGAACATTGAATTTCCAGATTATTCAAAAGTGTTGTCCAGCCCCTTTATTTTATTAGTTGGGAGGTTCTACTGCGTAGAAAGTCTTTAAAATGCAATTTTTCTGTGTAATGACCACAGGGATTTGAAATAACTTCATTATATAGAGATTTTCAATATATGGAAGTTCGATATGCAACTGTATATGCATCTGAATTTCTTTTAGATGAAAAGCCTGTTATGCTTGAAAAACCTTTCTTGAAAGATGTTGCAGAACAGAATTTCAGGAATTATAACATCCATTTTAGAAATAAGCAGAAAATTAAGGTAACATTAGTTTGATTTGTAAAGTTAATTGTGATAAATATGTAGTATTTGCTGATAACATTTGACAATGAATGGTTTAATCAAATATTGTTCTCTACATGTTTATAGTTTTCATTGGGTAGCTCCTGAATTACTGTTTTTTTGTTTTTCTTATATATTAAATATTGTGATTTTCTTCTTGTATTTATCGATTTTTTATATTTAGAGATGATAAAAAGGCCAGCCCTCTCTTTCTCTCTCTCTGAAAGAGACACAACTTTAGAGTGCAATGTAATTAAATCAATAACATTGCACTCTAGAGTTGTTCAAACACACACTGATAAAAACAAGTAATTCCACTCATCTATATTACGTCGATGGAATTGTCCACTAATTTGGCCTGGGAAACAATCTTGTACACCTAATGCCCTCAATGTGTGTGGATTTTGAATCATAGGAAGTTTGGATGTATGTACATTTTATCATAATTATGACAATGTATTGAAAGCTATTCTAATCAGTTCTCTATCTAATGTGACTCATTTAAAAGACTTTTGAATATAAAAACCACCTTTTTTTTGGCTACTATTGAAAGGTTTATACACAGTGTGGCAGTAAAAACTTGATTTGGGAATTACCCTGGTAGGGTAGGGGTAGAGCAGTGAGGAGTTCATTAGACAGCTGCATTCATGCTGTTTTCAGTTCCCGCTATGGCTTGGTCAGGAGAGCACCATGCTTTTGTTGTCAAGGTGTTCATTTGAAATGGTGGTTTACCGATAAGGATGCAGCATGCTTTTTGCCGGTGCTTCACGCTCGGTCCATGCAATTTTTTTCTCTGAGGCCACTTAAAAGCACAGGTATACCAACATCATTCCCAAACTTCGGAAGCTTCAGAAAGTTGCTACTATTCTCCTTGAAATGACCCACAGGGCCATGGATAACAACCAGGAGAGGCTCAGTGTATCGCCAATGAAGGACACCACTTGAGTGCTGTCATTTTTAAAACTATTTGATACCCTTCGGTGGCACGGTGTGATAACATGTTAGTCTAGTGTGCCGTTAACCCGGGTTCGACTCCCAATAGTGCAAAGAATGCTTACTCAGAGACCTCATAAAGATCACACTTCACAGATCGTGTTCACTGTAGTCTGGGGTTTGGTTCCCTGGGCCTTAAGAGGTTTGGATTCCTCGGAAAATAGTAGGTTCCGGCACAGCAGGACTACTGGACTACCTTGAGCTGTAAAACCACAAACAAAACTATTTGATTTCAAACTGCATTATGTGTACTATCCATGAATAAAAGGATTTTGGTTTCTAGCTTGCATCGTTATTAGCTTCCCAAATCTAGGATTTCTTTCTACCGCACACCCTGTAATTGCTTGTCTATGAAATGTAGCCATCAGCAGCTTATTTGTGAAATTTAGTTACAAGCAGGTTATCAATGGAGTTCAGTTACGAGCTTGTTTACAAAATCTACTTAGCAGCCACATAATGTCATATCCATTTGTGAAAGATGGCTGGCAACTTGCTTGTGAAATATTGTCACAATTATTTCATTATCACGTTACATACAATTGGAATCCCAAAATTCAGACTCCATTTCGGATCACAATTCATTGGGGATTTATAAAATTACATGCTCATGTCCAAACTCATACACTGGCCAAACCCTTCATGCACCCCAGTTCCGGATTAAAGAAAACCAGGCATATGTTAAAAAACAGGAATTGTCAAAATCATCCACAGTGGTTCATTGCTGATCTTTTGACCATTAATTTAACTTCAATCCAGCTAAATTAATCATCAGACCTCCTTCAGTTGATTTAAATTTTTTCAAAGGTTTCCTAATTCATCGAAACATGAGGTATTTGGTCAGTGACATGGCCAACATCTATTTGACATGGTCAGGTTTTCAGTACATCAGTTTTCTTAATTAATTTACTTTTTCTTATTTTCAGTTTTTGACCATCTTTCTGCAAACTGTTTACCTTCCTCACGTTACTTCTGTTATTTGTTGGTAGAGGGCACAACAACGCTCATAACCTTATCAGTTATACCAGCTCCCACATTCATTGTTATGAAAGCTTTCTCAAAGGTGACTGAAAACCATCACGGAGCGTTTCAAAGCTTAAATTAAGGTGTTGCAACTGTGCTTATTGTGTTTTTCAGTGTAGTTTTATTAAGTGTATCGCACAGTGAGGTTATCTCCAATTTCATGTTAGGCCGCGTCCACACATTCAACAGAACCACCGTATCGTAACACTGTCACGTATCAAGTCTGGACTGCAATCCATAACGGAACGTTGTAACATTTCCCCATCATATCACATTAAAGGATTGTTAAGGGGCTACATTGAACCCCATGTTTGTGTATTTAGACCGTTTTACGAACAACAGCATTTTATCAGTGTAGACTTGATATCGGCATGAACTGATGGGACACAGTGATGTTTTGCACTGAGGATACGTGGCAATGTTCACCCTATAACATCCTGTAACATCCCGTGTTATGCGACGACATTCTGTTGCAAGTCTGTATGTACCCTAACGTTCTATCTTCACTCATGAATTTGAATTGCAACAGTGACTGAACATGTTTTTGAGATCTCGTATGTGTGGTCTCACCTTGCTTGGCGCAGAATCACCATTGTTGTCCTTGCGCCATAAAAATACAACTAACCTTTTTGAGATCGCAATAAGTAGTTGGTGTCTTCTTGCCTCTGATACCCAATCTTTGAACGTAACAACAGTAAACTATTCTGATTTGAAAATTACACTAACCAAGCCTTAAACTCATCATTACAATTGTATTAGTTAATAATTATACATGATAAATAATATAATTAATGAGTTTTTTTTTTTTAGAAAGGACAAATGATTCCAATAAATTCCACTAAGAATTTAATGACAAAAATAGGAAATATTTTTAGTGCCTTTCCAAGCATTCTGCGAACAGATCCAGTGTTCTCCCTCCCATATTGGGATCCAGTTAGTAAAGGTAAGTGGCTTAAAAAATTACTTCATTTATATTTAATTACTGTGAGTTTTGTTATACCCACTTCTAAGTTGCGTGTTCATCCGTGTCTATAGAAGCTGAGAAAGTATGACCAATTCTTTGCAAACGTTAACGTACTTTAATATGACTAGTTCTATTACAAATTAAAATTAAATTAAATAATATATTGGCGTACAATCCATAAACTAAAGGACGTAACAAAATTAATGCAAGCAGTGCCAGTCTTGGTGGTAGTAGCTATAGCGTTCATATATCGTTCCTCTTATTCTGGGTAACTGCACCAACGTAGTATGATGTATAATCATGCCCCAATGTAATCTGCATAAACAGGACTGCCACAGCGTCATTAACCCAGGTTTAATCCCCCCTCCCCCTATTGTATTGTAAAATGCCATTTTCCTGCCATTTCTTGCCCACTATGGCCAGGGTTTCGTTTCCTTTAGAAACAGAGGTTTGGATATTTTGGGAAAACTGTAGGTTTCAATACAGCAACACCTTTGCTTTCCTTATGCCACAGAAACACAAATAAACTTAAGTGACTGGAGGGCAACTATGGGGCATAAAAGGATGCAATCAAACCCATAGCCTGCTGTGTTTTAATCATTGCACACATCATCAGATGTAAATCTATCATAGTTTGTAGTAACTTTAAGCTGTTTTTCCTATCCCATGCATTGAATTTGAAACTTAAAACTACAAATAGAGCAATGTAACAGATACAAATTAAGTGCTAACCTTCTTCCTTGTAGTTTAAAATTCGATTTCGGAGTAAGTGAGGTTATTCATGGTTTACAGAGTTCCACATGAAGCTGCCAATCGCATCTGAGTAGCCTTGGGTTCACATCAAAATCAATTTACAATTCTATTTTATTAGTTCAGTCCATATTAGACTCTAGGTGAGATCGGTCACACACCAGACTCAGATGCAACTTGTGGTTATGAAATGAAAAACAGTGACCCTCTATTGGCCTCTAAGCTTCTGAATAGTAAATGACTAACTTTCGGAATATACAAGTTTTCAAAATGTGAGATTTAATTACTTCATTAGTATTAAAATTATAATATATTGGGTACTTATGTATTAGCCCATTGACCAAGAAATTGGCAAAGATTTTTAAGAATTTGTGCCAAAGTTCATTTACATAAATAACTAAATGTAACCATTCATTCGCGTTATTTCCCCACTATTTTAACAAAAAAAAAAAAGTTAAATATAATTTTTAACAATCGATAGTAATTCTTTGGACCAGTTGTAGATAAACCTTATTACAGTTATTAACGTAATTCTGGATCCTTCTAACCGCCTTTCGAATTGTTATTCGTTTGTCGCAACCTTTAACATTGTATCTCCATTGCTAGTCTGTTTTTAAATATGTAAGTAGACATATCGTACCCGTTAACACCCTTTTTTGATGAAATAATCCCATAACTTTGAAAATACTTCACTGCGTTCTTTTCTGTAGAAGATAGACTACAAATTTTAACCATTTCATGTAAAAAATATGAGAAAAAAAAGAGAACTTATAAACAAGGTTTTTGTGTTTGAGCATGCACGGGAACGGTTTTTTTTTTTTTTTTTCATTATTGGCTCTGTTTTACGGCATTTGGCAACAGTTTTTTGATTTTGCGAAAATGGTGAACGGGTTAATACGTAAGTACTATATGTTGTTATAATTATAATTTACTAATCAAATTTGCTGCTGTCTTTTTATCGTAAAACATAACCAACCTGTTTTCATTATCAGATGCTGAACATAACCATGTTTCTCTCAAATTTAAAAACATTGTGAACTTCAATGGTTTATGGTTTGTTTTATTGTAGGAATGATAATAAGTGTTACAAAGCAAGTAGTTCACAACGGAAAATTGGTTGGAATAATGGGTGTTGATATTTCCCTTGCCGATATCGCTGAGGATTTTGTGTCATTTTTCAATTATAAACGTTCTAGTTATGTCTTCCTGATGGATAACGCAGGTAATGAAATTTTCTTTGCTGCCCATGTTTCGTTTTCATTTACTGTTTTACTCTGTATGTTATAATTATTTTCCATGTGTGATTTTTCACCTCATTTGATTTATATATATAAGGTTCCCACACATCTGAAATCGTCAAGGAATTTAAAATCATCTCGGAAAGTCAGGGAAAATGATTTTTCTTTTTTTCTTCTGACATGAAAAAGTGATTGGAGAAAACCTTCTTAATTTCTATTTTGAGTAGCTGAATCCTGCCACAAACATGAAGACGTTTCCTCGTAATTCGTCAGAGAATTCTTTTCTCCAATGTGAATGGGGAAAGCCCTGTATACATATCATAAACTATTATTGTAGCCGTCCTTGGTTTGATACTCAGTGATGTTGCTCTAAACAGAAAGCAATGGAACCTCCAGTGTTATGTTGCTGACCCTGAGTAGGGAAACTGCGATAAAGATTAACCATTATCTATCCACTGCAGCATGGAAATCTGTCTTCCATATACGTAGTATGCCAAAAACATCTTAGAGGAAATGGCATAAATCTCACCATGCTGGTTAGTAAGTGGATTGGTATTATGTGAAGTACTTATTTTACAAAAAATGCTGATGTAAAATAGCTGAATCGGTAAAATATTGAAAAGATAAAGGTATGTCAAGACCGGTGAATTGTGTTGCTTAAAATAATTTTTTGAAGTAATATGTAAAGGATGCAATCTGATGGACTTTGATCGTGGAATGATTATGGGTGCTTGAAGCAGTGGTGTAAACGTTAGTAAAATGACTCTGTTGGAATAGATTTTCAAGATGGCAGTTAATAGTGCACTGGGTGGATCAACAGGCAAAAACTGAGTGCAAGGCCTGTAGTCCCAAACAGCTACTGAATGCTCGAGTGGAACAATAAGTGGTAGACCTGTGTAGCTTAATGGACGGGCAATAGTGCATCAACGTACAGTCAGTCAGAATCAGGAAGAATGTAGATAGCTTCCAAACGAGAATGACATATCGCACATTAAATTGTATAGACCAGCAGTTCTCAACCTGTACTACCCAGAGCATATGGTGCTCCATGAAGCATCTGGTGCTCTGCAAAACCTTTCCAAGTGCTCTGCATGCTCCAATGGTCAAAAATTACAAAAAATCGCTGGATTTCTTGGGCTTCATCATTCTTCTTAAATACCAAATGATAATTTTAGTTTTATAAGTGCAAAAACGGTTTTAGATATCATATCTATATGGGTTATTTAAAATAATTGTGGATTTAAAATATCTGTTTTGAATTGGTTCTCAAATGTTTTGCCTTACTTCATGTTTTTCGTTTATGTAGCTCAAAAGAAATTTGTGACAACTATAACAGTTTGAATAAAATAAAGTTTGATATTTTACATGCTAAAATGCCTGAAAATAACTTTCATCGCTAATACTGCTGCAGCATTAAAGCATGTAAGAAAATATATACGTAACTGATGTTTTCAGAAAATGATACCTAAAGTTCCATTTAGTTTAAATTTCTAATAACTTTAATTGGGAAAATTAAGTTTGGATTCAAATTGAAGTAGTTTAAAATTCAAAAACAAATTCATGCTTTTACTATTGTACAATAAAATGTCGACTAACAACTCGCAAAATATGGTTCGGTAAAAGCAACCAAAAATGCAAATATGTGTCTTTGGTATAAGGGCAGTGATAGTGCTCTGCAAATAATTTTTGTCTTAAAAAGTGTTCTGCGATGCCAAAAAGTTGAGAACCAGTAGTATAGACTAAGAAAACAGAAGGTCTGTCTATACTTTATCACTGTGTGTTGCAAACACGGTGACAGACCTGTAGCTTGTCCATGAACATATAAGCTGGGCTTTGAATGATTAGAAATATGTCATGTGGTCAAAGTACGTTTCCAGTTACACCATATGAATGGTATGACGAGGTTATGGAGATAACAAACATGAAAGAAAGTATGACACCTTGCATTGTCATGACACTTGAGGCTTGCAGAAGCAATACAGTATTTAGCATGTTCTCCTGGGAATGTCTGGACCATCTGATTCGTATTGAGCGACGTCTGACTAGCCAAGATTATTTAAATATTGTTGCCTATTATACGGGGTGTCTACTCATCTGGAAAACTTGGAAAACCCAGGGAAGTTCTTCTGACTGAGAAAGTCAAGAAAATTTGAAATGCAAAGTCAGGAAAATTTGAAATTCATTGTTATAATAAATAACTTATTAAAATAATTTTCCTGAACTGTGCTTTTCATACCACATTGCCTACTGAAAAATTTGAAAAACTTGTACTTTTGACTAAACTTCTTCCAAAAGTTACCATTTTGCACCAAAACTAATATAATTTATATAAAATTATTAAGCCTATATATTTTTCAGAAGAAAATGTTTGCCTAAGACTTGGGGGAAAAAAAAAGTGTTTTTATCTAAATTATCTAATCTGTAAGGGGTTTCGATCATGGCAATCTCCTTTACCTATATAGTCATATACTCTTTAAATGGAAATAGAAAATTAGCTTTGCGATTATATAGTTAAACTCTTTTATAATGAACTTGAAAAGGGTGGAATGGAAATGTTGCTGTAAATATTTAATTAGTGCAAGTTTTTAGTGTAAAGAAATACACTTTTTAATACAGCTTTTGAATTTGTAAATTCACTATAATTGAGTTATAAATGGCTTTGGGGTTTGCATTAATGGATTTTATGGTCTTAAAACTTATTTTGATTACGCAAATTTTAGTGCATTGTGTGTTGTTTACTGTAATTAGGGACTGAAAATCGATTAACATTTGGTCTGGAAACGTGGAAAAGTCAGAGAAGTTTGAAACAGAATTTGGGTAGACACCCTGATTATACATCCGCTCAATGATATTAATAACTTGTCCCAAAGGAAAAGGGTGCTTTCAGTAAGACGATTCTCAATGGCACTTGGCTCACGTTGTATAGGAATGATTCAAGGAGCAGGATGTGGACTTCTTTGCAGTATCTTCTTCAATCCCATTGAGCACCTATGGGATGAGGTTGAAAGGGAGGTCGGACAAACGAGTTTATTACCATTACTTTCAGGAATTGGATACAACAATATACAATTCATCATCTTTTCGTTATTCCTTTCCACAGAATATACAAGTTACACACAGGAGTTTGAAGAATCCATGTCTAAAAAATTCAAGCCACATTTAAAGCAAAAGGTGGATTAACGCAGTAGTGACCGATGGTCATAATAATTTGGCCATTCAATATATATAATACCGTTCATGGACCTATTCAGATTTAAGATGTAAAACTTTAATTAGAAAACATGCCATATTTAAGAGTTCTCTATATTGTGCCTCTTAAAGAACAGATTATTATACAACTAAATAGCTGATGCTAAATAGTATTAATTAATTACATCGTTAAACTAACCTCTCTGTATCGTCTGAAAATAAGCTATTTAAGTAGTAAATATGATTTTAGATTGATATTGAGAACGATTGTATATTAATGTCCTCTTAAAGTCGAAGCAAATGAAAAAAAATACACTGAAATTTGATTAATATTTGATTTATATGAATTAATATTGGGAATACTTAAATATGCTTATATTTTAATGTTTCTTATTTATATAAATACAGTTCATTATCATTATTGCACAATTCATTATCGTATTTATTTTAGGTATTGCCCTTATACACCCATCGTTAAGTCATCCGCCTTTCGCTAACGAACACCAAACTCACACCTTTATTTGGCATTTAGAAGACAACCTATTTTTCAAAAACTTATCTGACACTATACTCCGGTAAATGATTTTTATTTTTTTTTTGATGTTATAGTACATGTTTTTATGACTGTGATTATTTATACTAAGCATTAAGCAAAATGTTGTGCTTAACTACACTTGTTTCTAGAGTGAGTTTGGCACACGATGACCCTTGGTGTCTTTTCTACTATAATAAATCAATCGACCATTTAAAGTGAGTTTTCTAGATATGAAATGGTTCACGAAATTTTTAATTTTTGTCTCTAAGGGAAATGAATGGAACCGAATTTCTTCCACTTAAAATGCCCAATGACACTGGTTCTCCGATATTAATCGAGGAATATTACGTCTATAAATGGCAGAAGGTGAGGTTTTCTTTATATTTTTTACAGACTTCTTTCTTTCTTTTTGTATATGTTACTTTTCAAATTTATCAACTTTGGTTACTGGATATTTATACTTCATATCCTTTCTGTTGTGTGTACATTTTAAATGCATTTATTGAAGCATCTTGCATGCTATTGAAAATCTTGATGAAAAAGCCATGAAGGACATGAAAACACATGGGCAATTTAAATAACTTCATCGTAAAATTATGAGTTGCATTGCATAATGTTACATCGATTACCTTTAAATGAGAAACTTGTAATGCAGCATTGCCGGCTGTTTTCGATCATTGACTACTTTGACACTCTATTGGAATCCTGAAACTTTAGTGTTACTGGTACAAATCATTTAAAATCCATCTAAATAATTTAAATGGGGGGTGGGGTGGTTAAGAATGGATATTTCCAAACTGGATATCAAGAAAAATTTTATGCATACTGTAGTCTGGCAATCACGTTTAATTATTTGGTTCCACTTTAAATTGTCCATTGGAACATAGCGGTGAGTAACACAGTTGTCTACCTTACAAAAAATCTGGGTTCGGTTCTTAGGTAGCTAGTATTTTTGAGGTTTTTCTACCACTGTCCAATTTTGGATTTGAGTCTTCAGGTTAGAATCGCTTATGAAACTGTATGTCGCCCTGCTGTGGCACAGTGTGGTATCACGTTCGCCTAGTGCACTGTTAACCCAGGTTTGACTTCCAGCAGTGCAAAGAACGCTTACTCAGAGATTTCATAAAAATCACACTGCTCACTGTAGTCCGAGGTTTGGTTCCCAAGACCTTAAGAGGTTCAGATTCCTTGGAAGACAGCAGGTCCCGACGCAGCATGTTCATTGTAGTTCTTGAACCGTAAAACCACAAACAAAGCAAAGCAAAACTGTATGTCCTAATACAGCATGACCTTGGCTATCTTTACGCCATACAACATAAACAGAAGCAGTTTATTGTGCAGTCTTGAGATGTGAAACTACAAACAGAACTTTTTTTTTGATTCCACATGAAGATCTTGTGCTGTTCTGTTAGCTTTATTTGAAGTATCTGTTGCCTATCACGTTTTGAAAAATCATTAACATATACATAATTAAGAACTGCTTGTACATAATTTAAATAAATTTAAATGATAATTACTCCATATCATTATTTGTTATTTTTATTTATTGGGCTATCATGAAATGTCGATTATTGAAACTATTACTGACAGTCAAAAAGAAATATATATATATTAAATTGCACTGTTTTCATTACATATAATTTTGATAAATAAATAATTTGTTTTATTATAATTTTTTCTTATTTCACCTAATATTTAGTAATATTGTATGAACTTCTGATTATCAGTTCTCTGTTCAGTTCTAATTAGTTCCAATAATTAATGACCTACCATATTTCATCTTATATTTATTAGACTATTTGATTATTGGAACCATCTTCAGTCCTAATTAATTTTGATAATTGATGCCTCCCTTATTTTTATTTATTATATATTTTTTTATTGATTATTATGTAACAAAAACTTTCTCATTAGGTTGAAAATACACCTTATATTGTTTGTATGGTGTCCATGGAACCTGTTAAATATCGAAAGGTCTTGAGGGATCACACAAGTCCAGATACCATCAGTTTTACCTATCACCGCTTGGACTTATTGCCAGTAACAAGTATTTGCAGGCATATGAAACAGCTCTCCTCTTTAGGTATTTCATGCAGATAACTTTTCATACTCTTATCTTTTTCTTTTTTTTTCTAAGTTTAGTTGTATAATAATTTTAGTTGAAACTGTGTGATGTTATATATTAAACAAAATGAGTAATGTGTGGTGTTTCTTGCGTAGGTGCGATGGCTTTGTTTTTATCCTCGTCTTGCTTTGTATCTCCTTACAAGTACTTAGTCGAAGACGAAACGAGGCAAATGGTCCAGAAATACATGGCCTACTTGACGGACACCACAAAGTTGATTGCAAACCCTGGACTAAAGGTCTGTTTTTAAGTCCTCTGTAGTAAGATAGTGAGTGTAAAATGCAGTATTTGTTGGCAAAATCTTTTAATTTAAAACAGAAAATGACTACTAACAACTTAAAGATTCGATTCAAATGATCACTTATCTCAATTCATATTAAGCCACCTAGTTTTTTGCTGTAATATTCTATTTCCTTCAATTATATACAAGATCGTTTAAAAGAAATTTCCGATGCTTGCAAGACTCAGCAGCTTCTTTTTTTTTTTTTTTTGAAGCAGCGAGATAAAATTCGAGATTAAGGCATAAAACGGTACAGACGCTCCCAATATGTACACGTAAAAAATACTTACACTCTCGTGGTTACAGTTACGAATCTTGAAAACAATTTTCAGTAGAAACATTAGTTGTGTTTTTTTTATTTCATTGTGATTAGTATTTTCAACAATCATAAAAACTGTTAAGCTATATTTTTAAGAATGGACAGCGACTGAAAAATTACACTTTAAATGCAAGGAGAATTTACTGAAAGAAAGGAAATAGTTGTTAATGGACCTTTTATTAATGAATTTCTCCCTTTTCCTGCAACACAATGCAAGTGAATGATTAAAGGTCCGTTTATAGCTTTCTTGTTTTGTTTATTTCATTATTTTTTCTGGAAATTCTTACTGAATTTGGAAGTGTTATTTCGGTATCGTTTTCAACGTAAAAAATACAGTTCAGTAGTTTTTGTGTATGCTGATCACAATGAGACTAAAAAATAGTTACCATTGAAAATTTCAGAAATTCATGCATTCAAACTGTAACAACGAAAACATAAATACTTTTTTCCCTGTTTATTAAATTCTAAACCTCAAATTTCACTTTGGCACTTCAAAAATTGCGGTCGCTAGAATTTCGTGAGTAGCAGAAGTTTCTTTTAGGCCACCTTGTATATATACAATGTCTTCTAACTGTCAAGAGAGCCTGTATAACATTATTCCTCGTAGAATATATCATTCCCATCTGTGATATTGTCGCACATAATAACCTCATATTAAAATTGCAATTCATGACTTCCCATACTAATTCTCCGAAATTTAATTTCTTTTTCCACACTACTGAAGGTTTGAACTTGCTTAGTTTTAAAAGTTTGTGTATTTATTATATTTAAGTGCAAATGTACTTATTCAGAGTATTCAACATCATATGTGGTGAACTAAAATTCCCCCTTTTTGACCCTTGATATATATATCATATGTTGTTCAGTAAATAAATTCAATGTGTAAGCCTGTGATGTTACAATCACTTGTGAATGGGCGTAAAAAATAGCATTACACAGAGTGCATTCAAAGTGTCAGTGATAACATTGTGGTATATAGTTTTTGTCATTGGGTTGTGAATGAATCGATGCATTGTGTTGTTTTCAACTTACTCTCATTAATTCCCGATGGAGGATAATTATATTTTTCTAATACTCCTTGATACACATTCCTCCAACATCAAAGCTACCCTCTCTTATGGTGGCATAACAGCAAAGTGCTTTGCTGTGATGTGAACAATTCAGGTTTGGTTCCCTAGCGAGGAGGTTCCAATTCCTCAGAAAATCATTGGTACTGGTGCAGCATGGTCAGAGCGATCCGTGAAACACAAAAAATAGCCTATGCAACATTATTACTAACCTTCGATAGAATTTTAACTCACGAATAGTTTAGTTTATCAGTAGATTTTAAAATAATGTTTTTTAACATCCTGTTATTGATGTTTGGAATTTTGTTTTAGCCGGGCATTAGAAGTGAAGTGTTGGCTACCTCATGGATTCAACCAACCTGGGAGAAAGCTTCTCATAATGATAAGTTTTCGGACTATATTGTCAGAAGGTATATTTCTTTTTACTCTAGTATGTTTCCCTATAATGTGCTATTTATACATGTATCCATTGAATTTACATGAGACGTACTTCCATGCTATTCGAATTGGCATACTCCATAATTTTTTAAATAGTTAATAATTTATTTTCTAAATAAGAATACGCAAGTTAAAATGCATATTTCGTGAATGTTATGCTAGTTTTAATAGAAATCTGATTGAACATTGTTAAAATCAAGAGTTCAACTCTTAAACTTAACTAAACTTAACTTAACTTAATTCAAGTTGAACATTGTTAAAATCTTTTATTTAATTTCGTAAAATCTGAACTGAAGTTGATGCGATGAATATCTGCTTGCTATATATGAGCTATGGTTGAATACTAATTGCCGTATTTTGAATAACTTTATAAAAACTGTAATGGTATCAACTACGTTATTTGAATTTTCGGCTAATTCATATATGTGTGGCCAAGTAAACTGATCACTGCACTATACTGGACCCGGCATAATGTAATAATCACTGCACTATACTGGACCCAGACGATTTTAATGGACAGTACTGCCTAACCATTGCAAGTTTCTTCATTCCACGACGGCTTACTGGTTAACAGTCGATTTCATGCAACAAAGCAATCCTCCTGATTTGGCAGATGACGATTCACCGGTCTATCATTCGTATGTTCATAAGTCAACGACAGGCAACGAGCCATGCTTTCCTGAAAGTTATAATTGTCATAGGGATTGCTACGCAAAATCGCCTCCCATCGACTTCGCCAAAAATGCTTTACATAGACGCCGTACGACAGCAGACGTTAATTCCTCTGCGAACTATCAATGCTGATTGTCTCCAAACTGGATCGACTTCCGGTAGATCACCCCCAACCTACCCTCTCAGCCTTACATCGCATTTAAGATGAACTTTCGCTTGGAACAAAACAAACTTTCTTCTACCGGACATACTAAAAATTGTTTACAAAAACACTGTGACTACATTCTATCTATTCGCACTACCTCCACAGCAATTTCTTCACTGCAGCGTGGTAAGACAAAAATTTTAAGTCATCGCTATAATACATGCACTTGACGCAGACTTTAATTAAACTATTTTTTTAAAAATATTCATTACCCAAACGTATGTTCGCGTTAGTTTAAGCGCAGTAAATCATTTGAATGCATAAAAGCCGTTCCTACAACTCGCCATGATGATTGCAAAATTTTTGTGCATAACTAACTTTCTGAATATTCACATGTGCTTATAAGAGACGATACTGTTCACAAGCCCTTTCAAAGAAGTTATCATAGACCCTTTAAAGTAGTGAATAGGACTAATAAAGT
Source organism: Dysdera silvatica (assembly GCA_006491805.2). NCBI lineage: Eukaryota > Metazoa > Arthropoda > Arachnida > Araneae > Dysderidae > Dysdera > Dysdera silvatica. The sequence goes on along the minus strand of QLNU02014176.1, from coordinate 33,967,508 downwards.
TTTCACTCGTAGTAGTAGTAGTACAAGTACTCATAGTAGTAGTAGTAGTAGTACTCAAAGTAGGCAGCAAACAAGAAACTGTTTCAATTGACAGGTCAAAACCAGTGTTCCTACCCGCCAATTTTATCGAAACAACTTCCGTTGTTCAAAGCAATGAATGCACCCACACTAACACTGTTCCTAGCTCAAAACAACAAACCAGTTTGAACTCCACAAGCCGAACTTCTGTACAGGATTTAAAGAGCCCTATTAAAGGTTATAAAAGTATTCTTAAGCATATGAGTTCTTATTCCCCACAATCGGATTTTAGTGAAAACAAAATCACTACTAGGTCTGGTAGAAAGGTAACATTTCCAAATAGACTTCATTATAGATAATTACGTTTATTTTTTTCAGAAAGGTGAGCATCTGTGGTTAATTTATATTAATTAGCGACAAAATCAACTTGGCACAATATAAATTTATAATAAATTTAAAATACTATTTCCATTTAAATTATTCTTTTGCTTAAAAGCAGTTTCTGTGTTAGAAATATCCCACGTTAAAACCACTTTGTTTCCCATGCCTCGTCGGCGCCTTTCCAATTAAGTTTTATTGCCTCGTACTACCTTGGGGCAAGAACACCGTACATCACGGTTACTCAGCAATTTTTAACTAATCGCCTTCTGCCGACAACCTGATCGTCCCCCAAAAATATATCTGTTCTCAAGTTTTTGTGACAGTTCTGCTACTAGACTCCAAACGACTAAGACATATTCCTGTCTGCTGCTTAGCGTCGCAAGCTCTAATATATATGTAATCGCTGCTATATTACGAAGTTATCCTGTGCCAATAAAAATGTTGAATATTGCACTTCGTCTCATCATAATCTACCGATTAGCCATTTATAGCATATCTTCTACGATTACGTCGGACGAGATCTATAATTACGTCAGTCATCTGTGGAGAATAGTATAACAGAATCGTTAGTAGGTTATCGTGTTATCAATATTCCAATGGTCATCGCTATTTCACTGGTAACCAGTAACTTCAAATTCATCAAGACATATTCAGTAAGCATGGTCATATTCAAATCTGTCATGATTCAGAGACCATAAGACAATATGGAGTTATGGACCAGGAGATTCCATGATGATTATTATTTTGACACTGATTTAAGAACTCAACGTTTTTGGGAGTTAACCACGCTCTTTATCAGATAAAGCCGGAATGAAACCAGAGAGTTGAAGTTGTAAGTTCATGTACCCACACTTGTTGGTAAAGCTCAGTGTGAGGAGATGTGTCATAACTAGCCTCAAGATTTGGGAGGGCTGCTATAGCCTCTGCTCCCCCCCCCCCAATGCTTCACACATACCATTCATTTATAATTTTCATTTTTCTAGGGGGGCACTAAGCCCCCCCTTCCCTCTTCTTTCTAGTTATTCGAATGGAGAAGACCATGTAAACCTAATAGGTTTAACAAAAAAAGGCAATATGGAGATTGAAAATAACCTAAAGAAGAAGTGTTTGAGGGGATAGAGAGAGGGTGTGTATTCCCTTGTGTTAAACAGGGAAGGCCAAACCAAATAAATAAAAATAAATAAAAAATGGATGAGAGAGAGAGAGAAAGCAGAGTTGTTTTCGATGCGAAAAAAAAAAGCTTAAATTGCGATGAGTTTGGTTTATTGCAAGAACTGATTAAAGATCAACAAATGAAATTTTCAGTCAAATCTCAGAGGACTTGGGAATCAAGGAACTGTTCTCAGGCAAGGGAAAATGGATGAATATTTAAAAAAAATATGTTTAAGCTATGTGAGTGCAAATTGTCCAAAACAGAAATGTATGTAAAGGCATATTTTCATGTGCAATGAATAGTATCAACTGTTGATTACACCAGACACTAATGCTAGTATAGCTATCACTAGTTGGTGATTCCACATAACATTCAGCTTTAAAATTATCACAGCAATTCAAACTGGTATTAACTGCATTTTCTTGTGTGTGTGCTAATGTTATGATTCACACTGCATCACTCGAGCTCCTTGGCACTCATGTAGGTTTTCCAAAGTGGGAGTGGATTGCTTCCAAAATACGATATTTTATTTTTTCATAAAAATTAATCTAAAAAAAGTCCATATCTTGCGGAGTCAGAAGGGCAGCTCAATTTCTCACATTGTTTGTTTTGTTTGTTTGTTTGGATTTTTTTATGGCGCAAGAGCATCTTTTCCAATATATCATTTGTTGGCGCCCATGTTAGAGTTGCAAAAAATATTTTAAAGTCCCTGTACCATCGTATTTGTATATCTTTTTTTTAAATGTTTTTCTGCTTTCACATGTATAAATATTGTTTCTATGTTTCCAAGAATTGTGTTATTGGTTCAGATTACCATTTTTGATTCATCTTGCCATTTATAAAAGGTAAACATGAACGACATAAATGAAACGTGGAAAAACTGCAAAAAAAAACAATGAACTGATTTAGTCACAAACAGGTAAACTCAGGATATATATATATATATAAACGGGAAAAAATAAACAAGCGTGGAAAAGACCCGATGGAGCCAAAATAAACAATGTTTGGGTGATGGAAACTATTGGAGGTGGTGAAAATGGGGCGGGGTAATCGAATTATTGGCAGAAAGTGCAACTTCTTCATACTTTGACTGTCATGATGAATTTCATGTCTGTAGTCAACTGCTGGTAGTATACTTTGCTTGTTTCTATATGCTAGTTGCGTGATGTCACTAACCATGTGATTGAGAGTTTGTATTGATCATTGCATATTGGAACCCACCGTAACACATGGGTTTCCATGCAGCAGTAGATTTTAAATAGCAGAATATAATATATATTATTTGCATTATTATTATTAATAATAATAATAATAATTATTATTATTATTCTGTGAATGTAACTTTTTCCTCCCTTAGGTATATTGCAACTACAAAGGGAGTATTCCAAGTGTATCCAGCTACGTTAATTGATAAACTGTATGACGCTACTCGAAGGGATTGGTATATAAGAGCATTAGACCATCCTGGAAAGATCATCTTAACAGCTCCATATTTGGATATAGGCGGTGCTGGATACGTTGTCACTCTCAGTCACACTGTCTTCGAAGGAAAGTATGTCTCACTTTAATAGTTGTTATGTTGCGCTACTTTATTGAGTTTTTATTTGTTTAATCCTTTTTGAAGTATTTTTTTCTTAAGTCCTCTCTAAATGTATGTATATACAATAGAACCCTTTGTTAGTGGATATTCGCCGAACAAAAAAGTTTGTAGAAGAAGGATGATTCCAAAGTAATTCAAACGTTATGTATCAATAATTTTAAACCCTTTATTATATACTACTTTTGTAGGTAAGTTTAAGCAGGGTTTTGACGCGACCTGGAAAACCTGGAATTGTTAGTGAATAGTGAATTCGAAATTATCTGGAAAAGTCAGGGAAAACAAGATTTTTTGGTCAAAACCTGGAAAAGTCTAGGAAAAACTTTATTAACTTCTGTTTTGAATAACTAAATCTCCCACAAACATGAAGCCATTGTTCCCCCGCCACCCCTGCAATGGAAATTCAATTAAAAGTTTTGTGATTGGCCAGTGAATTTTGCTGAAAAGGTCAGGGCAGAACCTGGAAAGTCAGGGAATTTTTTTCCCCAATGCGAACAGGAACTCTGGTTTAAGGCAATGGACATATTTGTTTTTTGTTTTTTTTGTCAATTTACTTCAAGATATTAAACGTTTGTACAGGTGCCAATTCTTCCGATTTACCCAGAAGACTTCTGATTTTTTTATCAGTCTTCCGATCTAATGGTTAAAAAATGCTTTCTTCTAATTTTCAGGGATTTCGTCTAAAATCCCCAGTGTTTTTAAAATACTGTGTTTTTTTTTAAAATTTAAATACCTATTTTTCTCGATGTGTATTTATTTAATTTTTTATGTATATTTAATAATAAGTACGCGTAAATAAAGGGCAAATATCAGTAAAAAAGCCGGAAAAATTCATCTGCTGTTGACGGCGCATGTATGGCGTGATATGGAGGAATTTTAGCTCCCGCTATGATGTAGAGTAATTCCCCTGCACAATGAAATTGCGCATCTGGATTTGTAGTTGTTAGGGGAGGAAAGAAAGAACACGCTACATCGATAAGGTTATGGTCAAGCATGTGACTTTGTGTAGGGAAGCCATTTGTTAGACGTATTCTAGGCTTCTTTTGCAGGTCTATTTTTAGTCTTTTTTAAGGAAGAGGCCATGAAAAGGAATCAAATCACCCCACTTTCTTTCTTTACTATTCCCTCTATCAAAGTTTTGGTTGAAAATGCAGATAAAGTGAAAGAACGTAACAGCAAAAAAGCATCACAGAAATTAAAAAGGAAAGCTCAAAATTATGTGGATATTTCTAAGAAACAAAAAACTGAAAACTCCATGTCTCGTGAAGAAAGGTTGTTTTATTTTCTGTCGGAAGATATCAATAAGGCTTTCTGTTTATTTTTATCTTATACTGTGCCTATATTTTAAAAAGCAAATGCTCAACTTCAGTCTGCGGAACCGTATATTCATATGCTAAAATCTGTTCTCTTAAAATTTTAGAGGGGAATGCTAGTGAAATTTGTAAAACCAAGCGTCACAAAATTATGTAATAATATTTTGAAAGTCCACTATCATGAGAGGAGTAATCAAAAAGATGATGTTGATATCTTAATTGGAAATGGAACACTGAAAGTAATCCAAGATTTTAACATCCATGATAAAAATGAATTTTATGAAAACGTCAGAAGCTATTTCATAGCAGCATGTGACTACATGCACAATAAATTTCCTTTTGAGTTAGAAGTATTACATCAGGCAGAGGTTCCACAAATATCGAATTTTGAAAATGCATCATTTTCCAGCTTAAAATATTTTACAGAAAAATTTCCTGTTCTTTTGTTCAATAATACAGAAGATAAAGCTGTTGATGCTTTACAAACAGAATTCAGCGAGTTCCAGGCTTTTAAAGTTCCACAAACTGTGAGTAATGAAGGTAGCATTGATGCACAATGGGCAGCCATAGGTAAAATAAAAAATGATACTTGTGAATTAAAATTTAAACGACTTTCTCAGGTTATGCTGTCAATACTTACGATCCCTCACAGTAATGCAGCATGCGAGAGAGTCTTCAGTCAAGTGAAGAAAATTAGAACTGACTTCAGGTCAACCATGTCTGATGACACATTAGAAAATTTACTAATAGTTAAATGCAGACAACATGTGAAATGTTACGAGAATGTATTTGACAAAAATTTCTCAAATGCAAAATCTTGCACTACAGCATTTGTAAATTCTAAGAATTAATATTGCGTTTAATACAGTTTAATCCTCTATTATTATTAATTTAATAAATACTTAATTTCCTCATTGTGCCCTTTTTTCATAAATTATGTATGATTTTGTTTAATTAAAAAATGGTGGCCTGCCCACGCATGCACAATTGACTACAGATTTTTCACTTCTAGAAGTTGGCACCTATACGTTTATTTATTCTGGGAGAATATGATCGATTGATGTGTTTGGTGAGTTTTACAAACTCGCAGAGGTATTATTCTTTGGAGTTTGAAGTCTGGGTAAATGCCTATTCCTTTGTGATTGATGGGTAGGGAACTTCTCATTAGCTATCTCCCATTTGAATTATTTGTTATTGTTAACATCTAGTAAATCATTAGTATTCAGATATTGTGTTCATGTAGGGTTTAATACAGTGTTTCCCAATCTTGTGGCAACCCCCTTTTATAGTAACCAAATAGTCTTCAACCTCTTTTTGTCTGCCACTGTCCTATTTGCATGATAAAAGTATTTGTAACAGAGTAAAGAAAATGCATTAAATGTGGAATTATAATATGTTAATTATGTATATTAATGTATATCATAAATATAATAAAGTTAACAACCATTTTAGCAGAATATCGCAATGAAGCCATGTTGAAATGTAAGGTTGTCAGAAACATTTCTTATGAAATTTCTTATAAAAATGACTTCAGTTAAAAATAGTTGCAGCGACCCCCAAGAAATCTGTTCATAACCCCCGGCTTGGGGAAACACTGGTCTAATAGAATAAATCATGAAATAAACCAGTGTCTGAGTCAATATGAAATATATTGTTGTGAATAGAGTTTTTGCTGGGGGAAATTTGTGTCTTACCGTAAAAGTGGGGGTCACTATGCTTGGGGCTGAACCCCCCCCTCTCTCTCATGGTCGGAGAAACTGCCAGAACTTTTTTCTAGCCGCTCCATTATTTATGCCATTGCCAAACTATTGCATAATTCGGGATTGGATGGGAGGAGAGCAAAGATAGCTCTTTCACAAAGAAAAATTCCTGGCAATTCCTTAAAACTGACCCCATGACAGGAAATGAGCTGGCTTTTGGTGCCATACTTTGCTAACAAAGCGGTTCAATAAAAATTGAGTGGGGAGGGGAGGGGGGGTATGCAGTGTAATTCAGGATTGAAAAGGGTAACGATACATTATCCAGTAAGGGTAATTGATGACATTATCCAGTAAGGGTAATTGATGACATTATCCTTAGGATGTAGATGAAGATTGACTGATTGTTCGATGACTTTGTATCCCTGACTCCAAACAGGATTACAAGGACGATGATTTTGTTGCAAAACAGCACTGAAGAATAAATGGATACGTCGAAAAATAATTTATTTTAAAGTGGACATAATCACTGGCCAGGATTGTAGCATAATAAAACTGATTACATCGATGTTAATCATTTACGGTGATTGGTGCCATAGTCTTGCCAGTGGCTGGCTAACTAATACATGAAAACGGGTCCTGTCAGCAAGCGCATGAATACGAGGAGTGATAGTGAGAGCTGTGCCTGTCCAGTGCGAAATCCGAGAAACCTGTTTCTTCCAGGTTTTCTGGAGAAATTATTTGCAGGAGATTAACCTGTTTGGCTAGAGTGTAGCTACAGCGCTATGTGAATTTAGCTATTTAATAATTTGTGAATGGGGAAAGCCCCAAGGAGATCCGTAGCCAAAACGTTTTTTTAAGAAATGATGTAAGACTAATGTGAGTTCTATTTTAATTTCTGAATTTTCATAGCAACTGCCGAGTTGTGTGTGTGTGTGTAGCTAACCTTTATTAACTGCCTTTTCCTTTTTTGGCAATCTGCATCAAAGCAGTGGCACACCCATGATTGCCCCTTGGATAGTGCTGTCCATGTAAAAAGTTGTCTTTTAGCAAAATGTTTATTTAAACCCACTTTCATTAATTCATCCCCTTCTCCCATGGGTGCTGCCTATGCTAAGCAGGGATATTACTACTGGGTTGCAAATAGTATATTTAAGAGAATTTGATCTATGAATTTAAATTTTATTTGGTGTCCAAACTGCTCCAAACACAATTTTGCTGCTTTCAACTGCTTCAAATTGGCAATTTTGCTGCTCCCAACTGCTTCAAATTGGCAATTTTGCTACTCCTAACTGCTTGAAATTGATAATTTGGCTGCTCCAAATTGCTTCTTTACAGGGGTGATTTTGTTCCAGGAATTTAAACCTGCTTTCTTTTTCTGGGATTTCTTTTTAAAAATGACAAAAATTTCATCTTGTTTCCTATAATTTCTTATATTTCTTTGGAAATCGGTGTCTTTATGAAAAATATTATGTAACTTTTTAGGGAATTTTGTTCTATGTTCAGGGGATCTGTTTTGGACTTAAATCACCCTGTTCTTTAGCTATTTCATCCCTGTATACGGAATGGCATTTGCCTTTGCTGACCATGTATCCCAAATTATAGCTTTATTGCACGCGATTATCCATGTTTCTTATTATATGGCTTCTTCGAATCAATCTGGATTTTCTGCTGTTCTCTATTTATACTTTTATGACTTGATTTAAAAAAAAAAAATTTGTGGAAAATGCTTTTTAATAAATATTTTCAGCCAATTTTAAGTGTACTTGTGTAAGACAATGGAAATCTCTTGCCCATCTTCTCAGTTTCTGACTAATCTTTGTATTTTAAGGCCCACTGCCATGCATAATTCCTTTGACAATGTTGTTGCTGTGATGGGACTTGACTTTACATTTGGATATTTCTACAAACTTCTTCTTGATAAAGTTTCCATTTGCCGAGGAGAGAAAATAATGTAAGTGACATATTATTGGTCACTTTCTTGTGCTGATATTTTTACATTGATTAATTAGCATTTAATGTTTCCATCATTGCAAGTATATTAACTAACTTTTTATTTCCTTTGTCTCCAAAATGTGATTAATATAATTATTTAATAATGTATTAATATGAAAGAAGAATAAGTGTGTTCTGGCCATATTTAAAGTGAAATTACGATGAAATGAATTGTATTTTCATAAGTCTTTGTTTTGTTATTTAATAATAATAGAAATCAATGCATTACTATTATGTTGGGGCATGTCATGCCTCTTTTGCTGCATTGCAGTTGCTGCTCTTTTTTCCTGCCAAAAATGTTTTCACCCAGTTAGTTTGACATAATACATACGTGCTAATCATTTAAATAAAGCTAAATAAATAAAACTTTATTTCAGGTAAAATGTACAATTGATGAATCTATTTTAAATCATAGCATAACTATTTATATTTTACCTAAGCAGCAGAGGGAAAAGACTTTGACATCTGGCGAAGCCCATGCTGCCCAAGTGTTTCACAAGTAAGTTTCAAAGTAAAAAAAATTGCATCATCATTTATGCTAAAAAGAAAGGAAGGAAGGAAGGAAAAGAAGGAAAAATTCATAAACTATTGAAATATACGGGCACTTTTTAAATAGAGTGAGTGAGTTAAGTTCTGTTAGTTCATGTGGAAGTGTGTTCCACACCTGAGGTCCCATGGACCCAGTGCTATAAACATCTATTTTGTTGTGTTAATTTGCCAGGATTCATCATCTCTGAATTGAAGTAACTACCTTGTGATGTGATGTCAAATATATGTTGTGGACAGTATTTCTATGCAACTATTAATTCATTTTTATTTGTAACTAGAAAAATGGAACCTGCACAATATTATATAAATAAAGTAGTTCTATAACTAAGCCATTATGGCAATGAAGGAGGTCTAACTACAGATGTGTGATCTTTTCACTCATGAACGGAAAATTTGCATGAGCAACTTTTGTAAAGTTTTTTTTTTTGTATATAGCTTTTTTTGTTTTAGATAGCCACAGTGTTTTGTTGTCTAAAAGCCTAACCATTCTTACATTTAAATGAAAATATCTAATTCTCCATAGTTCTGGTGAAATTGCTAATTTGCCAATAGCATAAAGTCCTGAATTGACGACATTTATCCATTCTGAAACAATTGAGGATTTGCCAAGTCTCATAGTAATGAAGCAAAAAATTTAAATAAATTTGTTAATTAAAGTTATTAAGTGTGGGGATTCTCTCTGAAAATGGTATATCAAGTCATAACACGTATATCAAGTCATAACAAGTATATCAAGTCATAACAAGTAACTGTTGGATGACCCAACAATTGCCAAATAATTTTTGTAATTTCGAATCATAAAATTTCAAGGAGCGAGTGCAGTAAACGAGGGTCAAAATAGGACTCAACTCAAATAAAATTAGGAGAAAACTGAAATTTGGCATACAAGTAAAACTCACCTGAACAACATATCGAAAGTTCCCAACTTTCCCGTCATTGCTTTCACTGCCATCTTGGAAAATGGCCGCCATGGATGCATTGTACAAAAAAAAAAAAGAAAATCGTAACTTGGTTTGTAATCAAATTAGAAACAAAATAATGGCACAAAAATAAAGATAATGAGTTGTACAATAAGAGAATGAAGTGTGTGATATGGTATAATGTTGTTTTTAATTATTGATTTGTGACATTACATCCCAAGTGTTGAGGACCGGCAGACCTGTTTTGTTGATAAAAGAAAGTACATTATAAACAAAATTATTTATTATATGCAATGTAGTTATTAACAGACAAGCTGTTTACATCATCATCCTCCTATGGGTTAACAAACCAATGTATGACACACATTGGATAACACACTCCCTTTGAAACCCTTATGACATATTATAGGGTAACACACACCCTGTTGAACTACTTGTAGTTTTTGCATCATAGAAACGTTTCACTGGGGACGCCAGTTCATCAAAATAGGTGGGGCTCTCATTGACTGATGTAAACCATTCCTCTTCCCATTTATCATCAAAAAAGTCAAAAGTTCAGTTCAGGTAAATTTATGCAAGATATACCACTATAGTGCACATACATCACAGAACACGGTAGTCCAGTTTCAATACCCACATTCTTGCTTGCAGTCTCCCTTGCAGTTACACAATATCATAGTCATACATTCTGATGGTGCTGGTTCCAAATGAGTTGGCACTGCTCTGAAGATTCCATCATGAAGTACCCAACCCCATTTAGTTGGATCTAGTTTATGTCCAAGCCAATGTTGTACATGATTGCAGCTAAAAGATCTTGCCCCCCTCCCTAACCACAGACATATTCTTCTTTTGTGAATCATTTCAGCCGATTTTGCGCCCTTTCTCGCCTGTGTCCCTAGCGTGGTCCTTCCATGCCACTCTCTAGCCACGTCTCTGCCTGATTGTACACAATTAAAGAATGCTGTTCAGCATCATCTGTTGGTGATGGAAGTCTTGGACAAGCTGAAAATTTGATTTCGCAGACAATTTTGGCAATTAACCAATTATATTCAAAGTATGTACATCCAGGGTTTGATATCGACCATATAAGCCAAGCATAAATCTCTGTCCTTCCTTTGCTATTTCACGTTTACTGGCCCCAAGTTTTGAGAATGATTCGGCAATCTCATGGAGATGTTTATTCTTCTGAAAGAGTTGAAACGCTTTTTCCTTTCTGATAGAATGCTGATGTTGTATCACACCCACTTCCAGGTATGCAAACAGTAAAAATCTGCCTTTTTCTCAGATGCTCAATAAGCTTTTGGCTGTTAAATACAATAGTGGACGTTTTCCTACTGCCTGTTTTCATAAATTGAACGCTGTCTTTCTCTCTAGCAGCTGCTGTCATCAAAATGAGAAGGTCAGTGTCTTGTCCTACAATGGTAACAGACGGCTTGCTTTTTGCAGGTTTCAAAGCGACATATATAATTTCAGTGTCTGCATCATCTGCTGCTTGAAATGCCGCAATACCATGTATCGCATATTGTTGTAGTAATGCAATCATTAGTCTATTTTTGTTTTGAGGATGAACAAAGAAATCTTCTTGTGCAGTAGTAACTTTCGTGTTTGGCTCCATATCTCTCTTCATTACAACATTCGTTGATTCACGAGGTGATAGGTAACAAACATCTTTCCACCTATTGCATGAAATATCCCCAAGCCATCCAATGCCCTCACATTTACATCGCCATTGTCAAAGACAGACTGCATGAATGCATTGTCCTGGATCTCTGGTTGTCTACATTGTGTATAATAAACAATTTTGTTTTTAATGTTCTTTCTTTTATCAACAAAACGGGTCTTTTTGCCTGTTCTCAGCACTTGGGATACAATGTCGCAAATCAATAATTTAACAACATTAAATCATATAAAACACTTCATTCTCTTATTGTACAACTCGTGACCTTTATTTTCGTGCCTGCATTTTGTTTCGACCTTGATTATAAACCAACTTATGTTTTTTTTTGTACAGTGTGTCAACGGCAGCCATTTTCAAAGATGGCGGCGAAAGCAACGGCAGGAAAGTTGGGGACATTTGATATGTTACTCAGGATGATGAGTTTTACTTGTATGCCAATTTTCAGCTTTCTCATAATTTTGCCCGGGTCGAGTCGTATTCTTACTAGACTACATTTATGTTCTAAAGATACATAAGATGTGTATTGTGTGAATCTTGTGGTGTAACATTGGTCTGTAGATTAGCATCACTTTAACAATGAAGTTTGATTAAAAGCTATTTACAACTGAAACAATCTGATGTTAGGTGGACTTTCACGGATTTGTTTTATGGATTGGTTGGTTATGTTATTGGTTGTTAACGCAACGCTCTGGTTGACATCGTTTTGGGGAAACTTCGGCACATTACTGGCATCTGTTATCTGGGTTTACCTAAAATCAGACGGACAGATTTCATTATAGCAGGAAGAAAACTTTAAGATATAAAATGGAATGTAACATTATTAGTTGATGCCCTGCGGTGGCGCAGTGTGGTAACGCGTTTGCCTAGTGTGCCGTTAACTTGGGTTCTACTTCCAACGGTGCAAAGAACGCTTATTCAGAGATCTCATAAAGATCTCACTGCAGTCCAGGGTTTGGTTCCCTAGGCCTTAAGAGGTTTGGATTCCTCGGAAAACAGTAGGTCCGGGCGCAGCATGACCATTGTAGTCCTCGAGCCATAAAACCCACAAACAGACTAAGCTGAGATCATTAGTTGATTTTAATAGGCTCACGATAATTGATAAAAGTTCATATATTTCAAACTGTCACAAGAATGCTATTTATTGAATTAGTAATTGTGGAAATCAAGTCAGTATTTTTGTTTTTTAACCATAATTATTTATGATTCGTTATGTTAAGAGGTAGTTAAGCACATACTGTAAAAAATACATTACATGCAGTTAAGTGCAAGAAATAAGCCATTACATTCTGAAATCATGATGTATAAAAAGTTAATAGCCAGCAGCTGATTTTTTTTAACTTCTGTAAAATTTGATTTATGTTATCTTTGCGTCGGCTGATTCAAGTTCAGTTTCATTAAATGACAAGTCCAATTGTATTTTGAAGAACAACATTTTATCACTTATTCTTTTCTTTTGTACGGTTTTTCAGTGTCTGTACGTACAATTATGAGTATCATCTGCTTCATATAAATATTTTTGGAAATAAGAATTGGTTAGCAACTTGTTCCGATATAAGCTTGCCTCCCTTAATAAAACTGGGTGTAGAACTTTTACCAATTTAGTGAGCAAGTTGTTAATGCTTTAGAAACGTACCATTGTTTATACATCATAAAACAGGATGTCATCGTTATTATTTAAACCCTGATATTTACATAGTCATTCGTCGGCTAAGAAAAAAGTATTGTTATATGGTTCAACCTACTTTTTGGTGTGAAATATTTGTCTTTTTTTAAAAAAAAAAAGGTTTATTTTCTTTAGCTGCTTCCTTTTGGATGATCGTGGTTACTTGATCGCTCACCCGGATTTGATTGAACCAACAGGTCGAGGTCCCGTTGAGCAGCAGCACATTACACATAAGGTATTTCATGATATGATACGTTCACAAAATTTTTGTTTATTTAGTTAATGGCAGATTATTTAACTAAGGACTGCTACTTACAGTGAGTTTTTACTTTGATAATTGCAGTTTCAGATCCTTTTTGCCAATTATGTGATGCCACTCATAATTTTAAAAGTATTTTACACATTTAAAATTATTCTAGATTATTAAAAGTATTGTGTTTTATATATATACTGTATTCAATAATGCAGTAAAATTTGCTATAATGTGATCGTTGCATTTCTTAATAAGGTTGCCTTACAAAAAATAATGTTCTAAAAATAGGAGGATTTGCTGGAAATATAGGATTGGGTTTTTATGTAAAAATCCATTTACTACTAGAACCAGAATTACTTGCAGTAAAAAAACAGCAAAATTTGCATGCAACTATGCATTAAAACAACTGAAAATATGCATTTGTATGAACTTTTAATATAAATATGCACTTAAAGGGAATAAGCATGTACCTAAAATGAATGACTGTGTACATAAGCATCTTTTAACTTTAAAATCGTATGTCCTGTGTTTTAAAACAGTTTTATTTTTAATGGCTGAATAGAAATATTCGATATACACAAAACAATATGCTTTATACAGTACAATATTTATTATGGCTTATTGTAATCTATCGCTCGATATTCTGCACAGCTAAGCTTATCCTCTATCATTAAATAGCACTTTTATAACAAAAGAGTCCTTTCCATTGTTATAGAGGTTACTAGATAGCATTTATAAAATTTTGTGGATTGTCTGTTATGTATAGATTATCCATAAAAGACTATCACCCATGTCTATCATTGTCAGAATGATATAGAATTTTATTTACCTTGTTATTTTACACTATTTTGTTTTAATCTGACTTTGAGACAACTACAAATCGAGTAGAATAGAACCAAATCTTCAGTTTCTCTAATAATGATAGTGGCTATAATTCAGCTAGGACAACATTTTTGGTATCCTGGGACCCTTACTAGACGTGTACATATACAATTTCCTTTCCCTTTCTGCTCAGATAAGAGTAAATGGAGAGTTCAGCTTTGGCGCTGTCAGGATATTTTTTTGAATAAAGGAATAATAAAATTCTTGAAATTACCAAAACCCTCAAAATATGCCTTTATTCTGGAAATTCATAATTTTTATGCATTTATATGCACAAATGCTAAAAAGGGCTAAAATATGCAACTGCATATAATCCAGGCTTTATTTCTCATATCCAAGTTTTTAATTTATGTTAATGAAATGGCTAAATTAATATTGTTTAATTGCAAAGAATGGAAAGCAGAAGGAAAACAATTACGAAGGGCACCACTGCACGTAGCAGTTTTTGTTGTCACCCCAGTCCTCCGTATTAGATTTGCTCAAAATTTTATTATGTATAAAATTTTTCAAAATTCAACCATACCTGCTGTTCTATCTGTTGAGATTGTGTGAGCCACTTCACAAATGAATTCCCCATTAATATTGAATACAAACGCCAGGTTGTTATTTGTTAATTGGTGGAGATGATGGAACCTAACTGTGAGCTCGTTTGTATCAGCAGGTTGCGGAAGTGGTGAACACTTCTCTTTTAATAACTACAAAGGAGCGAGTTTTTATTTAGACAAATGATGAAAGCACAATACCAGCAGCTTACACAATAACGTGAGAGGTATGCCATTTTTTTGCCAACCAGATATAATCCTGAGGTTTAGTTCCCTCAGCAGAAGAGATTTGGATTTTGTAGACTTTGGCTGGTCTCAACGCAACATGACCCGTGTTGTTCTCGTGCCATGAAGACACAAATGATTTTTGATTTTTTTTTTTAAAAGAACCTAAAGGAAGAACATAATTATTCAAAGAATTGGAATTGTGGCCGTGGTTGCTGTGCTAATGGTTTGTTTCTTTGAAGTGTGGTAGGGTAGTGTGTCACTTTAGAGCCCCACCGCTATTCTAACAGGTGTGGCTTAAATCCTGCACTCCAAAATATGCGTATGGTCCCCTTCTTTTTAGCTAAGGCCCTTCTGTGATGGCATGTTTCACCTAGCATGCGATTATCCCGAGTTTAACTCCCAACTGTGAAATAAAAAGGATGCTTACTGCCTTCTCACCATAGTCTGGGTGGTTGGTTCCCTATGCCTTACGAGGTTCACATGTCTCAAAAAACTGCAGGTCCTGGCACAGCATGAGCTTGTGCTGTAAAAATGACACAAAACCTTTTTAGTTATTAAAATAAAACATTTTGTTGGAACGTTGCACCCTGGACCTATGCCTCAGTTTACCCACGGAGTTCAGCTCTATTTGGTTATTCAGAAATAATGTTTCAGCTATCAGTCCTGGCTTGCACATGATACCCAAAACAATGTTGGGACATAATTGTTCCACGTACATGATCTGAAGCACTGAATTTCAAATAAATGAGTGGCACTGAATTTCAAATAAATGAGTGGCCTTGCAGTGGTACGTACAGTGTGGTAACACATTTGCCTGGTGAGTTGTTATCTTGGGTTCTACTCCCAATGGTGCAAAGGACGCTTACTCAAAGATCTCATAAAGATCGCACTGTAGTCCAGGCTTGGTTTCCTGGGCCATAAGAGGTTTGGATTCCTCGGAAAACAGTAGGTCCGGCACATCATGACCATTGTAGTCCTTAAGCTGTAAAACCAAAATAAAAAAAAAAAAAAATGAAATGAGTGCAGATCCAAAAGTGAATGCTTATTTTCTTATCTTCAAATGTCACAGTTGTTTTGATTTCAGGAGCCTCTTGTGGCCAACGATCTATTGAACCACAAGGAATTTGTTTCCAAGAAAGTCTGCAACAGTTTCAGTGACAGAACTATACAGAGATATTATCAGGTACTTCGTTCTTTGAGCTTTGTTATATGATGCAAGCCCTCATGGTGTAATGTGTAAGTTGGAGCTGAAATTGTGATTATTATCTCATTGCATATGCTCTATTTACAGCTCAACACTAGCTTGCAAGGTGTGCTGAAGAATCAAGTTCACGGCGAGCACTGCACTAAGTATCACGTAAGTTGCAGTTTGTCTTTTCCACTAAAATAGAGCGTTCTTTGAAGTTCTCAATGTAACTCAGTACAATTCGCATGCCAAAGGAGATTTTACACAAAAGGGAATACTTACGGCTCTGCATCCCAACTTCGATCTGAAGTTTGCCTCCAAGTATACTTAGTTATGTGTGAAGGCATCTCAGAAGTCCCGTTAAGTTATTGGTCCCATCTCAGTTGGCCTTTATGCAAACCTGAGCCATACAATTACAAACAGTGAATAGAATCTGTAACTTGATCGTAAATGATTAAAAGTTATGAATTTGTGTGAATAGTTGGGTCTGGCAGATTCATAGGCATATTTCATGTTGGTATATTTGTATTACTTTTTTTTTTATTGCCTAACCTACTGCTTTTATTATTTATGAGTATCAAGAACATGACAATGGGCAGCACGAATGCAGTGAACTAGTACATTATGAATTCAATCTATTTACGTTCATTAGGTATGAAATTTGCGTGTTCACATGAGACAGGGTCCATAGCTTGTATTGGAATTGTCTTTCCCTGTGTTATCAATGTTCTTTTTATATTAAAACAACGAATAAATTTTTTGTTTCTGGTTGGAATGAAAAGAAGGGGGGGGGGAGTCTTTTTATTCATTTTTTAATGGTCTAAAATTTTCTGTGTCCTTAGGGTTAATGAGTTTGCGATCTATTAGGTGCAGAAAACACAAATACAGTAAAACCTGTCTAAAGTGACCACCCTTAGAATTGGACTGCAAAGGTCACCATGGGCAGGTGATTACTATACATGACAGACTTTGGTATGGGTATGACTAAGTCCCTACCAGTTCCCCCTTATAAAGAGTGGTCACTTTACCAGGTTCTGCTGTATGTTAAAAAATGAAAGAAAGATCTGATCCATCAAAGATTAAACTTAAAGTATGGGCTTTGCGGTGGTAATTCATTCACCTAGCTGCCCTTATCCTTTGTTCAACTCCCAACAGTTTAAAAAAAAAATAAAAAATTATACTGACTGATTAATAATCATAAGCGTAGAGTTATATGGGCACGTGGGGCTTAAACCCCCCCCTCCCCCTCCAATAATTTGAAATAAATTGCAATTTTACATATACTGTAATGTATAAATGTACATAATATGTGTTTGCCCCCCCGCCCCCCAATAATTTTGAAAACTTTATACTGATGCTCACTGTAGTCTGAGGGTTAGTTTCTTAGGTATAAAAAGTGTGGATTCGTCAGAAAACCATAGGTTTCAGTGCAGCATGGCCCTTACTGTCCCTGCACCTTAAATTCGTAAACACACTTACAGCAATGCACATGTCAAAGCTGCTTCACAGAGTTGTGAAAAGTTTCAGAGTTTTATGAAAGGAAATTTCTTATTTCAATGGGATTTAATTACCTCCCCTGTTTTCTGAGAGAATGCTGTGAATCTTAGCCTCATTGAGCATGTGTACAAGAAAAATAATTCCTAGAACTAATCCAAATCTAGTGATCTGCCAGGCCCAGTCCGTTTATCGGACTTTGGTAGGCGTGGTGAAAGCTGGTCACCCAAAATTCTTAGCTAGATAACAGAAGGCTGTTAAAGATCAAGGAAATATCCTCATGAGCTGAAAGTGGGTCAAAATACAGCAATTTTGACTACCACCTTTATAACTACTGGACTGTGTTTGGTTCGTAATGTACTTGCATGTACGTAAATGTCTAGTACACTTGGCCATCAGTCCTGTAAGATACTATGGATTAAAAATATACATACATTCAAGTTGCAATAACAAGAAAACGGCTTCAGACAAACCTGGAAACTTGGATACCCACTCAGTGGTAAGTGGGTGACAGCTAGATATAATTGCATTTATACCGTTGAGTCCCAGTGGTTAAGGTCAAAGATCGTCACGTTCATTCCCAGTGGCTTGGGTTATACTCCCATTCCGCTGTAGTGGTAAAATGTTTACCCAGTATGGTGGAAACTTTGGTTTGATTCTCAACTGTGCCTGCCCCCCTCTCCACAAAGAAAACGAACATTTGTGAATTAACTACTCTCTGTAGTCCGGAGATCGATTCCCTAGGCCCTTAAGCAGCTCAGATTTCTTGGAAAACTAGGCTCCCGTCACAACGTGACCTTCGCCGTTCTTGCACTGTAAAATACAAACATAGTAAGCTTGGTTGTGTGTAAATAGCTCAGTTCAGAAACTGCTAAGCTGTTAGTACCATTCTAAATGGTGTATATCGCACATAAATAAACTCATCGGTGTGTTTTGCCTAAGTCTAAAATTTTTGTATTACTTTCAGGTTATGGCTATACCTGGCACTAACATCTTTCTTGGCATTGTGAATCGTACCTGTGATGGTATTACAGCGTTTTGTCCCTGCAGTGTGGTAAGATGATTGGTTCAATTGATCAACAGCATAACAATGCTAAGTGTGCTACATGTAGTTCATTGATCGGTATAACATTCATAATTTACTTAAGTGTTTTGTAGCTAGAAAAATACAAGTGTTTTTACTGTAATGATATTCCTTTAAAATTTGTTACTTTCTAAATACTGTCTACTTGTCCTAAAAAGGTTTTGACTACTGTTGCTAAAACGTACTTTGCATGCATTATTCTAACTGTGACATAATAGTGCATCATCCCAAATGTCATAAATTAATATGTAAATGTCAAGCTTCTTTATTTCCGTACATAAAATGATGATGCGCTTTATGAATTTGGCCATGCTTGGATGATTGTGAAGTAATAATCATGATGACGTACAGTCATTTATTAGGCCAAATATGACTGTCATCGTGATATTTACAACAAAACACTGTACATTCTGTCTAATTTCCATATCTTATGGCCAAACATGGAAAATATTTAGTTTAGTGCTGGCAAAAAGAGGCACTTATTATCGTAGACTGCACTATCTCTTTACCCATCTTTGTTCCATGGAATCACTATTTTTCCAGCGCTTTTCTCATTTTCTAATCGTAACCAGATGTATCCCTCTTCCAGGTCACATGCTTCACCAAAAAACACTCCTTCACATCATGAGCACAATCCTCCTTGAACAGTAGTTGACTGTCATTAAAATAGTTGGGAACACTTGCTATCATCTTAACTGCCATTTAAACACATTCGTATAAATGCTACTTGCACCTATGTGTTGCATGGTTATTTAAATTTAACGTGAATTTGGATCATCCATGCCTCGTAATGAATATATCAAAACACTTCTTTTTAGACCGATCGACTCTGTCTGAACTGTCATCGAATGGAACCCACAGAATGCGAGTGTCCATGTGAGTGTCCGCTGTCATTGGATCTTTGCTCTGGGAAACTAATCAACGGAAGCAACAGGTTGGTGATTGCTCAATAGTACATCTGGACAGTAGTGCCACATATCAATTGTTTGTGCATCAACCTTTTTTTTTTTGTTTTTGTTCAGATACCCCACCTGTCCCCAGTTCCCTGAAGAGCCTAACTTGCCTTTGGTGGATCAAGTATTCCTGGAAGCTTTGCCACCCTGTTACGAGTACCACTGTTCCGCACGATTAGAACTGAGGTATGTCTGATTGGGCTTTCAGTGAGGTGAAAGCTTTTACCATACTTGCCGTTTACAGCAGCATAATAAACTTCATACCAATCTTTTACTGTATAGCCAAATATTTGCATTGTTTTCACATTTATCTCTCTTATTCTATATATTGTTTGTGTTTATGGTCTATTAGTAACTATTATTTTAAAGTTGATCCTTTAAAGACCATCTGCACCACCACACCCTTGTTTTCTTTCACTTTTCAATGCTTGTCCCTAATGTATTTCAACCTTTGGCCTGGAAACGGGAAGTATTGCTAGAGAAATTGATATTGAAAAACCATGACAGTAGAATCAGTGTCGAACCTTATACCATATTTGTGTAGAGTCGTCTGTTTTGATTTGTTTACATATCCAAAAGGTGATATCCGAAACATGGGCTGCAAACAGCTGTTCTCCGATCTGTTTAGTAGGTATCAAATGTGACTGAATATGTTGGTGCAGCCTTTGAAAGTGTGTTGTTGTGGAGGCAGCAACTGCCAAAACTATTCTGAAATTTCACAACAGAAATCCCTGCTATCAGCTTAGTGCTGAAATATAGTTTAATTCCTTAACTTTGTGATTTGTGCAGATTTGCTCAGTGTACTGCAGAGCCTGAATTCTTCCAGAACATCATCATCACTCTGGAATCCACAAAGTTAGCAAACAACTTGTGGATATAAGAAGTGTATTGTAAAATTCTGTTGAATTTCATGCCAACATCTTTGGCAAAGAACAGGCAGACAGTGCCGAGAAGGTAGCAACTGGACAACTACATAATTTTATTTCTTGATTTGAAAACTTGAATCTCATCCTTTTTTAATGAAAGATGGCAGATAGAGTGAGGCAAGCAAATTTTGAACAAATTTCGCTTCATGAAGCCAAAAATTAAAATATAGCAGTCTAGTAATAGGAATAACTATAAAGACGAAATAGTCCTCACTGGTCACTGGACATACACACTTCTTCCACCATTGTCTGTTAAATTGAGAAGACATTCGGATGTATGCTGCATGCAGTGAACCTTTAAACATTCATGCACTTTTTACATATTTTATCTATTATTTAAAAATTTTCACGAACATTGAGCATTAGTTTTTAATCAAATTGATTTTAACCTCAATCGTATTTTATCCAATATCTTTTATTTTTCAATCTCTCTCGATTTTAGTGCATTATTTTTTTTAGTATATTCATTATATTCCTTACCCTTGTGTCATGTCCTATTTCATCACTTATAAAAACCACATGTTCAACTTTACCTTTGTTGGTACAGAATGGTGTTTGTTGTTCTCATGTCCTGAAAATTCAAGCAAACTAACGAATAAAAAAGAAGTGCCATTGATATGAGTCACAAACTAACGGTTATAGACCATATCATCAGTCTTGCGAGTGGGTATAACATTCTAGAATAACTGTGATGTTCAAAATTTTATTTTAAGAAGTTATTTTGCCATATTTAGGGACTGTTTTGGAATTCTGGGTTGTGAATGGTGTCAGTTGGAATCGGATGGTACAACACCACTGTCAGGCAAGTACTGCACAGACCAACGTAAGTGTTTTGGAGGGATCTTAGGTGCAAGAACACCGTATGCAGATGAAATAATTGGTAAGATTTTTAAACTTTATTTTTATCACGGCTGCATGAATCAATATTCATTTTTATTAATGGCCTTCTGTTTGTCTGCACTTTTTTGCAGATGGTATTCCAGTTGAGCAGTTTTTGATCTTCAAAAGTCCCGTTGGTCCCGTTGCTGGTGGGTTCATGGTGTTTTTCCTGGTAATGGCTCTCGCTGTCTACTGTTATCGAAATCGCGTACGAAGGGGGAATGCCTCGCAATATAGTATTTCGTTACCAGATACTAATTTGCGGATGACTCAGCTCAATAATGAACCGGACGAACCGGAAATGTTCCATGAAGCAATTAATCCAGGTAATAATGATTCAATACTTTTTGTAGTTGAAAATTTTGAGATCAACTAATATGGTTAGCTTCCATTTAAAAAGTGCCTAGTTCCTAAACACTCCTATGGCTTAAATTATGTGGAACTTGTAAAAAATGTGGAAGCTTTTTATATTTTTTAATAGTATTAAAAATATACAGCTGTGTTTAATTACAATGTAAAAACACAAATGATCACAATTAAAACTTTGAAGGTTTATGGCTATTTTGGAAGCATGCAGGCTTTCTTCTTCTGAACCAAAATGGCACTGATGGCAGTCACATGCGGGAAGTCCACTGATGCCAATGCGTTAGTTGTAAATCATTTGAAGGAAACCATTTGTGAGTCCATTACCACGTCTCTTGCTGTAGGAGAAATGAAGTTTCTCCTATTTGGAGAAATTTGTCAGGAAAATGCAAGTCCACTACCCAAAAGTGTAGTAGCGATAACACATTCGTCTCTCATACCATTCATTCAGGTTCAATTCCTAATGGTATGGTAGAACGCATGTTATTTTTGTGTCCACCATTTTTTATAGTTTGATTGCATTGGTAACAGCTGTTTCGGTTTCTCAGAAATCTGTTGACCACGACACAGTGCGACCTTTGCACCTTAAAATGCAAGCAGACGAGCATTCGTTTTAGACAATATTTTTGACGAATAAATTGCGCTTTCCACCTACCACACATCACTTATTCGTGGAATGGGAATAAGAATGATTATTCCATTAATGAGACAGGCTATACACCTTAGCCTCTTTAACGAGCATCATTCTCATTCAGGTTAGAAATTACTAGCTTTTTGGATTTCGTTTTGTTGCCAGACAACGTTAGAAGTGTGGATTTTTTACATTCCAAAAGGTGGAAATCGCTGTTAGTTGTCAGAAATTCTCTGTGGAATTGTAGGTGCCATTCCCCTGGTACATGCCAGTGGTTATGGTAGCCACTTTCACAGGGATTCTATGCACTTGGAAAGCCTGGAGTTGTTAGGGAATTTGAAATCGTCTCTAAAGGTCAGGGAAAAATGAGGTTTTTGGTCAAACCTAGTGAAGTCAGGGAAACCTTCCTAAAACTTCTGTGTTGAATAACTAAAATTTCCATGAACAAGAAGCTATTTTGCCCCAACCGAAGTTTAGTTGATAATCACTTGTGATTGGTCAGGGAATCTTACGTGCAAAGTCAGGGGGGAAACCTGGAAAAGTTGGGAATTTTTTCCTTCAGTGTGAGTGAGAACCCTATTTTCATGCCTGCTGGGTTTATTTTAAATTCCAGTGAACTTGGTTATGTGTAAATGTGTCATGGTTTGGCAGTCATATTAAGCCATCTGTCTCATCTCAAACCATATTTGGTATTTAAAATGTATATTCTCATGCACCTGATCTATAATTGCCCTGCGGTGGCGCAGTGTGGTAACACGTTCGCCGTTAATCCGGATTCGACTCCCAACAGTGCAAAGAACGCTTACTCAGAGATCTCACTGCTCACTGTAGTCCAGGGTTTGGTTCCCTAGGCCTTAAGATGTTTGGGTTCCTCGGAAAATTGTTGGTCCAGAAGTTTGGATTCCTCGGAAAACAGTAGGTTCCGGCGCAGCATGACCATTATAGTCTTTGAGCTGTAAAACCACAAACAAACGAACAATCATCTGTAGTTCAATTCCTTAAAAAAAGAATTGATAGTTATGGTTTAAAGGTCGCTTGAGTCTGTCCCATTCAATTTAGCTGTATGAGGAACCTTAATATATAAAATCTTTATTAAAAAAAAATAGTCCAAAGAATTCTGTATTTTACAGCTATGTATTTGCATTTTCTTATGTAATGTTGTTCTGTGGTAAATTCTGTTTATTTATTTAATTTTTTTTTCAGTTATTCCTGCTTGTCAGCTGATACCTCGTGCAGAAAGCATTGTTGTTTCACCTTACCGAGTACACACCAATTACCGCCGTCCAGCTGGCGGTGACAGTGATCATGGTTACAGTACCATGACTCCTCATGAGGACTCGGAACACATGCCGTACTTTGAACCCTTGCTTATCGGGAAAGACAAATTTTTCGTTCCTGCTTCGCAGCAATCACTTAGTAGCTGCAGTAGGACGTCATCACCTATGTCTCACTATCCCCAAACTGTACCTCCAGTGACGTACATAGGATCGCCATCCAAAACAAAGGCGGACATTTGTACGGCCCCGTGGAACAGTAAGAAGGAGGCCATGCGAACCCATGGCTCTCACATGGTTGCTCAAGTTGAAATTCATTCAGAAAATGTGCATTAAAACTTGACAGCTTCTCATCTAAGTAGTTGTACAGTTTGCCAAATCGATTATGTACCTAGCTTTGTGTGTGTGTGTATGTGATTGGATGAACCCTATGTGTTTGACAATATTTCAGCCTCGCAGTCCCCAATGTTCCATTAGTCACATTGTTATTAGTGTTTGTCCATCTTGATGAAAGTGAGTGGAATTCTCCCCTCATAACTTCTTCCATATTTAAAACCAGTTGTTCAAGGTGCCCAAGAGTCTGAAACCAATGGGATTTACACTATGTTCTTCAGCTTGTCCACCCTGCCACTCTAACAATTGTTTGATCGGTGTAAAAGTAACAAGTTTGCTGTTTTCGCAGAAAAAAAAGACTCAATTTCGGCTCACTTTGGTACAAGCATCTGTTGTTTTTTCTGTGGATTTGTGTTCCAGGGTTTGGTCTTGTAGTACGCTGGACGTTCAGCTTCCCAGGAAGACAGTAGGTCCTCGCATCAGATGTCCTTGTACCATAAAACAAAACCACTTCAACCATATTCCCCTTTTGTTTGCCATATTTGTTTTCAGTATATTAGAACTGGCAATGTTACAAGCCTAGCTAATTCTCTTCCTAAAATTCCCCTTTCTGATTAGTTGGTCATAAACAGCCACTACTGTCTTCTGAGTCCATCCCAAATGTAGTATGAAGGACTAACTCTAATCATTTCATCCACACTGTTAATGCTGTTTACCGCTTGTATATACAAAAAAAAAAAAAAAAAAAAAAAAAAAAAAAAAAAATAAAAAAGCGTTTATGCCATTGGTTCCAGACTTTCTGTAGTTTTAATTATTAGGAGATGGTGGTACAGCTCCTGTATTGTGGTTTAAGAAGGAAAGCTGGCTTTCCAATGAACCTACTGTATACAAGACCACTTTAAGGTGCAGGAGAGATCTGATGTCAGGGCAATGTAGTCCTCTTTATATTCTGTCAACATAACTAAAGATAATTTTTTTTTTAAATGGCCAAACTGTAGCCTTTCCTTGGAGTAATTAAAATTTTTATTTGGTGTAGTCAGTGATATCTTGATGCCCCCATGATTAATAACTTCAAAAGAAAAGATCGTTTGTAACCTAAAGGTCACAATAACCTTTTAGTCTCATTCTATTTAGTTTTGATAGTGGCCTCAGAAAGCAAAACGTTAAACTAATTAATGAGGACTTTACCATATTATATAAGCGAAAAGTATTATTTGAAAGATATTTCTTGTATAGCACTCGTAGAGTGTGGTTGGAAGATTCGATTTTTCTTCTTTTCACAGGTACGAACAATCATCATTCATTGCTAATACTAATTAGTATTTTCTAAAAAATCATATAAAATCGTCTGATTCATCTTCAGATGTAAAAGTTTAACGAATTTAATCTCTGGCTCACTAACCTGAGTGTAAATTTAGGAGCTAAGGCAAACGTTCTTAAATACAGTAAAATCTCTGAACGGCAGATGTCGGGGCTTGAGTATGTCTCCAATATCAGGATGTATCTTTCAAGGTACGATACCTTATTTTATTATTATTGAATATCATTAACTTCCGAAGAAGGTATTCACTTTGAATTGTTCCATACTGTAGCATTGCGGCATGTATCTGTCTCCACTATCTTGATTTATGGTGCAAGGATAAGATAATGGTCCGTTCTGTTAAACTACAGTGCAAGAACTGATAACATCAGGTACAAGGTGGTAATATAACTCGTCAGGCAATGAATGGTGCAGTAGTTAGTCATAACAATAACAAAGAAAATTTATTTAATGAAATTATAAAAAAAAATATTTAAATTTTTAACTTACAAATGAAACACATCTCTTCTTTTTTTTTTTTTGCCAGTAACCATCGTCGTTAACATACTTCCAATGCTAAATGTGATTAGAACAAAATTCGCATAAGTATGCTATTACAACTCGCATACTGTAGCCATTAGTGGTCAGGGTAAAAAGAACAATACAAAATAAATGGTAAATTTAAAGCGTTATTCAAAAAACAAAATACGCTTACTGACCAACAGAGAGAGAGGAAGAGAGCTGCCTAATCTAACTCGTTAAATATAAGTTTAGAGTTGCATGACATCATACAAACTGTTGCCATACAACATAAGAACATTAGCACTTAAAACTATACAGACATTTTTGCCTTTACATTAAACTAGCACAACAGTAGTGCGCTATCGCACTAAGTTTATTAAACCGGTGCTTAACAGTACGTCACATATCCGCTATTTGAGATGGTTATTTAATAACAAACATTGGAACTAGGAATTAGAAAAGTGCCAACTATTCGTGAATGCCTCTTGAAGATTTTTTACTAAATATATATATATATATAAAGTGATGGGACACATACATAAGCAGCCTGTCTTGACCTGCCCTATCTTAAGGCATAAAGCTATAAAACAATTGGTATGTTTGACCATTCATTGCAATGTATTTAATTACTATCGTTTTGTGCTGTTGGGTTTGCAGCTCTTTGTTTTGGATCCTTCTGGTATTAATCTGTTTGAACTGTTTTGCTGACCAAACGTTGTGTAGGCAGATAAATAAAAAAAAAGGCAAATCGTTTAGAACTGTCCAACACAAGTCATTATTTATGTTTTCTAAGTCTGTCTCCTGATAGTTAAAACTATCGTTATTTTTCTATCTATTAATTACAAATTACTTCGCAAGTGGAAAATGTCTCGTCAGTTTTTCTTGATATATTTGAATATCTTATTAAGATCCATACATTTACTACACTGGTGCTTAAAATGTGAGGATGATCCGTGAAAACAAAACAATCCACAGTACTGCCATGAAAGCATTATCTGTTAAAACGGTTGTGTAGTTGCATAAATTCAAAGCAAAATTTTCAAATTAATGTGGAAAGTGCAAAAATAATGGCCGTACGATTTCATAAAGGTTGTACGTTTGTCTATCATATCTTTAATGGGGATATAATGTCAATGATTGTGTAGAACATGTGCCATTTTTCTCTCTCCTCCATTGTTGGTGATGTAGTTGTGTAAGCAACAGTGGTTTGGAATTGTGAGGGAAAGCTGTAGGCATAGCATAACCTTAGCTATTCTTGCGCCATGAAACAAAATATGCAATATCTGAATTATTCAGCCGAGAAGAAGAGGTTGCAAAATTTCTTAGTCCTCCGTATTAGAGATCCTAAAACCCATTAATACAACGAATTATCGATCTCGGCAGCCATATAGATTTTGAATTCCTTATGCCGTTTATGAGACGTAATTAGTTTCTCAGGAAGTTGGTTTGTTTGTGCATGTTAACTATATGTGATTGTATTTCCTTCAATGTTTTGCGAATCAAGAATGGCTTTGTATATCATCCTTTAACTTGGAGCAGCTGTGTATCATGCAACCTAAATTGAGGCTGGCCCTTCCAATTTCCAAAATATGTAGTTTTTATTGTCTACCGTGTCATTTTAATGTATGTTTTTATGAGTATTCAAACACCATGTTCAGAACCATTAAATTTAAGACTATATTGTAACATAGTTACATGGTGCTACTACCATGCTTTGTCTTCCAGCATTTTATTTCCTTTTTCTGGCCTTGTATTACTTTGTTTTAAAGTTGGGTTGATGTCTCTAAAATATTATGTTATGAATTTTGTAATGAGACGTTGCATGTGAACTCAAATTATATCAGTGCTGTAATGTGCATTAATGTCTTCGGTAATAACCATAATGATGAAATACAAACCCATGTATGAAGGCATTTAAAGCTCAAAAATACATACCCTGAATGCACTACTTGGTTTACTATTTTGGCATATTACTGAAAACTAGCTTTGTTTTTAAGAAGCACAATTACTTCATTTGTATTAACTGTGACACTTGCCCATTTCTTAGGTTTTGGGTTTAGATAATTCCATTGATTCAAAACTAAATATCTCATGGAAGAATAAGAACGTTTGGATTTTTGTGGTGTAAGAGCATCTGGGCTATACTGCGCCAAGAAAAAAAAAAGAGTAAGAAATACTGTGTTATTACATTACAAATGCAATAGTCACTGCTCCTAGCTTTCCAAAAAATTTCATGTGTAACCCAGTCTTCCAATCATGCATTGTAGTTTTCATATATCTTTTAATTGCAATGATCTCATTCTTAATTATTAAAAGTGCATATTTCATTAATTACAGTCCATAAAAATACATTCAACCACCCATTAATTGCATTGATGCAGGCATGTGCCAATGGGGGATGGAGCAGCAGGGTTTTCTGCCCTGCCAGTTTTGAAAGTGGGGGGGGGAGGCATATTTTGCCCCTGACTTTTGAGAAATACTCTTAAAATTTTAACTTTAAAAGTAACGTTAACCTTTAGCTTATGGGGCTGGAAAACAAAAATTTGCCATTCTATGGGGGGGAATGTCACTCCCCCCCCCCTACAAATCAACCTAAGTGGCACCTGAAAGCATTGCTACATGGAGTCAGGAGGGAGGTGTAGCTGTGTTTAAGTACAAATAAATAACATCAAATAACTTTAGTGGGCATGTATGTGTAATAGCAGATTGTTGACTTTCCTACAAAACAGTGAAGAGGAGGAAAAGGGTGGGAGGTCTTGTTGCCTTTATTTCGTCCCCCTTTATCACCCCGATCAGGCTATTTGTACTATTAAACTGGTCATTGACTTGGGAAGAACACGAAAGTGGGAAAAATCTCCGGGATGGGGATTATCCCAGTCCCGTTCTTTTGGAAGGTAAATCTGTTGGGATATACGTCATCCCACCCATAAACTAAAGGTTAACCATCACTCGGGCATGTGCCGGCAGGGGGTTTTGCACCCCCCAGTTATGAAGGTGAGGACGAAAAATATATTTCGTGCCCTCACTTTTGAGAAACACTCTTAAAATTTTAACCTCAACAGTAACGTTAAACATAACTACTGATATAGTGGAGCTGAAAGAATTTTGGATTCTAATTTCATTTTCTGTCAATAGATGTCGGCACCATATCGTCAGTAATGCTGCTTTTAAGTGCCCCTGTGGCATATACATTATTTAAAAAAATTGTCACTTTATCTGTAGATTTTCTTTCAGACTTTGTGAAACCATCGATCTTAATCCGTAGGGATCTGTGAAATTAGTGAAATTGTAAATTGTTCAAGTGGTTGTTGTTTTGTAATTCAGTTTATTTTAACTATTTAATTAACTAATTAACATCTAATTAACAATTAATTTATCAAATTAACATTTTATAATAACTGTTTGGAATTTATGGCAAAAGAAGACGTCTCTCATTCCCCCCCCCACTCTTCAAAACATTGGTACGTCCCTGCACTGATGCAGGTATATAGATATCCTCTTATTTTGTAGCAGGGTTATCCAACACATGGTCTGAAGACCACAATCTGGCCTGCCGATAATTGTTTGGAATAAAAAAAGGTTTCAAAACAAAATTTATTTTTTCCCGGAAATGAGAAAAATTGTGAGGACGATATGGGTGACCCTTTTCCATAGCGCAAGCAAAGAAATAACATATAATCAGAAGAAATTCGTAAAGAAGGCTTTTTTTTATACAAAACTTGCTGAAACTGCTGGCCCTGCTGCTCAGAAAGGTCGCACAACCCTGTTCTGTAGCTTATTAGGTTCCAAAGGTTGGAAGGTCAGGTCTCAGTCATTACCAAAAGTCTGTAAAAACTTTAAATTCATTGAAAAAAGAAGAAAAATTATCGTACTGAAATGTTCCTTGTAGAGTAAGTATTGTCTAAATGTTTTTTTTTGTTTGTTTTTTTTTAATAAAAATTGGAGTTCGAAACTTACTCGTGGGTTGCACTTTAGTCATTTAGAAGGCAATGAAAATAATTACTGATGATTGAAAATAATACAGTGTGTTCAGGTTGTGTATTACACTAACAAGTGTTCGACCTGATTTCCGCGACAAGTTATAACACAATTCGGGCAAGTGACAATGTCCATAACCATAGAATGCAGCATATCCAGGTAGATAGAACTCGCCTTCATGTAAAGTGTTAAGCAAAAACATCTTTACTTTAATTGCAATGTGAACTGGTACTCAGGTCTGCGTAAATGTTACAATGGGCATGATGTTTCGTTTTCACCAAGACGACACTACTTGTTCAACCATTAAGCAGGGTGGGGCACCTGGTCACGTCTTAATTCCGGTAACGACATTTTGTTTTCCATTGTCTTTTGAATGTCTTTAATGTTCCACTTACTGATGATTTTTGAAGTACAATTTTTTATTCTGTCAAAAAAACAAACAAAAAAACTTGATATTTATCATGTAAAGCACACTTCAATGTGATGATTTTTTCTTACTTTATGAATCTTCAAAGTTTTTACAGACTTCTGATTGACCTTATACTCGACTTCTGGTGACATAAGTGACATGAGGTGTAGTCTGAAAGGAACTCTCTTTCTCTCTCTTTTTTAATGTGGTTGTAGCTCGGTAACTGAACATTCGATTGTAGATCAAGAGGTTTCTGGTTCACACCTGATGCTCCCTCCTTCCAATATGTGTTACGATCGCAATTTTCCCTTGCACTATGAAACTTGATTGATCTATTTTTTAATATTAGAGATCTTGTAAAAAACAAAATGGGGAATTTAAAGCAGAAATCTGGATTATTTCAGTAGGATTGAAAACACTCAACACATGGCGGGTTGAGCGTTAAGTGGACCAAGTTCCATTGCAACACATTTTAGGGTAAACCTGTTTATAGTTGGCATATTATCATGATTCCTGTGGACTACCGATAATTACTGCTAGCTGCGAAGGAATAAGAGAAGCATGAACGTGTGTGTTTCATTATTGTAAAGAATAACATGAAGTGCTTGAACAAGTTATTGAGAGAACAACCTAAAATGTGAAACTGTAGCACACTTTTTCTCCAAATATTTCATGGATTAAAAACGCAAGTTTTCATATATTGAAAATAAGTTTTCATGCATTGAAAACACACATTGTCGCAATGCCAAAGAGTAACTGAAAAAATTAACTATGTATTTCTGTCTTTAATAGCTTTGTTGTCAATCACTGTTCGAAAACTAGGATTAGCAATAAAAAACACCAGATATGGGCAGACATTTTAGGGCCTTTCGGTTTCACCTTAAAGAGCACCAAATCTATGTTTGCAACCAAGAACTTCAAAAGTCGGCCATAGGTAAACACTGTTGGGATTCTGGACACAAGTTTAAATTCTCAGAGGCCAAACTTATCACCAAAGTTAATTCTACCTTAGATTTGGACTGATTTGAAACCTTACATATCTTTATGAACAGTGATAAAGTTGTTAACTTCCCGTGTGACAATAGTTTCCTTCCTGGTGTATATAAAAGGCTTTTTGCCGGGTGATGATAGATGGCAACATGGATTCCACATTTAGATGTGTCGAGATCGAACCATCTGCGTTAGAGTTCATACTGTACTTCACTCAGACCTTTGCTTGTTTTGAGAAAAGATTGTCTCCGGGACAATTGTCAACCTTCTACGTTAAATTTAACTGTGTTAGTCATGTTTTTTGTTGCTAATCACAGCTTCATTGTAATTTACTGTGGTATTTGAAAATAGCCATTGCTTTTCTTCTTCGAGTGCTCTGCCACTGTGGTGTTTCAGAAATATGCATTCGGATCTGTAAGAATTCATTGATTTTGAATGTGTATATACATGGTAAATTAATGAGTGTATATCTATGCATTTAATCTACATGTGCTGTACTTAAAATTGGAGGATTTGGTTTTTCATATTTCAAGTACCTATGACAAATTTTCATTAATAGCATTTTGAAATTTTATATTCTTTTATGTATTATAGATTGCCCTCGGGTTCGAACTGAATTTCAAAATATATTTCTGAATATAAGTATTTGATAATTTTTTAAAATTTGTAATGTAGCATTTCAAATATTTCATTCCTCCCCTCGAGAAAGGAATGGTTGTAACGAGTGTGTATGTACAGGTAGCTTTAAACTCTCTTGTATAGCTAATGCAACCAAATGTTTTCATCTGGTTGGGTTGTGGTTATGTTTCATCGTGAAAAACTAATATGCACTTTTTAATATCACCAGTACATGTCTGCAATGCAATACCTTGCAACAACTTGTGCCATTTGTTGGAGCTTACGCTTTCATAGATATTAATTGTTGATCTGTTACATCGTTGCTTTGTGATGTCACCCTTAACTATGCAAGAAATTTGTTTGAAATGCACGGTATTATGTTTCGTATTCCGATGTAATGTACATGTGTTGTTTTTGTTGAAACAATGTGTTTGTAAATACTTTATACTATACATCATAATTTATAAATTTTAAGCAACTGTTCGTTTGCTGCCACTTTGTTATTGCTGTTAGCTTGGAATGCATTTCAACGACTTCAAAAATGCATTTTTTTGACTGTAATGAAAGGATGCATTTTAAATTTAGTTAAAGTTCGTTTGGTTCGTTGTTGAAGCCTTGTTCGTTAGTCTATCCTCATCACTGTGAATAACAAGTGTGTTTGTTCAAATATTCTACTCATCACCTTATGAGTATATTAGTTTCAATGATGAGTTCTTGTCTAATCTGTATATTTCATAATTTTGAAGATAATTAAGAAGTTAATTTAATTATTCAGTTATTATAGTTTAAAGGAATTGGAGGTTGGTTTATATTGAAATTTCAAGGAGGTGGTATGTGTAATTAAAGGCAAGATATCTGTATTTGTATTTTAATAGTACATTTTTACTTCATTTTTAATATAGAGTGTACTCCGTATTGCCATTTATCCACAATTAATTGTACATTGCGAAACATACCAAAAACTCACTTTCTTAAGTTGTCCCCTCAAATTTTTAATTTTTTAATAATAGGCGCTTGAAATTTCTCATTTCCTATTCTCTCTGTTTATTATTATGTAGCGCTCTTAAAATTGTAATAGTAAAAGAATGAAAGAATTTATTCTATTAGAGCTACCCTCCCTATGCAAGTTGTCGCATGACATTTGTTGAAAACATAAATAGAATGGCGCACTTAAAAAGTAATCGACTGAAAAACATAAAAATTTACCTAATTTACAAAGTCGTGGAGAATTTTAAGAAATATTCATGCATTCGTCCCAAAGAACAGACATACTTTAGCTGAAATTATTGCTAGAAACTTTATAAGTTACCTAATCGCGAGTCACTTTTGTGTCTATTTCACACGATTTTTAAGTCTGCCATGAAATGAGGACTTTTTCTGTAACAAATGGGATAGTAATTGACAGAAAGGACTGAGTATGGTATATCAGTGTATTTCCTATCGAGTTCCGATATACGTCATTGGAAGAGTAAAATTGGCCTATTAATCTTACCTTTAATCTCCCATATTAAAAATGGGAGATTTTTTCCAATTTTTTGTAGTTTTATGAATCCTTGGTTTAGCACAGTGGACACTTTTAGCAAACTATTACGATCGTCTCGAAAAGTATTTCACAAACTAATAGCAATTTCTGTTTACGAACATTTTCAGGGTTTGTACGAGTTCGTTAAATCGGAAGTCCATTGCAATTTTTTAGCCTATTTATTTATACAACTATAGGGAACACTTTGTTTTGAAATGCATATACACGTTAAGCTTGTGATTTTTTTTACTAAAGTCGCATGTATATCGATCGAAACGCAATAACGGCCACGTTTTCCAAATATACAGGCTGGCTGGCTGATCAGGCGGTTCAAAACGAAGTCAATAGTCTATACTTGGCATTTTCACCCCCCTCAGTAAATGGGCTCTTCTCTTTACCATAGTTTTCGTCATCCCTGATGACGAAAACTGTGGTAAAGGTAACTCTGATAAAGTAACCATGCATGAGATTTCAAAATGGGGTAATAAAAACAAAAATCTCCCCATTGCAAACTTTATTTTTCAGTCAGTAACAATTCTCAAAGAGGCATTTGACTCCTTAACCCCCCGCCAATTCACAGTCTCTGAGGATGCTCCTCAACTCCCGTATTAATACGCATTCAAATAAGTTATTTTGTTACCATCTGGAGGATGCGGAATTTTGAAGTGTCTAAGGGTACTCCACACAGAAATGAGTAACGTGTTTTCATTAAATTTTTGATTAAAATGTGAGATTTTCTGCATGGCCGTCCATACATTTCTCCGAATTGAGTTTAAACCTAATCTCGATTACGGAAAGTCCCTTGTGCTAATTGCAACCATCCTCGCCTTGTTGGAAGTTAATGCATTAAGTGTGTGCATCAACATTTTACAAGACAAAACCTTTACATTGCCAAATCCAATCCATGTGCTGGGTACAAATAAGAATGCAATGAATGCTTTTACTGCCACTGTGTTTCATTGTAGGACATGTTCATTTACAACATGTTAAATTTAAAAACGAATTGTGTAGCAACGAGTTTTGTGACTTTTCTCGGGTTTTGTACATTTTTGTGCAATTTTTTTTTTCAGGAAATGTGTGCATTTCGTCGGTTTATTTTGTATTCATTATGTACAGTACGCGGAAGTGAATAAATATTTTTAAGTACGATTACAATTTCGCCTCTGTGTCTATTTTTAAATAACGTCCACAAACATAGATTCCCGTATACGAAATAGCTTCGGGGAGCGTTGTTTTTATATTGTTTCCGCTATTGATTGTAGCTGATATTAATTTGAAATCGATATATGAAGTAATCCTCTATAATCCCGTTTGTGTCCGCCAGTTCCTATCCTTTTCCTGTTAATAGAACAAGCTTGACAGACATCGTAACTGATTTTAAAGTCAATTTCCTGCCCATTGTAAAAATTCCACTTACAGCCATTGTTCGACATAAATTTCGTGCTACAAATAGTCTTCGCTTCGACTTTTGACTTGCGCCTAACTTTTGAGGGATGTCGATTTTCATTTCAATTGGTGAAAGCAGCAGATCAAGTGAGTAAAATTCAATTTCTGTGTGGGCTTATTTATACAGGTGCAGGCCTCCCAAATGGGCCCTTTCCCCCTTAAAAGTCCGGTTTTCACGTTTTGATCTTTTTTTTTTACACTTTTGGTCCCCTTTTTCTCCTATTTTAAACATTTGGGATTCCTCAAAGGCGATTACAGCCGGAAAATGAAGCGAGGCAAGAAAAAATTGATTCTAATCGATAGAAATGATTAATATTGATTAAAATAAGCCATCCCCCTATTTTATCGATTAAAATAATCGATTTTTTGGTATTACGTTGCCTTCGTTTTTAATTTTTTTTTTAATTTTCTTCTCTTCTTTCTATTGGATCAAAATTGAGTTTTTTTTATTTATCAGTCAACGTAAGTTTGGTACGAAACAACTGCATAATTAAAATTGCAGTAATAAAACGACTACACACATAACACTAAAATGAAGTTAGTCATAGAGATTTTGGACCCAGTCATAATTTTTTATACCCAACTTTTCAGGTTTCTTTTTAAACGTAAATTCTCCGATCAATCAACCGTTTATTCTATTTATATAGGTCACGAATGTCTTAAAATAATAAATGGAGTCACGAAAAAACGAGGATACTCGTGATCGATCATCCATCCACGGGTATTTTCACCAAACTCATCCCTTCATTTGAATAACTAATTTTTCATTGCCAGTACTTTTTAAAATTTTCAATACATCAGTAAATGAAACAAATTTTTAATTTTTGAATAATATTTAAAAATCTAGTTTGAAAATATTTTTTGGCTTACAAAATTAGAAAAAATAATTACGGACGTAATTTTTTTCCGATTGTTTTGGGGAATTCGCGAATCTGCTGAATTTTTTGGGGAAATCGCAAAATCTACTGAAATTTTTGAAAAATTCCCCAAATCTACTGCTATTTCGGGAGAATTTCCCAAATCTACTGAAATTTCAGAAAAATTTCGAAATCTACTGAAATTTCAGAAAAATTTCGAAATCTACTGAAATTTCGGAAAATCCCCAATTCTATTGAATTTTTAAGAATTTTTTCCCAATCTTTTGAAACGTGGATCCTGTTTTTCATGCATCCCAGTTTAGGAAATCTTGCCACAAGCCTATGCTAGGTAAATTCAAGACAATAAATTCGATGTCTTTTCGGGTTTATATTAGCCGTCATGGGGAAATGTTATTTTTCAAGCCAGTGGCTGTATAGGAAGGATACTGAAGGCTTTAAAATTTCTGATTGGGCGTAGAGATGTGGGGATAACTTATTTTGTGGTGTTTGTGAAACAACTGTATTGATTGAAAAAGGTGTTCTATGTTGTCAAACAGTATTTTGGGACTCAAAAGTATAAGAAAACCGTACACTTGAAAAATGGTCCAAATCAACTTTATTTAACTGGTGGTGCTTCATAAAATGAACAGCGAAGTATTAAAACATGAAAAAGTATTTGTTGTATTGTTCAAGAGATTCGGCTTACATCTCTGAATTGATTTGGTCCATGAAAACTGTGGTAGCTAATATGTCAGCTCGATCTTGTCATGGTATTGATAAGGTTTTTCAAACTATTTTTCCCTGTCCTCAGACAGTACCTGAACATTATACACTTAATTCAACAAAAGTTAGGTATCTTATTGGCGATGTCCTGCCACCACATTTTAGGAAAAGAATCCTGACTGAAGCTCATGTAGCATATTTTGCTTTACAACATGGTAAAACTACTAACAGCGCAGGTGTTAATAAGTTACAAACTGTGCTTGGATTTTGGTCGGAACAGACAACACATCATTTGGAAAGTTTTTATGTGGGCTATTCCACTGCTAGTGATTTGCAATGAAATATATCATAATATATGGAAAATGCTGATTTATCAGTTTCAAAACTCTTAATGCTTGGAAGTGATGGAGTCAATATCAACAAAAGTGTGTTGGGGCTCTTTAACGAGAATGTCAAATAAGTTAGGTAAAAAGTACTTACCAGTATTGGCTTTTGTAACATCCATATATTGCATAATGCCTTTTAAAAAAAGATTAGAGGAGTTTGAATGCGAAGCATCAGATATGATCATTTCTATTTACAACTTTTTCCATGACTGGCTATTCCATTGGGAAGATTTTTGTGAAATTGAGAAAACGTTTGAGTTGCCAAACTTACAGTTTATAAAGCATGTGAATTCACGATGATTAACTCTGGGGACTACTGCTAGGAGATTTTTACAACAATAGGATTTTGGAGTATTTTTTGAAGTTCGTCCCATTTAAGCAGAAGAGGTTAATGAATATAGTGAGTTATAAATTTTTTTTTTTTCCTACAGCAGAAAAATATTATACAGCGGAACTCACTTTTATATGTAGTAGTTCCTCATTATTTACTAAATTCACTGGCCTTTTGTAAAGAGAAGGACCGTTAATATATATTCTATACAAACAGATAAAGGAATTGATCATAATTATCATGGGACGTGTATGTAAAAGTGAAGCAGTCGGAATATTTAGTAAAAGTCCAGAAGAAAATGATATTTTCATTATAGGAAATTTGCTTAGTTAAAAAATATTCAGTTAAATAATGAAACAAAAAATTGTTTGGCTTCACTTTCAGAAGTAGAGGCGTAAAGTTTTTTATCAAGCACTCAACAACATTATGTAGCATCAGATAAATACATTTTAGCTAAGAACATCATGGACAATAAGCTACTGATAGCTTTTAGTTGTCTTAAGCCAGGTGAAGTAAGCTATTCCACAAGTATGCAAAATAAAAAAAAAAATGCTAAATTTCTTGTTTGCCATTGGAAATCAACAAGGGAAAGTTAATGGATGAGTGGAAAACGTTGAAATTTGAAAAGGTAAATGAAAATTCACGTATAGATTGTTTTTGGGCGCAAGTTTTTAAGATACAATCTTTTGATACTATGATATATCCAACTGTAACCATTATTCTAAAAACAGCACAGAGTCTGCCCCATGGTAGCACAGAAGTTGAAAGAGGCTTCTTAAGTTCTTCTAGAGTAATGACAGAAGACAAAGCTGTTATGGCCATAAGAAATCTGAACGCCACGTTAATAGTAAAAGATGCATTGACAATAAACCTGAATTAGTTTCCATAATGAAAGACCTTCTTTCTTTGGCGTATGTTGCCTACAGAGGTTATAATGAGTACCTTGATCAGAAAAGGAAAAGTGCTGAGAAAGAATTGAAAAAGGTTCAAGAAACTAAACAGAAGAATATATTAAATTAGCTTATTCGGGATGTTTTTAGATAATTATAATTATAGCATAAGTTTTATAGACAGATTTTTTCCTTCCTTCCTTCCTTTTTTTTTTGTCGTTCTCTTCTCCTTGTTTGGTTAATTACGATAGTCCTAATTAGTCTCTAATATGTATAATTTAATTATAAATCTCTCCTGAGGGAAATTATTCCCTATTTAGTCCGCTTTTTGTTTTAAATAAAAAGGTCCCCATTGGTCCCCTTTTTTTACATAAAAAGGTCTTTATTGGTCCTTTTTACATTAAAAATGGTCCCTTTTCTCTATTTTGAGCGTGCAAATGCGTTCAGAGGTCTGCAGACGCAGGGCTATCACCAAAGGGCGTGCGCCGCGTATTCTCAAAAAATTTTGGAAAATACCGAGTATGCGCAGCATATTCTCAAGGTCTCAAAAAAATTTTTTAGTTTTTTATTCGCTGGTTTTGGGGAAACTTCCAACAAAGTTCGGCTTTTTTCTTTTTTTTTCTAGTCATTTACAAACTTGAATGGAAACAAATGAGGCACAAACCCTGAACATCCAAGCCTCAAAATAATATCCTGCTTACGACAGGGAGAGGAATGAAAAACTGATGAAAGTGGCAGCTGAAACCTTGGGCTTGGATAGACGATAGACACTAGTCAGCGTAGCGCGGTGACATCACCAAGTTCATTAACCCCACAATTACAATCATTGGCGTACGCAGGGGGTGTTGATGGGAGTTGTAACCCCCCCATTGCAATGAAATTTTGTATATTTAACATAGGAATATGCGAGTTGTATCTCTGTAACCCCCCATTGAGTCTATAACCCCCCTTATGAACTTTCTGCGTACGCCTATGATTACAATACTCTTTACTTAAGATAACACCACATACTCTCAATAGTTTTCTTAGGGCAGCCCTGGTTATACGGATTTGTTCTTTGCGACGTTGAATAGTTATACAGGGCAATACAGAATGGATGTTATTACACTCACCCTGCTTTTTTAACCTTTAGTGATAGAAAAAACTTCATATGAAAAAATGCTCAAATTATGTAAGGATGGTGAAATATATTATATGCTTTGCAAGGGGTTATATATGCATAAAAATACGGAATTTAACTTTTTATATAGTCCCCCCTACCAAAAGATTTCCAACTAGAAGGATATTGCCTTATATCTAATCAAGGGCGGATCCAAAAAACTTTCAAAGGGGAGGGATTGTTTCTGATCCCTATTTTTAGCCAAGTGCCCGGTACTTTTCATTCCATTTTCCATGATATAATCACGGCTCAAAAGTGTGGGGGGGGGGAATTGTCCCATCCCCTCCTTGGATTCGCCCGTGTATCTAATTAATTAAAAAAAAAAAGATTCCACATTTCTGTGCAGAGTAGTCGCTGAGATATCGAGTATTTAAAATTTTAAAGTTCACCAAGTCGACAGGGAATCAACTACAAATTGAAAAAATGAGATAGCTGTGTACGTTCTATGTGCCGTTCAAAACAAGTTCACGCGCTTCATTGTTTTTTCCCTCTCCGGAAATATTCCCTTAGGTTTTCCATTGTTTCGCCGAAATAGAAATGGAAGTTCGTAAACGATGAAATGTAGCTTTTATTTTAACTCCGCAAATATTCTATTTAGAAATATGAATTTTTCTTTATTTGACTAATTACATATATAGGGCAATATATTTCTAATTGGAAATTGTTCAGTAGAGGGGCCTGTATAAAAAATTGAATTCTGCATTTACATATACAAGCCCCGGCCCTGCGGTGGCGCAGTGTGGTAACGCGTTCTCCTATTGCGCGGCTAATCCGGGTTCGACTCCCAGCAGTGCAAAAAGAACGCTTACTCAGAGATCTCATAAAGATCGCACTGCTCACTGTAGTCCGGGGTTTGGTTCCCTAGGCCTTAAGAGGTTCGGATTCCTCGGAAAACTGTAGGTCCCGGCGCAGCATGACCATTGTAGTCCTTGAGCCGTAAAACCACAAACAGGCATATATTGTCATATTCACAGCATCCTTGAATAATTTGAACACTTTTCCTCTGCCGAAGTTTTATTTCCCCTACAACTAACGGTTAAAAAGGCAATTGCGGCAACTTTTGAATCACCCTGTATAACATATATAACATTTTTTTCTTGCAAGCCCTTAAATGTATTGAAAGGATAATTTTCTCTCACACTTGCAAGTTAGGTCCTGCTTTGATGCAGTGGTACCGCATTCTCCTAGTTACTCCAAGTTAGCTCCTTCGTTACTCCAAGTTCGATTCTCAACAGTATTAAACAAGGAATGCGTACTGCCTAATTACTTTCTGCAATCCGTAGGGTGGTTCCCTTTGGCTAGTGTTTCCCAACCTTTTTCAAGTCGCGACCCCCTTTGTCCTCTACTGCCACGTTTGCATAATAAAAGCATTTTTAACAGAGTAAAGAAAACACATTAAATATAAAATTATATATATATAAATATAAAATTAAACACCATTAATAGAATGTAATAGTAGATCGACTCACTGTGCTAAACACTCGATGGATAATATATTACACAATAGGCAGAGTTTTTGGACGAAAATTTATTCGGCTTTAAACGTTTTTCGAAAGCTACTATTCTGCTATATCTGGACGGAGTGGAAACATGGCTTCAAGACGACCGCTATCACCATGTCAAGAAAGATCCATCCAATATTTATCTCAATAAAATAAAACGTGCCATCCACTTATGCCAATTTTTAGATAAAAAAACAAAAAGCAAGTTATTCCGTCTGTCGCTATCATGCTTTGTCATATGATTGGTTAAAAATATGGGAGTCTCACATTTTTAACCAATCACATGCCAAAGAAAAGGAATTCAAAAATTTTCGTGCTACTCGGGAGCTTTGGGAAATACGCCGTTTGGGAAGAACGCCAGGTAACCCACAAATTTAACTTCGATGAAGCGAAGTTAATCTACAAACCTCCATCTCCAGCTGATCTTAATTTTTTTTTTAAACTTTTTTAATCCATCAAAACATCGAGCACCTGGTGAACGATTTATCTATTACGGCCAATATCCATCCGGCGTGGTCACGTTTTCTCCTCTTAAAATTTCACCAATAATTTTTTATCATATACATTACAATTTTTTATCATTTAACACAATCCTACACGTAGCCAACTTTCCTCCTACAGTCCACGTTCATCTGGTTCGACAGATAAAGGGCGCCAACTCACGGACGTCAACCATAACCTTACCCTTTGCACAACCAACAATCGCACTCACTCTTATGAGTGATGTACGCTTAGGGTTTCTTGCTTCTTCGATGAAAGCTCAAGGTTTTCGAAAAACGTTTAAAGCCGAATAAATTTTCGTTTCAAAAACTGTGCCTATTGTGTATTATATTATTCATCGAGCATTAGTAGAATATTGCAATGTAGCCAAGATGAAAGCGCTAGAAATATTTAGTATGAAACTCCTTATAAAAATAATTGCAACTAAAAATAGTTTCGGCGACCCTCAGATCGGGAACCACTACCTTAGGATGCGTTTCACATTCGGATTCCTCGGAAAACGTAAATCCATTGCCCTAGGGTGGCGTAGTGGTGACGCTTTCGGCTATGGTGCCATTATTCGGGTTAATGATACACATTCGGCTATCGTGCCGTTAATTCGGATTCGACTCCCAATGGTAATGTAGAAAGCGCGTTTTTTACCTATCGCAGTATGACTTCGTAGAAACTTGAAACAGTGCAGGTTTTTCTACAACACGATAATTATGTTCCTAAAACCTTGAGAGTTATGAAAAATCATGTCCTAAATTTAGCGACAAAGAGAAACTAATATGTTCAGTGCAGATTCAGAAAATACTAACCTTTGTTACTACAATTAGTGAAATAGTTTAGAATGCCATTCAGGCCTGTAGGCAAGCAAGGACGTGGTCCCAGTTGCCCTATTGATATGTATATGCAAACATTAACATTTTCGTCATAGACAGGAATTTTCCAATAGGGCCACAATACCTAGGCATAAGAGCGCCATAGGTAAATTCTTTTTCTCCCACTCAATTCTTCCTCCATAAAATTTAAAATACAAACTTTGATATATATTAATATTACAGTATTTGTAATAAAATAAAAAAAAAAATAATCAGAGGAGTCGTCCCTTTGACGCAGTATAGCCCAGATGCTCTTGCGCCATAAATATCCAACAAACGAACAGACAGACACAGGAGCATCAAATTTATTTGGGTTTATTGTGACATAATGTCTAAATTGTCTATCCTTCTGGCAATTATTTTACACACGTGAGTTCCCGGGTACCCTGTGCACCATACACCCTTTGCATTATCCCAGTTTCCCCTTCGTGCTGCTTACAGGCCTGATGCTATTTAGTTGCAGATAAAAAAAGGAGACTTGAAGATAGGTCGCAACTTTTGCGGTTATAGTAACCGTTTAAGGGCCCTCCATTAGCGCAGTGATAGCCGAATTTGGCTTCAACGGTACTAAAAAAAAAAAAGTGGTGCTTATTAGCTGCAGCCTGGGGGTTCGTTCTTTAGCCTTTAAGAGGTTCTGATTCCTCGAAAACAACAAGTTCCAGCGCAGCATAGCCATCGTCGTTCCTCCACCTTAAAATCACTTGAATCTCTACAATTGTGTTAATGTAATTCTTTAAGTAAAATGATCCAAAAATTCAACCATAAACTTATCTTCGCAACTAGTATTTCGACACTGATGTAAGATTTAAAAGCACGATTTCAAGAGCTAGTTGCTCTCAGTGTCAAATGAAGATAGAAATTATCATTTGCCTTGTCACCACCTTACGTTGGTATGAGCTACTTTGCAAATGTACGCTGTAAATAATAGACTTTCAAAACTACTGTAGTCTCCTGATCCATGGGTCGCATTCGGTGGTAAAATTATTAGGATGTGCATTGAAAATTTAAGTGAAAGAAGCAAGGCTCAAGTGGCGTATCTATAGAATTTGAGCCCCAAATGCAATCGCTAGTAGAGAGGCCGCACCCCATATCCGGGATCCCATGATTATGCTCTCTAAGGAGTTTCGACTTCCAAAGCCCTTCTCAAGGGCAAGGGCCCCAATGCAACTGCATTGGTTGCATTGCATCCCTATGTCACTGCAAGGGTCGCATTCGGTGGAAAAATATTATGATGTGCACTTGTGTAGTGAATATGTAAGTGAAAGCTACAAGGGTCGGATTCGGCGGTAAAAACGTTACGATGTGTAGTGAAAAGTTATGTAAAGTGAGCGTAGGGAAAGCTTTTGTGGGTGAAATTACTTGGTCCCATTATCAGAAGTCAAAGAATTTTAAAATCCATATATTTGATTGTGAAGAAGCATGAAAAAAAAAAAATCCCTGCCCTCTATCCTTTCCCATTTAATCTAAAATGCAGATTTAAAGTGCTAAGTATTTGAATCCCTATAGGATCAAAAGTTTGTCTTTCTTTAATCGATCTGTGCCTTGTGGTTTTATTCCCGACGCAACGGATATCTATATTTTTTGAAAAACTGTAGATCCTGGCGCAGCATGATCACCACTGTCCTTGCTCCATCGAAAAAGAAATTGAATACCCAAGATGAAATTTCATTTTAGCCAATTTGAACACCATTCGTCCACTCATAGCTT
>QLNU02014176.1:33888680-33917503 GCA_006491805.2 Dysdera silvatica | reverse complement strand
CATACTACTCGCGAAATGATGTTGTGGTTGCTTTAGAATGTAAAAAGCAGGGCTGTCCTGAAGAAAATTGTTGAGAGTATGCAGTGTTGTCTTAATTAAAGAGTATTGAAATTGCGGGGTTACTGGACTTGGTGACCTCACAGCGCCGCGCTGACTGGCATTTGACTGGTCGTCTATCGCCTATCCAAGCCCAAGGTGGCACATGCCCCTTCCATCAGTTTTTCATTCCTCTTCTGGTCATACGCAGGATACTATTCGGAGGCTTGTGGGTTTTCCTGATTTCCTCATTTATTTTGATTCAAGTTTGTAAATGACTAGAAAAAAAAAAGGCTGAACTTTGTTGAAAGTTGCCCAAAAACCAGCAAATACAAAAACTTTTTTGAGAGTATACATCACGCACTCGGTATTTTTCAAAATTTCTTGAGAAATGAGTATGAGGCGCATGCAGCGCGTGCACTTTGGGGGCAGCCCTGGTAAAAGTAAATTGAAAAATACCCCTCACGATTTCCAGACAATTCAAATCATTCGAATAAGAATTTGTTTCCTTTTTTTTATTTGTAAGTAAGGGAAAAAAATT
The DNA here is from genome assembly GCA_006491805.2 of Dysdera silvatica. NCBI lineage: Eukaryota > Metazoa > Arthropoda > Arachnida > Araneae > Dysderidae > Dysdera > Dysdera silvatica. Next base: position 33,916,926 of record QLNU02014176.1, on the reverse strand, counting down.
CCAGTAAAATAATATTTTGGCAAATGTTGAGTGAAGACTGGCTGAAGATCGTTGTAGAAACAACTAGAAAATTAGCAAAATCAATTCCTAGGTAATTGCAAGCTCTAATTGAAACGAAAGGTTACATCCTAAGTATTAGTAGCATTTTTACTTTTAAAAATTTGTTATTTTTTGTTCCGCTGTTAGGGATGCACCTACTTTTTTTGGCATGACAAAATATGTTTTTGTTTTTTTTATAAATGTATTTTTTGCGAGTATTAAAAAAATATGCATATTTGTGGATGTTTATTGCAAAAGTGACAAAATAATTTTAAATAATAAATGTGACAAAATATTTTTAATCGAAAGATTAAAAATATTTTGTCACATTTGCTTTCTACTACTATTTATGCAACGTGATGCAAGTGTGCAATTAATTTTTTTGCCCATACTAGTTGTATAGCCATGGACACATATTAGAAACACATGTAACTTTCCAAATAACGCGAGCAGAGATCATATAGTAATAGCACGACGAAACAGACAAAAGCAGCAATTACAAATTACACGTCCAAGTTAACGAATGGGGTGCACATTGTCATAACTGAGTGGGGTGGAGGGAGACTAATCCCCCCTAGAAAAAATTGAGTCCTCTCTAATAATTCGAAAATTACAAATGAATATCGTGTTCGGAGCATTAGAGTATATGACGTGCTTTTATTTTATCATATTTAAGCTACGTCTATGAGAAAATAAGTTGGAGATGAAGACGAGATTTGTTTTTAATTATTTGTAATGATGTAAGGCTGTAGGGTAATAGTTAAATTGATATATAGTTAGTAATTAGTTATTTTCAATTCTTTCAGAGTAACTTTCTAAATTGAACTTTTAAAAATTAAAGTAAGTAGGATACAGTTTTACGATTATTTTTTCTATTTCAGATGAAATTAGTAAATGGAATTCAATGTATTCGTACAATTGTCAAGAGAAGGAAAATATGGAAGTTTGCATTTCTGGAAATCAAGGTTTTTCCTATCCTAGGCAGATGTTATACATTTTTATTATTTTAATAGCATTGCTTTTTTCTTGGCTTATAATTTTAGACACGGTTCTCTTTTCGTCCATACTTATTGAAAGACCTACCGAATATATTCTTGTTGAAAGATAGATCAGAAGCCTCAGACTTAATACCACAGATTCCCTCTTATCAGTTTAAAACTTACCATTAGCGAATTTTGTTATAGACGATTTACTTTGGAAGAACGTATTCAAAAGATTTTTACTTTTTGAAGAAGGAAATAAGATATTGAAGAAACATGAATGTCCTTATAGTCATTGTGAAGTTACGGCAAATAAAAGTGCTTTGTCCACAGCAGATGCCATCCTGTTCCATGCTGTGGATATGACATATAAGACATTGCCGAAGCATATGAGAGACAATTAGATCAAAGTCCTTTACAACTTAGAAGCTCCAGACAGTCTGATGCATTTAAAATCACCCAAATTGAAGGATATTTCAGTTGGACTATGACCTATCATTCTGGTTCAAACGTACATGTTCAGTACGGTCTTTACTTGCGCCGTATGCAAGATTTGTCTTCCGAGAAGGCTCAAGAACGCTCTTTGGACTTACTGAAGACGAAGCGTAAAAGAGCAGTATGGTTTGTAAGCAATTGCGATACCAAAAGTCAACAAGAACGTTATGTGAAGAAGTTGCAGAAGTACTATCAGGTTGATATCTATGAATTGTGTGGTCCGTTTAAATGTACACCACCACAGTCACCACAATGTTATCAGCAAGTGCTGAAACATTATCTCTTCTACTTGTCCTTTGAAATCTCCATCTTCAAAGACTACATTAACAGAAAAGTTCTACAACGCTTCGAATTATGATATCATACCAGTTGGTGGCGCCAACTACGAAAACATTTCACCTCTTAATTCTTACATCAACGCCATGAAGTACTCGAATCCGAAAGATTTGGCGATACATCTTCAAAAGTTGGAAGCGATCCTGTTTTGTATTCTTCCTTTCTTCAGTGGAAAAGTATTTTCTGGGTCTATTTGCATCCATGGATGTGTGACTTGTGTCATCGACTCATGACCTTTGATGGTCATCACGAAATTTCCCAGAATGCTTGGGATTGGCTGTCTGGAGACTCTGAATGTAAGCACTGGACAAAAAACTTTGGTTTTAGAAACGTGAGTAATTTGCCTTAAATCTGTATTATTTAATACATTATTCTAATTCTCAGATAGCAGAATTTATATATAGAGTGGTCCTGAACTCTACCCATAAAGTAAGAGAGGTTGTTGAGGACACCAAACGAGGCATATTTACCCGTATCCCCGTGTCCGCAAAGGGTCCGGTTTGGCTGTAGAGCGTAACCACTGTTTACGTTCATGTTGCTGCTACGTAACCAATTACAGGAATTAAATACAACTTTTGACAAATTTAGCGATTGAGCTAATAATACATCAGAGACAAAGAAATCCGGAATTCCGTTTTCTGATTTTGATCTGTGTTACTGTTTAGTGAAAATAAGCCTAAAAACGCCTTTTTTAACACACTAGAAAAGAGTTGGGAACTGCCAAGTATGTATAACAGGTGAAGAACATCAAAAGAAACAATTTTTTTTTCCTGAAATTTTTTTTTTGAAAACCAACCGTTCGGGCACTACAGTGAATTTAGTGTTTGCATCCACCCCATTTAAGGTTTCCACAAATGGCTACAATGCGCCATTTCACAAAGTTTTAAAATTATTTAATGTCAACGAATATCGTGCTCTCTCTGGCGAGTTTCTAAAATCAATAAAATTCACCGGAATTGTATGTACAGGGCTCGCTGCTTCAGTTGCGACTATGAGTTGTACATATATAATTCCGGTGAATTTAACTGATTTTAAAAAGTCGCCAAATAGGGTAAGCCCGACGTCCGTTGACATTAAATAGTTTTAGTTTTTATTTTGCATTTTTATCAGCCATGCTTTTGAGTATAAATTATATATCGTGTAGTATATTACCGTGCATTTCTTATAATATCAAAACCAATTTAAATATTTTTGTAAATAACCTTAAACATAAATACAGATTAATTAAAATCCCAAGCGTCTAGTTTTGAATCCGTCAAAGCGCGCGATGTCGTGAACCATAGTTTACATAACTTTTTATGGTTCTCATATAAAACTCGCAAAGAGCTAGTAGAGAAATAGTTGTTATCATATAAGCGCAATGAATGCAAAAATGTTCTTGTATATTTATGAAGGGAAAATGGAAATAAAATAAAAAATAACGACTCGCATAAATAAATAAAATAAGTGCATATCATTTGGATCTCATTAAATCGTTCAACCGTACAGGCTCTCTAAAACCTATATAACGTTTCTATAAACAAATGCCATAACCCTTTTGCTTGTTTGTTAGAAAATGTGGTTAGATTTAACTATCTACTCACTAAGTTGACAATGACGCAATGTGCTAGGAAGCCTGGCAAGGCGATCCGGCCATGTTCATGCGCATGCGCAGTGTGGTTGGGCAGCGGACTCGCGATTAATATGGAACATCTCGATTGTTGAGTTTACCGATGACTCGATTCTTGACTCGTTTGTAAATTTGAGTCAATTTCAATTGTAAGAAAATTTCGTAATCGCGCATCACTACAATAACAGACATTAAGCAACAGGTCCGATCTTTTCAACATTATCTTCGCAGATGATAGTTAGGCAGGGATCTCTTTCATATCCTTTAAAAGTATAAGATGTAAACTGTCCGTTCACGGAAAGTAGTAAGATGGAACAGTTAGAAATAACGGGAGTTGACATCACAAACGGCCTAGCCGATTACAGCAGAGAGCGGGGACTTCATTTCAGAACTTGTTTTTGACGCAGACAAAAGTTCGCTAAAAACCAGTTCTGAAATTGGGTCCCCCTCTGTTGTAATCAACTAAGCCGCTTGTGATGTTACCTCCGGTTATTTCTAACTGTTCCATCGAACTACTTTCGTGAACGGACAATATATGATGTGTTTAAACTTATTTTAGTTGAGTTACAGATGAGAAAAATGACTCAATGGTCCAGTTAGTGAATAATTTCGTTCACTTCTAATGTGAATGCTTCTCTTTTTCGATGTTAAAAGCTATAATTCATGTAGACAAGGGTTTATTGCTTTCTTTAGGTGAACGCAATAAACCCTTGTCTGCATGAAAAGGGTTTATTGCTTTCAGTAGATGTTTTCTGTTCACTAAATTAACATTGTTGTGTAGCCAAACAGTTTTTTTTTTTATCAAAGTATGGTCAGTGGACTTCAAGGAGATTCGCGTGGTCAAAATGATTTTTGCAATGATTTTGAGCGTTAGATACATGACTCTATAAATAAGAGAAATTTAAGGTCTTTAGTACGTTTTAAGGTTGCAAGGATGTCCTAAGGCCTGAAAATCTGAAACTCTTAAGTCTAATGTATTAGATATTTTTAATCCTGATTAAGAATGGGGGAGGGGGAAGAATTGAAGTAAGAACTTTTTGGGGGTGAACAAATGTTCAGTGTGTGGACTCCCATAACATAAATGTTCGCTTTACAGGCTTTCTTAACTGTTGCCACTTAGAAACGCAAGAAAACAAACTTAAAAAGTTCAATTTCTAAAATTGGCAAAATGCCAAATTGTTTCATTTAATTTTCAAATATTGTATAATCATAATTTTACTTTTTACATTTGGCAACAATGTGTGTGGCGTGTGTAATTGTTTTCTGAATTCTAAAATCAAATCAATCTTCCGTTTACCATCGAAGTGTGCACACGTCCCTCGAAGGCTTCTCCAAAAAGGCGCACTAAATTTCTCTAGCGTTGTATTTGAATTTAATTATCTTTTGGCGAATTAATAAATGAACCTAAACAATTAAAGTATTAAAAAAATATTATTTCAACTGGCTGGAATTGCTGCATTTCTTCAAAATTTATTTCTGCAAGTGTATCCATATGAGTTTCCTCAAGTAGCTAATGTCTGACCTCTCTCAACAGTAAATTCAAGAGAAAGAGACACACACACACACATATATTATATGCAAGAAACAACAACATTTTTTTTTTCCAATAGGCGGAATTTTATTGAATTTTTAACGTGGAAAAGTACAAATATTGCAAGACAACAACCCTACGCAGTTTTTGTTTTTAGCGCCAGTAATCCGTCGCCACATCAGTTTGAACTAGCACAGGGCCAAGTCCTGGTCTTTGCTTTTTCCCAACACTTATCACGATCTTCTTCTTCCCCCATCTTTCCCTTCTTCTTGGATTCTTCCAGTTTTACGAGGAAAAACAAAAAATATCCCCTTCGCTTTTATTTTAGTATCAAAAAATTCTTTTCGAACTCTCAGAAGTTAGGGAGATAGCAAGCACGTTGGAAAGTATCACCTGGAACCCAAGTGACAAGTAAGAAAAAATCTTCCTCTCTGCTTAGAAAAAAGCTGAACAATTTTTTTCAACTGATAGAAAAATTCGTTCCTCCTCTTCTGTGGTTGGTGTTATTCTCAGATAACCACTTGCTACATGTCCTTTCTTTCTTGCATTTCACACGTCGTTTTGGAAAACTTCCTGTTCATTCCTTTCAGAAAGGAAAGGGAATAAAAGCGGAACATCATAATTCTAAAAATTCCTGTTGAACCGACAAAAGAGCTAACATTAAAATTACAATATCTAAACATGGAGATGCCAGGATTGGAATTCAGACTATTTTAGTTTCACGCGATGGGAATTTTCCTTTTAAGGTGATTTGTTTGTTTGTTTGTTTTTTGGTTTTACGGCTCAAAGACTACAGTGGTCATGCTGCGCCGGGACCTACTGTTTTCCGAGGAATCCGAACCTCTTAAGGCCTAGGGAACCAAACCCCGGACTACAGTGAGCAGTGCGATCTTTATGAGATCTCTGAGCCTTTTAAGGTGAAAATGTTTCAGTAGAAAAAGTTTATTTAATCATTTATGAATGCAAGAACATCAGAATCTACGAGATTGCTCTTTTGAATAATATATTGTAAAAACTGTGAAAGTTATTCTAGTTTGATGAAAAATGTCCACATGTACACTATATTTTTATATAATATATTTACTCAATATTTTTATATTATATATAATATTTAATATATTTATACTTGTCAAATATGTTTACTTTATAGTTAGCCATATATTTCTTTTTACTAATATTGATATTATTATTATCATCATGTTATTTGTAGCTATCTATATTCTCAAAAAAAATTAAATCTACTTAAAAAGAAGAGAGGATTCACATGACCCTATGCATATGTATGTTATGGCGTCATGTGCAATGCGTGTGTTTTTTACATTAATTACATAATTGCGATCTTTAAAGGCTTTCCAGCAGTTTAGTCCAACCTTTAACCTGAAGCCAACATAAGAATCCTCATGTCATAACGATTCCTATATTTGATTTAGGCTGAAGACAGTGCTAAACTATCAAAAAACGTTTTAAGTCAAAATAAATTGTTTAAACTATGCTAATTATGCTTGCCTGTTTATTTGTCCCCAAATTTATTATACAGTGCAGTTGTTCTTTAATATCAATGTTGTGACCGTTGGTTGATATATCAATTTGATATGCATATATGTATATACGATGTTGGTAAATATCAAGTTGGTCAGTTACATCAAGTTTAAAAAGAGCTTATTCGCATCGCTTGTTTCGTTTCTTAATTTACCTCACAGCTTATTTTCTGTAATTTTTGAGATGAGGGAATCTAATTAATTACTTTCAATTTAGAGAAAGATTTTCGAGAATGAAAGAGAGCAATTTCCAGGTGGATTCCAACCCCGACATCAAAACCATTGGTAAAAGTCGTTAGGTAAAAAACATAAGCGAAAAAGCCGATAATAATCAGAATCGAGACACGTATGATCAGTTTCTACTTGCGACGGTTAAATAACGGTAATGAAAATGACTACATACTCGTCATCATTATGGCATGTTGTACAAAACTCACGTCACAACTTAAGAACACCACAACTCTAAAAAACAAGACAACACCGACAAAGCACGTACTTATCATTCGGCTGTTTTAAAATACGACTTAAGAGGCTAATAAAGACGATTAAGTGTTAAGTATACAAAGTGAGCGACCAAAACATTTATCCTTCACTACTGTGTTTGCGCTCTGACACTGAAAAAATCTGAATATCCAATATAAATAAATATCATTGAGGAATATATATATATATCGAATAAATAACAATGAAGAATAAATACAGTACACTAACGGGGAACCTACGATATCATGTCAAAAACATGAGCTTTAAATACATATTGCATGATATATACACATAATATCATGCATATGTGGTATTTTTTGAGATTCTGTGTTCCCGAACTTGAGCCATACATGTCTCCCTCACTCATTTGTCTTCCTTCTGATCCTGCAACCAGTTTTACATGGAAAAACTTGTTTTTGACATGACATCGTACATCATATAAATAATGATACAAATAAGACTAGAGGAGAAGTCTGGAATATATGTATATATATATATGTATATATAAATGGAATGCCAATAAGGTAATCACTCTCACAATGTGCAAAGATAAATCTAGGAAAAAGAACTAGTACTCGCTAATACGTCTGCCCAGTATAGTCGTTCAGGAAAAGTGTAAATTATGTATAATACGAAGCATTGGCAAGTAAGTATACTAAATGGGTCGCCTAATATAGAACAAATGTAGAGATTCTGAAGGGTTGACTCTAACGTTCATGAAATAAAGTCGCAGCTTGGAGAAGAAACCTGCGTAAATGGTGCTCCCGTCCAAGTTTACAAACTCATGAAGGATCGCTGAAGCAGAATACATAATAAAGCTGAACACCCATTCTTGTCAATGCAGAACGGAATCAATGATAATCAAAGTCACATCTGAATAAGTAGCATAAATTATCATCGTATGGATTGAAAACCAACTCATGTCATGAAGATCTAATCGTCAAAAGCAATGAAATTCAGCTGGAACTTGTGAAGCTGAGAAGCTGAATCATGGGGTGTAACCCCATGGCAAACTAGTAGGGACACAGTGTCATGAAATATGCACACACTCTATATGTCCAGCGAGCAAAACGGGTGAGATATAAAAAGGTTTGTATGTAGAGAAACTGAACTAACATCATTCTTATGTACCACCTCTCGTTCGGATTGTGACCGCGGCAAAAAGATACGCGTAGGAGATTAAACTGAATGCTATTGAAGTAGAAATCAACCTTGAGGGAGAATGGCGATCGTTGTTTGTGCATTTAACCCTAACTCGAAACGCTTACCATGTTTTTCTCTCTCATTTTTTGAAACGTTTTATTTCGGTTCCAGACGCAAGAAGGTAACAGTCGAATGCTAGGTTAGGCCTGTGCGATAGTTTGGAATGGAATGATAACAATGGCTTCCTTCCTCCGTAGTAACGTCAACCTCGTATTTTTGCCTTGCCAGTAATATTATTTTAAAAGCACCAGTAGACACTCCTTCGCAAAAGGGTTTCGGTCTGACACTTATGCCACTGTATTATAACCTATGGCGGTAGTTACTCGACGATCTCAGCCCGTATTTGCATACAGTTTCGAAAAATCATTAACCAACAATTAATCTATTGCTACAATACACGTCGTGTTGTTCCAACACTTTAGAACACACACAATTTTACTAACATAAAACAACGTACCGATATCATCATAAATACCAGACGATGAAAAGTTGTTTCGTTGTGCAATCGACAGTGATTGCGGACCCACTACCAACAGATTGACAACAGACACGTCGTCGAAGAGAAGGGAACATCAGATCAACAGAGACATCAATATTGGGTATACAAGTATGAAATCGAATAAATTGAAAAGGTCCCCCGTGAGACAGGGTATTATTATCTTTGAGAGTATTCCTTGAAAAAACCGTCCAGTATTGGTTACATAATAAAGGTATATAAAAAGGTTACCGACATCTACGAAGTATGTGGACGTTTCAAGCAAGAGTAATATGCAAAAAGGGGGGATTGTTCAACATGTTATCAGGGCGTACATTGTGCTGAGACCGAAGAACAACTCACGCCATTCACTAAAACGCCTACAGATCAAGTATGAAAATTACCATATCTGCTCAAACATATTGGCAACCACAGTTTTTATTGCGTAGCTGTGATAGAGTTTACCACATCGAATTCATACTTAAAATGACTTGTACACGAAACGAAATGCCACCAATTCCCTTGAAATTATGTGAAAGTAAGTGTGTGTGAACATGGAGAAGATAGTGTGTAAAGAAGCGAACATTTGAACACATGTGTTACACTTAAAAAATCATCACATTCCCTTAGCAATTAAGCCCTGTGTGATTTGTAACTCATAATGTTTTCCTGATTTATTTTTTTATCATTTATTTTTTTCATAGTAGTTTATAAGTCCGACCAATTCAAACCTATCTTATAATCATCTTCGGATAAATGTTAATTAGGTTTAATTAATGTTTTTTTTTTAAATTTACGTATATTCGCCTAGCGTATATTGAAGATTTCCGGGTAATGTAATCATGAAGTCATTTACCATGCTTTCAAAAGAAAATTTGCTGTACGCCGCGAAAAATTAAGCATAAGATCAAACATAAGCAAAAATTAAGATTCTATTTGAACAATATTGCTTTTGTTAACTATCTTTTTAACTTTTAAAATTCAAATTTTGTTTCCTTCAAGAAGGTGCCTTTCTTGGAATGTGATGTAAATGGAAATTAAACTAATGGTAAAGTGTAATGGGACAAGTTTAATATGCTACATAAGTTTTTAATCCTCTTCGCATATGTCAGTGTGTACACACAAGAATATGCGTATATATTACTAATCGTGTGTATATATAGATTCCTTTATATATATTGTATAAAAATTGATTAATTTTCTCCGTTATTTAGCAGTAAATGTCACAAACACGTAGCAGAAATTGCATAACTGCGGTACGGAGCGTCGCATACCGCAGTACTGACCTAGGGGTTTTCTGTACACTGACAAACCCACGTGGATCAGATGATGATAATGTTAACCCAGCACCAACAAGGTTTTCAAAACACGTTTTCATAGCAAACTAGAAAACGACCTCTCGTGACGGGGCAAAGATTCAACAATTCATATTTCAGTGAAGGCTTTTACATTTCTCGTTTCTTAAAAGAAAATAACTGAACATTTCCAAATTCCAAACAATATGCCTGTAAAATTTCTGTTGTGAGTTTTTTAAAATACCGGTAAGTTAATAATGAAAAATATGTTCCTCGCAATGAATTAAATGAAAAGTTTTAGATCATCTGGTATTGCGGAAAACTTATTGCATTTTTTTTAAGAATCTGATTACGTATTTTATAAGTAGTTAGTCCGCTTTAAAGAAAATACTGCAGTTCTTATTTTTGTGTCATGTTAAACTTCGATTTAGCTACAAATTTATTTCTAGCATGAAAAGGTCATAATTCTGGTCAAAATCCTATCTGCGTTCATCTACTACAAATGTTGGAAAGCTGAATAATGTTTTCGGATATTTTAAAAGCAAAGGAATACCATTTGTTTTTGGAAAACCATAATCGCCATGAAAATATATCCTAAAAAATATGAGCTTTTCTAAGGAGTGTAAAACTTTTATACTTTTTGATTTGGAATGTATCATTTAAATCAATTTGTATATCAAAAACGCTTGATAATAAAGAAAATTATAGCATATTATAGACTAGGATATTTCTTGATATAATGCTCTTTTTGTTCCATATAATGATCTTTAAAGGATAGAATATGAACACATTTCCACATGCTGCATATGGTACACTGCAGAATATATAACATCAATGAGTGATGACCATTAGGTTATGATCATAAAACATCGATGATTGTTAACTTATGGCCATCAGTCATTGATGATTATTAGATTATGGTCATCAGATATTGATGGTTGTTAATTAGCATCGCAAATTATATATCTGTTATGCAGTTCTAAATTGCTTTATACGTACGCTTCAACCCTGGAAGAAAGTGGGGTTGATGGTTCGAATGAGCAAGAAGGCGCAGCGATGTCCTATTTTAAAACAGATTTGCGGTACAGAATTATATTATACCCTTGAAATAGTTCTTTATTTATTTATCCACATGTAGGTTTTTGTTTAAGCAGCAGAACTGAGGGGTTTGGAAAACAATACTTTAGCCAGTGTCCGAAGATTCAGAAGGACGAAAAAAGCCTCCACTGAAATTTTTAACAAATGGTGGCGTTAAAATGTCAAAACCGGGGATCAGGGATGCAAACACCTGTAAGACAACATCATAAACTACAAATATTTGAAAAGCCCCTTTGAAAATTCTTAACAGTACATCGGGTTTGAGAATACATATGACGTATCAAAAATGTTTTAAAACGTGTTGAAGTATCTTGTATGTACAACGCGCCTAATGAAATGTACATTTCTAATTCAAAATGCCACAAGTTATCAATTTGCGTTTAGTCTGTTGCTTTAGTCCTTTGCTGCAATTGGCAGAAATTTAATTATTGTTCGTTTAAAATAGATTACTTAGTCTAGAAAGCAGAGATGGACATTGTGTTTTCTATCTTTAAATCTAATAGCCGTATTCAGGCCAAATTTTTTTATGTTCTAACTTTGGAAACGATGATTTCCTAATGGAGAGCTGCGTATAATATTTTTAAGTATTTCGAAGCATTTTTGGAGCATTTCGACGAAATGAGTTTCAGTATTGGCATTATCTTGTTACACTGTCCAACAAACGAAGATATTTTTTGTCAAACGGCTCCGAATACACGTACAAGTATCAAAATTGGAGATGGCAGTGAAAATATCATTTTGCTTCTCCATTTATTTATTTTTACATATTAGAAGATATGGAATTTGCGGCAATTTTCCCCTTTATGGCAAAATATGCATACACATATAAATCTCAAGAATTTGACTTACTCTCCATAAAAAATGTTTTTCATTAAACTTACGGAAACTTACGCTGCTAGTTAGTTTTAATCAAAGATTAATTATGTAATCTGCTATATAGCGCTAAATTATTCTAAAATTTAATGCAAATACTCTATTTTTAAATATTTTTTCAACGGACTTGAACAATAGTGAACCTGTAATGGCTTCATTGTTAAAACCGTTGTCATTGCAATCTGCCCGGCCAAGCTACCAAATCTCTAATGAACTAAACCTACGTCAAAATTTGAGTGATAGTCAACTCGCATGTCCGTTGTCAGTTTCTTTGTTGCCAGTTTCTTGGTTGCCAGTTCCATCAATGGTTTTTTTTATATATTTATTTTGGAATTAATACTTGTAAATTCGTATTGTTCCATGTACTGCAGCTTATAAAATAGTCATAACATGCTTACCATATGTGTACAGTGAAACTTCTCGCAAATGATTATGCATGACCAAGCGGGCTCTATTGAGGGATGGCCATCAAGCGGGAGATTAAAATAGCATCAATAATTTTATGATTCTGACTGTTCTAAAAAATTCTGATCGTTTTTGGGGGAGATTATGGTATATAGATGATCCAGTTGAGAAGTTTCAATGTAGTTTCTGAAATGTACAGTTTTTTTTTTCATTTACAACATTCACTAGCGGTTTTTAGCACCTTAGGTCTGTTGAAAGCTATCGCCCATTGGAAAGGATATAGCTTGTGGTATGTAGTTCGTACAAGTGTTATGTTGTGGACAGATAGATTTGTATGCATCCTAGGAGCGTGAAAATTCTTTATAGCCAGTTGAAATTTGAGTGGGACGTTTTTCCTAGCTTTGATTTGTTTCTTCTTCTCGTAGTGGAACTTGGTTTGAGGTATGTTGAGTTTTCTGCAGTTGTGTTGTGTCGAAGAAAAGGAAAATCATAAAAACGTCGCGTTTCAGCGACCATGCTTTATTTTAAAGGACTGTTAGCTATTTCTGATAGCTTAATTCATGCACTGAATAAATGATTTGTAATTTGATAAAATAAAAATGAGAAAAATGAAATTGAAAACTCATAATCAACAGAAAAGAAATTAAAATTTAATTTCGAAGAATAAAATACAATGCAAAACGAAAAGAAACAAAATTATAATAGCACATGCAGAAACTAAATCGATCAGTCTGTAACGAAACCAAACTAAAACATATAAAATTCAATCCAACAAAAGCGAACTCAATAAATACGACAATAAATCATAAACTAAATCAAAGACTAGATATAATTGCAATTATATTAAATAATTAATAATTAACTGAGATCAAATTTGTGAACTGAATAATAATAATAATAATAATAATAATAATAATTGTGTAAAATTATTTTTATGGTAAATTTTCTATACAAAATAAAGTTATCTCTCAATTCGGGTATAGTACAATGGTAAGAATGTCCTTTAGTAAAAAATGTCCGTGTAAAAACAGCATCGTTTTCTGGCGAAATATATAAACATATGTAACAGTAGACATACTTTAAAATATTGTCTATTTTCAATGAAACGAACGTGACTGGGTATTAGCTTATGTTCTGCTATGGTGAGATCTCTACATCTTGTGTGGACTCCGCCAAGAATATATTTGTTCACGTTATATGTTGTACACTTCAACGCTTTAAAAGTAGGTTTTCGAAATGCTTGTTTTTGGTTTAAATGTGACATATTTAGTTACATGAATTCTGTATTTGTTGACTTACTGGCGTTTTGATTAATGCAAATTTCAGAAATGACTAGATTTGGATTCAGCAGTTTCAACGGGCTATTTTGTGTTTAAACAGTTCTAGGACCTCTTCTTTTATTAATGCGCGAAGCAGCATATTTGACCGACATGAGTATATGCGATTCTATAGGGTGTATAGGAAACTGGTATCATGGAATTTCGGCACAAGTGCCGAGACAGATACTCAAAGATAGACAATAGTGTTTGAAATGGAGACGAAGAATAAGAATAAGAAGTAGGAGACGATTATAAATAAAAAGTTACGAAAAAAAGGGATACCGAAGAATAGAGTCGCCATCCCTTCTCTTCGAGAGAGCATAGCTACAAATTTTAGCATCAATAGGTGTGTATTGTCGTATATATCTGCGATTATTTTTGTTTAATATTTGGTTAAACTGCTAATAGAAGGATCTGAAGAATTGTTATTGTGTATGCTGTTATTATTATGGTCGGTCGAGGTAGTGAAACATGTTCGTTCGGGAGCATTTAAGACTTGCACTTGTTGGTCTTAAAAGAGACCTGAAGAACTCTGTTGCCCAATGTGTATCCGTTGAGAGATTGGATGGCCACCAATGCTTCATCGTAGTTTGTCATCGTGACGAATCCGAAACCCTTGCATTTGTTAGTTTGTAGATCTCGAATGACTTTGACGCTTTGGACAGCACCGAAGGGTCCGAAGAGTTGCCATAAGAGATTTTCTTCGGTGTCCGGAGCCAGATTGTAGACGAAAATACACCATCCAGAGCCATTGATGGCTGTTCCAGCCAGAAGTGGGTTTGCCAGTAGGTCGCCAGCCAATGGTGAATACCTTAAAAAAGGGGAAGAAAAGAAGGAGGACTAATAAAACTCCTATTCTTCAAAAATTTTCAATATTGGAAAGATTTACTTACACACTCCCACTGTATATGGAAATACGTGAGTTTATACAGTAAGTAACACAAATATTTTTAAAACTAGATTGGTGAACTCGAATTTCCCTTTTATTCAATCCGCGTACTTCCTTACAATGACGTAACTGCAATACATACTTTTTATTCTAACATAATTTTGAATATTTCTACAATGCTACTCAAAATATCCCTAGGGGATCAAGGACTTAACGATTTCAGAAATTCTAATAATACGAAAAAATGTCCGCGCGAACTAAAATAAATATAAGATATAAGAGATATACAATATAAGATATATTATATATATATATATATAGAGATATGCAATATAAGATATATTATATATATATAATAGAGATATGCAATATAAGATATATTATATATATATAATAGAGATATGCAATATAAGATATAACAGATACGGAATATAATAGCTATAAGATAAATGAACAGATATAATTAAATAAATTTTAAAATTCTGAAATATAATATTAAAGTTTTATATCAAAAAATTAAGAACCCTATGTGAAAAGCGTAAACAAATTATTGAACGCAACTTAAGATTTTTAAATAGCCGAACTGACACGCAGGAAAAATATTTCATATTCACACATTCAAAAACACAATAATAATAATAATAATAATGATTACCACAAAAATAAATTACCAAAAAATAGCCATCAGAACAGACACTAAACTACCCTACTACAAGAATGAGCCAGAAAGTATTTTAGAAAATGAAACACACTTTTATCTGTACTCGGATAGGGCAATAATAACTGACAAGACAACATTATACAACCGACAAGATGTAACCCTAATCAATAAAATCAACAAAACTGCAAATATCATAGATGTAGCCATCTCAAACGTGAACAACGTACAAATCACACACACGCACAACAAAAATCATTAAATATCAATACCTGAAATACGATATTAAAGACACGTGACATATGGCAAGAGATGACATTGTATCTGTCATTTTGTTAGCCACAGGTCTAATACCAACCACACCTCATAGAAGCCTGGAAACCCTTGAAATTGACCCCAACACCTACATTGAGCTACAAAAGGCCACAATTTTAAACACACGCCGAACAGTCAGGAAGTTCCTAGACACTCGAATAATCGACAGAAGGAAGTCTTGAATACTTGGCACTACTTGCTTCAAGTCTGTACCGCCAGAAGCGAGAACTTATACAAAATGATAATAATAATATGTCTAATTAATTGATATTATGGCACCTTCTGACACACAACAGTAAAAGGAAAAGAAATTGAGAAGATCATGAAATATAAGGATTTACAAATAGAGGTGGAGAAACTCTAGAGGAAGAAAGCTGCAGTTGTTGAGGTTGTACTGGGGGCATAGGGTGCCCTTCCCAAAAGTCTAAAGTACCACCTTGACACATTGATAATTAACAGCAAATTCTGCCACAAAATCCAAAAGAGTTGCCCTTCTGTGGGTTCAGTTCACATCATACGCGGGTACCTCTGGTTACCTGCAGTCCTTGGAAAGGACTTGATAACTAAATGAATGAAATCTTCCAAACGCAACATGTACTATGAATTTTCATCACAATTATTGTGAAAATAATAAGTAATAATAAATAATGATAAATTGAACACAAGAAACGCCATGATAAGGTGACAAAAACTATACATTGACGTATATATCAAAGAAAAATCAGTTATCCATAAGTAAGGGCTGATGAAAACACAAACCCGAAAACGTTAGTGAAAACGCAAAATACTTGCGGAATTTTAAAAATCCGGTGCCATAAATGGTTGATAAATGTTTCAGTGCTTGATGACAAATGGGCGACAGAAAAGAAATTGAGAAGCTTATGAAAAACAAGGATTTGAAAATTGTGATGGAGAGGCTCTGGAGAAGGAAGGCTGCATTTATCCTTGTTGTAGTGGCTATATTGGTTACCGTTCTCAATAGAACATCACCTCAAGACATTGAAAATAATCAACAAATACTGTCACCAATTCCAGAAAGCCGTACTTCTCGGGAAGACAGCTTACATCATTCGCAAGTACCTTCAACTCTCCGTGGTACTTGGAAAAAATTTGATAACTAGATGGAGGAAATCAGCCTAATTTAACATGGACCGTGGATTCCCATAAAGAAATAAGGATGAGAATGAAGATTTAAAAAAACAAAATAATGATTTTTAGTTTATTATAAAATGCGTAATAATTATGTAAGTGTAAAAATAATTCTTAAAATGTAAGAAGAACTTGGAAACATCATGTTCGTTAAAATGAAAAAAAAATCCAAATATTGTACTTAAGTTTTGCTTTAGACTTGATTGCATATACTTTCATGATAACTAGTTATTTATACTTAATACTAATAATTAAATTCATAACGATACTAACCAATTCCAAAATATATTAATTTCGTGATTGCTTTTATTTTATAAATTAATTAGAGTAAATTTAATAATAATGTCAAACCGCCCAGAATCTTAGAGACAAAAATAGAAATTTTCATGCCATTTAGAAGTTCGGGAGCAATTTAATTTTTATTTTACTGAAACTCAATTTTAATTACTGACGAACTAAAAAACTTCATATAAGGACAGTAATTATTTAGTTCAAATTTAAAAGAAATATATATATTGGATCTTCAATGTTCCCATAACATCAGTTTGCAAAAGTTTTAATTATAGTGGAACTCCGATTATTCGAACTTCACTTAACCGAAATAACTTGTTCGATGCACTTATTATTTTAGTATTATCTTTTAAATAGGCACCAATATTTCCATGCTTTTGAAAAAAAAATGCTCATACTTACTTTCTAGAGGGGGTTGTAGCCAGAGACCTGAGAAGGGGTGGGGGTTGAGAGTGATTTAGTGATTTCGTTATTGTTACAGGTCGGGGTTAATTTTCCGTGGTCATGGGTGCGAAGGGGGGGGTAAGAGCCTCCTGGATACGCCCGTGTTTTCTAATATATTACAGCCTTTAGAGAGAAACTAATACAAAGAGTATGCATATTGAATATATATATCGGACAATTTCCTAAAAAGTTAATACCATAATTAATATATACTTTATAACATTTTTCACCATCAATATAGTAGTTTAATAATAAACCATCTTGATAAATTGACCACCTGCATAAAGTGACCAGTTTTTTATAAGAGAGAACTGGCAGGTGGTCTTGCCTATACCAAAGTCTGTCGTGTATTGTGGCCACCTGTCTATGGTGACCACTGTAGTCCAGTCCCAAAGGTGGTCGCTTTAAGCAGGATCTACTATATATAGTTAAAGGTGGTTTCGGATGAATGTTGTAGTTTCTTTGCACTTGTCTATTTAAAATTGAATTTATGGATTATCAGATATTCTGCTTATCCAAAAGTCGAGCCCGCCGTCTTCATTTCGGATAACCGGAGTTTTGCTGTAATAATATTTATTAAAATATGCTTTTTTTGTGCCTCAAGCATTATTGTACCCTAAAACACAATTTACTCGTGGATGCAACAGTTTTGGGACAAACATTTAATGGTGTTCTATGACGAAAAATGGTTATGGTCGGGCTGCATCAAGTCTAACAGTTTTCCAAAACATTCCAACTTTTTTCGATCGGAGAATTAGTCCACGAACTAGGGAACAGTAAATAAAAGACAAGTATTGTCCTCCATTTGGGTAAAAACCCGGATTTTTTCCATGGTAGACAAATGCGTTACCACTGTAGGATTCTTTAAGACAAAAAATGTATATACTAAATGTAATTTTGCGATGAGTGACATGGTGCCCTTGCGCCATATAAATTACATTATAGCTCTATGATTATGATTGTGTCTGCCCAATGTATTGTGTGGACAAATGTACTCCCGATTGATCCTGGTTTTCAGTCAGTGCTTGGTCCATCGTTGTGACTCAAAGCATGATTACTGCTGCCCCTTTCCCTCCCAATAAAATTGTATGTGCCTGTTTTTACTAACCTATTATTTTATTGTAGTGAAGTTTACTACACTATTATGATTACCGTTCATTTCTATGCTATTGCTGTCACTATATTCCTAACATTTAATACGAAAATATTGTATTTTGGTATAGTGGCCTCACGGCCTAGATGCAGAAGGAACTGTTCCCTAGAGTTGAATGTGACAGTAATTGTATTCAAAGTAATTATAATTGGTGTCCGGAGATGTATTCAATGAACCGAATAACCGTAAATCATATGATTATTGATTACTATTCAAATTCGTTGGAAATGCTGAGATTTAGCATTTTGTCTCCCGTTTGCTTGTATTGCATGCTCAATGGATTATTGATGATATTGAATCAATGTTGACATTAATCTGTTCATTCAAGATTTACATTGGTGTCTAGTAATTCAATTATTCAAGTTTATTGTATAGAATTTGATTATATTGAATAATTTTTCATTGAATATTCATTTTATCTTTAAACATACAAAGCGAACACAGGTATCAAATATATAGGGTGAGTGGGGGGAAGATGGGCATGCGGAAAAGATGAGAACAGTGACGTCATTTCCCATGTACGCAATGCAAAGAACTGATGTTGGTATAATAGTGATGTACTTCAGTTCATGAGTTCGTTTCCAGAAGGTAAAGGCATTTCAACTTCAACTGTCAGGAGAGAAGTATTTTGTAGCTGTTCTAAAAATCAAGGCAAGGAAATGTTTTTATATATAATTTTTATGCTTATTTCGGTAAGCTTTATTTCATATAATTATTCCGAAAGCGACATGAAACTTTTAGGGGAGATTAATATGGCATTTAGGTTAATTTGTGGTACAAAAAGTGAGCGATGTATCGTGAACCTTTTACGGCATGATAGCATAACTGTTAATTTCATATTATGGGTAAGACGAGCACAAAATTTGTATGTAAGATGGGCTCCCGAAGTAATATGTTGTTGGCATATTATTTTAAAAACCTTTAGTGTGTTGGCTTAAAGCTATATTGTCAGGGATGGATGCATGTTTAGGAGGGGGCGAGGACGTGCGAAGGGGGCGTGAGAGGGAAACGTGAGAAGGGGTAAAAATCTGCGACAAAGATATTGAAAACATTGAAAAAATAATTGTTGATATTTATTTAGCGTTTTTTAAAATTTCAAAAGTGCAATACACGGTGCACACGGAATTTGTGCTGGAGTCGAAGGATTTAAAAACTTTATATGCCAAGTATGCAAAGGTTAGAACTAATGTGAACTGGTATGCCCATCTCATACCTACGTGGAGCCCCCATCTTACCCATACTATATATAAGACGGGCAGTTTGCAATGCTTTCTTTTTTTTGTTTTTTCATAAAATTGGTTTGGCATACACTCAAAAGTCTGGGTTCCAGTGTCAATAAAGATTTTTTTTGCGCTTTATTTAGGCAGCAACATGAACAACAAAAAAATATACATTGGGATTACAAATCAATGTTCAAATGAATTAAACATTATAAGCACCAAGGTCTTATACCCATTTGGACTCCCACCCATCGATATTCTACTACTGAGGCGATCCCTCCACAGGCTCATTCTAACTCTGTTTCGCGCCAAAATTCCATTCTCATGGACATTTGGCAATGAGTCACACGTACAACCAACTCCTTGGAATTTCCACCAAAAACGAAGGATACAGGCATTATCCAACTTCGAACCCTCTCCCATATATTTTCATTTAATGGGCAAAAACTGTCAAGAAAGACAGCTCAACGTTAACATAACTCACAGCAAGTTCTCCCCTCTGTGGGGTCAAACTGACCAATAGAAATTTATATAAACTATTGCGTCAGTATTCAATTGTCCAATCACGGTCCACAAAAATCATTCGAAGTAAAGTTTCGGACCGATCAACACAATCTTTTTCCTTAACTTTAGACCTGAAAGCACTACTAACATTAAATTAATACCTATGTCTTGCCGAATTGGTCTTGGACTGAAGCGTGTGGGATACACTGGTCCTCTGGAATGGAACATGTTGCCAGAGATATTAACTGTTGTACATTGGCTACTTTTAAGAAGCAATTGAGAACATATCTACTTCACTCGTTTTAAAGTTATTTTTTGCGTCTATATAGGTGTGATATCTTTGTTCTGTTCATGGGTGGTGCAATCTCTGTCAACCTAACGATTTTTCTCGCGTCGCCCAAGTATGGTTGGTTGGTTGACCAAAAATAAAATACACAAAAATATATGAAATAGCTAAACGTATTCAAACGATATAAACTGTTTTTATTATATTTGTACCTTCACCTTATCGAATAAACATTTTTAAATTTGAATTTAAATATATAATGATATCTTGTCATTCAAAAATAGTTAAAATTGAAATTTTGATTGAAATTTGAAAACTGAGTCGACAACAATTTTCATTCTTCCAATAGTTAAATTAAAATGAATAATTAATAAACTGTACAGAGATTACCGGAAACAGAAAATTAGTTTTGGTGTCAACTTTGGAAATTGATTTTTGGTGTTGATTTCGAATAATTCTGATTTTATTACGTATTGTGAAAAACTTTAAAAAAAATCGCAATTTGAAATCTAATATTTAAATCTGCTATAAATTAAAAGTTTGACATAATTTAAATGCTACATCTATGACATTTCCTTTAATGAAAATCAAAGTTTATGTAAAAAAAAGTTAGTGTGTATATCTATTTACAGATTATCGTGTTAAAAGCATTTTAACTAACTCAAAAGCTGCTTCCCTTAGTTATATCCAGAAGTTTTCTCTCTAATTTTGATCTCTGAAGAGCTTATGTTCTAAAATTCTAGAAAATATTTGGATATGATTTTTTTTCTAGTTTTTATTGTGTCCGCTTATCTAATATTAAAACTTCTCACTAGAATTTTAAAGATTTTGATGTTCTTTGTCTTCCCTATCTTACTGGCTTCAAACTATCTGAACAATGGTTTTATAAAATTTAAAGAAAGTGTATTGAGGATTATTGAAGTAATTTTAACGAAGATGCAGAAAATATTTTGCATACAAAATAGGTTAAACACTACTAAAATAGAAAAAAAAATGTACACAAGATTTCGAATACGTCAACAGCAGACCATTATTGAAGAAGATGATTGAGTAATGGCCTTATTTCTTAGGAATTTCAACCTTACGAAACCTCACCCTTAGAGAAGTCCCGCACCAAAGGGGAACCCCCCAAACTTTTCGCACTTAGTCCGGATTGAGGTTTTTTCATAATCTTCGCAACTCTTCTATCGTTCTTCTTACATGTTCAAACAATGTAAGCTTTAACAACAGCTATTTAGACACTAGAATAAGGTTTAAAAACACAACATTTTGGAAGCCAACTTTTCCCTTTATCAAGTGAAGGTGGAGTGAAGAGTGAGTGAAAGTCCTTTCGCTCACTTTCCATTTCTACTCTTCATTCTGCCTTCACTTGACAAAGGGAGCAGTTGGCTCCCGAAACGTCGTGTTTTTAAACCTTACGCCAGTGTCGAAATAACTGTTTGTTATGGAATCTCCTGGTGAAACTTTTTACCGTTTTGTTAATGTAAGCCTTCTTTTCTATATTTCTATTGAAAGCTCTGAGGCTTCACATGGACGTTACATTTCATCTCTTTTTATTAAGTCTTCATTTGTAGCTTCCATTAATATTTCTGCATATATTTCGAAGAATCGTTCTTTCCTATACTTCCAGAAATTCTGTGTCCGTAGTAGTTAATATCCGTGTCTCAACTAAATAGAAGACTACAAGTCTTTTTATTGTTTTATTCATGATAAACTTTCGCTTTCGTGAGATGTTCGTGAGACTTGATGTCTTTTCTGGAAAGCAAGGTATCACTACGCTGTAATTCTTACTTTAGTTTCTGTATTAATAGAGTCGTAGCTTGTCTGGGGGCTGAGAGCTCTGGAAGTTATTCTTTTTCAAAATGAATTAACGTAGAATTTTATTTAAAATTTTATATTCTGTATGAAATTGTACATTTTAATGAAAAATTTTCTCTGAAGTTAAAAATATATTCAAAATAGATTTCTACTCTATATCTTGTATACATCTTTTTTTCTTTACAGAGTTTTGAGGCTTCGTCTACTCTGTAATAAGAAATAAGGGAATTTATAAATTTTAGTACACCTCAACTTTTCAGTGCAAAATTTATACTGTAGCCTATTAACAACTTTTTTCACTAACGTTAAATATATTAGCCTAATTAAATATTTAGTATTATTAAATGTATTAATGAAATACATCAAAACATTAACGAACGTTAAGCACCCTGTAGCTTTCCGAGTCCCCTCCTGTAATTTTTAGTCTTCCCCCCCCCGTAACAAACGTCTGACTACGGGCCTGTGTATTAATATTGTTGTCTTCCTTTACAATATATGGCTCTTCTATATATTTCTTCTCTTGCTAAGCCTTTCACATCCTAAAACCCTTTTTAATTCTGCGTTTTGTGCTTGTGTTCATTAGTTTATAATGCGTTTTGTGATTGTGTTTATTAATTGCAGGCTTGCCTGCATTAATTTCTAACCCGAATTATCTTGCGCCATTTTCGAACTCTTGTAACGCTTTCTTTTTTAAACCAATCTAATACCTCCTTATGGAAGTATCATAATCTGAAAAAGAGAACTAGTATAGTACTTAGTTGAGTTCTAGAGCTTAGGACTGCCCAGACGCATTTGATGTCCTGGGCTTAGTTATTTTTTGTAGCCCCTCTATACCCTAACTTATATATTTCTGAAATTTTTGCAATAAGAAAAATACGTTTTTTTTAACTAAACGGTGATCTTCTAATTAAAACAAACAGAAAAAATTAACAAACTTTGTAAATTTAGAGCTTTTATTTATGTTTGGCCCTGCTGGCTCATTCATTAAGAGCAGTGGCGTAAGAAATGGGGTATTTAGAGGCTCACGCCCCCCTCAATGGATATATCAAAACGTATTATTTTCTCATATTTCATCACATAGTCTTTAAAACCACTTGAGCCCCATAGTTTTTGAGTTGCTACGCTGTTGATTAAGAGAGCACTAGTTTCATGTCTGCTTTGTA
Organism: Dysdera silvatica; assembly: GCA_006491805.2. Classification (NCBI taxonomy): domain Eukaryota; kingdom Metazoa; phylum Arthropoda; class Arachnida; order Araneae; family Dysderidae; genus Dysdera; species Dysdera silvatica. Next base: position 33,893,357 of record QLNU02014176.1, on the reverse strand, counting down.
GTGCTGGATCCATTGAAGAGGCGGATGGATACATCTTCTTTACTATAAAGATACTACAAAGGCAAACAGACACTGTCTTTATACTGCCCTTTTCTTTGGTTTCGATTATTCTTTTAGTTTGTTCTATGTATTGTCCGCGATATTTATTATGTGGGATTCGGTGCATGGTGCTTTGCGTAGATTTTTTTGTAGATTTTTGCGCAGAATTTGTGTTTTAAGGTTTGAAACGAGAATGTAATTCGTTTTACGCAGATCATAAACGCTATGGAATGTACGGCAATGATTCATTGTGTTTGTACGTATTGTAATTCTCAGTTTTGGCAAATCTGATGTTTTAACCGTCTTTCTTCGGGAATAAATACTTAATTTATTATATTGCTCTCGTAGAAGATGATTCGCTGTGCGGCAGCATGCTCAAATCCTAAATAAGTCCTGAAAATAAATCACGTTGATAAAACGAGGACTCCTTAGCTTTGTATGAATTTTATTGCTCCTTAAACCACTCTGAATTATTAAAAAAAAATTAACGAAATTGTCTGTTTCGATTACTGGAAAGAATGTTACTTTGTTCCTGTTTCATCTTCTACAAAATAAATATTTCAAGTTTTTAATTCAACGTTCCATTTAAATTAATATTATTTTTTGCCAACTTTGTTTATTTTTTTCTACAATTCAATGCGTTTTTTGATAAGGTAGTACTGTTATTACCGCGTGATGACTATATCCCCTATTTCTTCACGTGATTTTTTTTCCCCTGTAATCAAAAGGAGTTTTTTAATCGCAAAAAACCGCTAAATTTAAACAGACTCAATTCTGAAGCTAATTATGTAATAACTTTCTCTACTAACTGAGATAACGAATAGTAATTCTATTTGCATCATAAACTTTTCTCCCCCGAAATATAAAAGTTTCTGAAATTTGGACGCTAAATGATTACAATGGGCAGGAATATCGCTATCTATATAACAAATTCAATATATTTCTACTGTTCTCGAAAAACCAAATATGTTAATAGCTGAAAAACTCAGAGAAACCAATTTTCTATAGTCGTAACGTACATGGGCGGATTTACCATTTTGTCGCCCCCTCCTACATGTCCGCCTCCCAAATCAGTGGTAGGAACATAAAAATTGTTACATTCAATATACGCCCAAAACTTTTATATTGACGATAAATATGTTGAAAAACAAACTCATAAATTGAAACATAAACATTAAACAATATTAACTTATATTGAAGTATTACAGTGATACTCTCACTTACGCGCGGGCGCAGGGGACAGCGAGAAAAACGAGCATACGTGAGAAAAGCACATAAGTGAAAGACGCGCATAAGCGAAAAACCACAAAAGGGAGCTTAAAAGTGAAACATCAATACATTGTACTACATTATATTGGTAATTAATACTACGTATGTATACACTACTGAAAAATGTAAATAAGATTAGTTTCAAAATGCAATGAATTTATTTTTTAATGAATTACTGTACTACGTATTTTTTAAGAACACAAAGAAAATAGAAATGCTTACATACCCAATTTCTTTTTACTCCTATTACTACTTTCTCACAAAATAATTTACAATCGAGGATTGTTTTTGTTTTCGTGAATTTTCAAAATGAGTGTTTCCAAGTCCATCAAAACGTGAAAAAGTTCCTTCACTTCCGGAATTGAACTGAAAATAGTCATGCAGAATGCTTCTAACGCTACTGTGTAAGTTGGAGGAACTTTTGCCGCATCTTTGTTTTCGTCATCGTCGTCCACCTCTTCATCTTTGTCACCACCATTTATTTCAGCTGCAATGTCTCCAATTTCCCGCAATTGAGCTGTGATTAAATTTTCATCTACATCAACGGATTCGTTGAAAGTACACGTAGCAAGTCCACCAGACACAGTATGCCAATCTTCTTCGTTTATGTCATTTTCACTTTTATTTTCCGGCTTCTCACATTCATTTTCTGCTGGAAACGATAATTCTGCTTTCTTAAAGCAGCTTCTAATATACTTGTCGGTGACGTTTCTCCATGATGAGCACAACGTATGAATTGCATCAAGGACGGCAACTTGCTTCAATTCGTCTTTTGTTGCATTTTTTGTTTGTAAAGTAGCCAGAAGTCCACGGATTAAAGTTTTTCTATAGTGCACGTTCACACAACGAATGATACTAAGATCCAAAGGCTGAATCTTGCTCATGCAATTCGCAGGAAAAAACACAACTTTTGTGTTGTTGAAAGTGGGAAGATCTTGTGGGTGAGCAAGACACTGATTCACGAATAAGAGACCATTCCGTTATTCTTTTTCCATTTTCCTGTCGAATTTATGAAGGAATTCCAAGAAAATGGACGATGTCATCCACGCCGTTTCGTTGCTAGTGTAGTCGTAAGGAAGCTTCTTCACGTTCTTAAAACAGCGAAGTTTGTTTGATTTGCAAATAACCAATGGCGGGGATTTTTCCGAACCATCGGCATTGCAAGACAGCAAGACAGTTAGTCTTTCTTTACTTTTTTTCCCCACCGTGGCATTGTCCTCCCTTGAACGTTAAGATTCTGTCGGGCATCATTTTATAAAAAAATCCAGTTTCGTCACAATTGTAGATGTTTTTCGGTTCGTATCTGTTTACTAAAGTAGACGAGTCTTCTTTCCATTGTTCTACAGTTCCTTCATGGACACTCGAACTTTCTCCCAGAAAAGACAAGAGTTGCCAGGCCATGCCTATTTTTTAATTTTTCAATCCATCCATGTGATGTAGAAAAGTTTTCCATTTCAAAACTCTTTGACAACTGTACGGCCTTCTCCCTTAGAAGCTCAACGTTAACAGGAATGTTCAAGGCACAAGCTTCTTTAAACCACAGCATTAAAACTTTCTCAAATTCTTTGTACTTTCCGCCTTGAATTTTGCTTCTTTTCTTCGACTGAATTCCACATTCTCGAGGAGCTACTATTATCGCCTCCCGATTTTATAAATCCCTCTCAATGTCTATTCTGGGACATTAAAATGCTCTGCTAAAGCCTTTTTCGAGGTACAATAATTTTCTTCGAATTTTTTAATAACATCCATTTTAAACGAAAGCGACAGTTTTCTTCTTTTCGCCATTTTAAAACGTAACCATCTAACCAAAACTCCAAAGATTGTTCTTTCCTTAGCGATCAATGCCACGTGGTACGTACCGTGCTAACCTCTCTAATTGGCTGTGACTTTTACTGACGTCCATCATAAGAACCCCCCCAGGTAGACTCCTATTTATTAGGTAGAGTAATGTGTTCATGGAATCTGAACAATAGGGGAAGGGCGAGGGAATGCATTCCTACAAGCAGAACAAAACTCGTAAAATTCTTGCGATAAGCAAAACCTGACTACTGGAGGAACCTATTTTTTGAACTGAGAAATTTTTTGCGGAGCATAAATGAATAAGAGTTATCATTGTTTTCCTATATCTCTGGCCGGAACCGCGGTAAAAACGCGCATAAGTGAAAAATGCACATAAAAGAGAGCGAGTGTAAGTGGGAGATCAGTGTAATCATATTTTCCTGACATTTGAGTGACAATAAATGTACTTCCTTTTTGATAATTCGTCAGTGTGTCCCACTGAAAGGGAAAAGACGTTCCCATTTTTGCTGCTTGCTGTTTTTTTTTTTACTATCGCCGAAGTTAAGCGCTTAATATTTCACTAAAAATAATGTTTCTCGTTGTAATTACGACTGGCTTATTTGATTCCGGACTTTAAGATGTTATTGGATACGCAATACCTGCAATATTATATAAACAAAGCGATGTTCTATAGTTAATGGTATTCTGAAGAAATCAAAATGGATTCTCAGTGTAGCGTAGGGATAGTGACCAATGAACAATGGTACAGAAATGTTTACGGTGTTGTGCCAAAGACTCTAAGGCCCATTTACGGATACTGTTCTGAAGAAAAATTACTGCTTTCCTTGAGGGTATCCTCAAATTTGTCCTGTATCTGTAAGTACCATGAAATCAAGTTTTTGTCACAGTATCATCACCTCTTTGGCCGTGTTTGTTGTAATCCTGTAAAAATACACAAAACATCAGTGTTTAAGGAACTAAGGGAAATCAAGACTGCTCAGATTTCTAAGGAGAAAACTTCCCGTTGAACCTTGTCCCAGGGAAATCTTTATGTCCCACATGCTATTGAAAAACTTTCGTTAACCCTTTGGGTAAATTTGACGACTGAGACCCGTCATGCACTTGTTTTGCCTAAGTTACGGATGACGAGACTAATTAGTCATTCAAACTAGGACAAAATGACATTCATATATATAAAATAACATGTACATTCTTGTTCATGGCAAGAGTGATGGGTATCAGTTGTAAGAGGACGTTTCTTTCAGTGCAAATCAGCAAACTAAATCCGTTCCAAACGCAAGAATTTTTTCAAATAAATCTGTACCCAAGGGGTTAAACCTGCTGATAAAATTGTAGATACCGCCTGTACTAAAATTAATGAATTTGTAAATACTACAGAAATTATGGAACAGGTTGATGCTGCATTTAGTATTTTGTGGTTACACCTGCAACCAAAATAAGAAAATTGAGTTCCGATTAAAGACAAAGTGCTTTAAAAGCCAAATGTAAAAGAATGTCGGAAGCTGTTAGGAAAAAATTAGAATTATGTTTTGATGACGATATTGAAAACAATATGGAGTACCAACGATC
>QLNU02014176.1:33852213-33888580 GCA_006491805.2 Dysdera silvatica | reverse complement strand
CCTCTCAACGTCGATTCTGGGACATCAAAATGCTCCGCTAAAGCTTTTTTCAAGGTGCAAGAATTTTCTTCAAATTTTTTAATAATATCCATTTTAAACGAAAGCGACAATTTCGTTCTATTCGCTATTTTAAAACGTAACCATATAGCCAAAACTCCAAAGATTGTTCTTTCCTTAGCGATCAATGCCACGTAGTACGTACCGTACTAACCTCTCTAATTGGCTGCGACTTTTACTGACGTCAGTCACAAAATCCACGTACGCCACTGTGTATAAGGTAGAGGAATGTGTTCCTGGAATCTGAAAGTTGAGGGAATACATTCCTACAGAACAAAAAGGGTAAAATTCTTGCGCTAAGCAACACCTGGACTATTTGAGGAACTTACTTTGTGAACTGAGAATTTTTTTTTTTGCAAGTGAGAGGTGCTTTTTTAGTGCGGCGCATAAATGAATAAGAGTTACTATTGTTTTCCTATATCTCTGGCCGGGACCGCGGAAAAAACAAGTATAAAAGAGCGTGTAAGTGAGGGATCATTGTATTTCACTTTGGTATATAATAAATCAAATTCAATGTTACTGAAATAAATTTTAATTTTAGCAAAAAATAAATAAAAGCCCATCAAACACTGGTATTTAAATGGAAAACATGACGTCTAGCTTCCTTCTCGCCAAAACATCTGATTGTATATTTATATCGTATGGTTTTGATTTTGTTTCATCAGACTCAATACAGAAAATTTTGTCGCCCGAATCTACAGCCTATTGGGAAATACGGCACTGGTAACATATGGGTTTATAAAAAAAATAAAGCGACTTTCTTTCTAATTTTTCTGTTCGCACCTTTGGAAGAGGGTCTCTCAACAAGTGTTTTCTAGGGTCTTCCATTTTAAACCAAGATAGTAGAAACGAGATATATTCTCTTGTGTTTATTTTAAACATACTTAATCCTACTATTGATTTCAACCTGTAACCATGCAATAAATATTGCAGGTTGAATAAACACTATTATTATAGTTACTATATTGTGAAGTAATAGTATAATCTACGCAGTAACTATAAATAGAAAAGAAAAGTATTTAAAAGAAAAAGAAATAGAACAAGTGAAAACCGTTGTTTTATGCACCTATTTCATTTTGGTAGAAATCATAAATTGTCGTGAACCAATTTAAATCATATTATAAAGCAATGCACAAATGATGAAGACACAAAGAAACACATGCAGAACCTGCGAGAAAAAAGAAATGAACGTTTGTTAGTCAGGAGAAAATATGGCTAAAACTAAAGTATGGGTGAAATGAAGATTCGTCATGCAATCTAGCTTGCACAATGCACGTTAATTGCCAAATAAAGAGCGAAGGTTAATTACCAACCTTCTTGGAAATTTGGCATTTATTATGTGAATAAATAACAACAAAAAATTTAATGGTTTTAGAATTTTTGTTGAAATAATATCAGAAGAAATAAAGAGTAAAACGAACTGTGTGCTAATATAGTTTAGGTAATCCATGAAGATGGACACACAATTTAAACAGTGAATAAATTTTCATCTTACCAAATACTTCATAAACAACCCTTCTGCATTCTAGCGTACTGAATTTACTTCTTCAGTTTAGGTGCGATTACGTTTTCCACAGCTGCACGAAACACTGTGTTTCCATGGTTATATCAGCGATATGTTTCCATAGTTACATATATATAACACGTTTCCAAGGTTGCATAAACAAGATGTTCCATTGGTTGGATAAGCAACACGTTCTCATTTTTGCATAAACAACATGTTCCCATGATTGCATAAACAACATATTCCCATGATTGTATAAGCAACATGTTCCAATGGTTGCATAAACAACAAGTTTCCACGGTTGCATAAACAATACGTTTTCATAAACAAAATGTTTTCATGGTTGCATAAAAAACTTGTCTCCATGGTTACACAGACGACACCTTCCCATGGTTAAATAAAACAGGGTTTAATTATGTTTATAAAATTTAATACACAAAATATACCAGTGTATAAATCAAACTGCAACGATGTATGTTATTGCTAAAGAATGATTTATCCTGTGTGATATAGGAAGAATAATACAACGCATAGCCGAAATAAGGGTGTTAAAGACTGTTTTAAAAGATACTCCTTGATAAATGATTACACTGTTTTTAAATGTTACATATGTGTCGTAACCTGTGGAGACAATTGAGCAATAGTCAGCTTGATAAATGCTAAATTTGTTGTTTGCTTTATAGATTAGTGATAACGTTGTGAACTTTAGATGTTAGGTAGAACGTATTGGCCCGTTTCAGGCAAAATATTGATGCCTATCTTTAGAAATCGACTAGAGGAGACTCTGAAAAAGCACGGGTTGTTGACAGTTTTTGCTACTATTGATTGTCTAGCAGCAATGCCACCTATTGGCAGAAATATTTTAAAAGTCAAGAAATGAAGCGCAAAATTGTCACGGATGGAGTTATTTCTAAATAAATTTTAGACGTCTTCCAAGCATTGCTGAAATTAGGAGTAGGTATGTCAGCATTAACAAGGTTCAATTTGTTGATGATGACCTGCACTAATCTACTAAAAATATGTTTCCAAAGTAATTCTTTTATTAACGAGCTTGTTCGACTGTTGACAAATATGGAAAGTTTCCAAGAAGTCTAACTCCAAAGAAATTAATCTGGGTTGAAGAATGATTGAAAGTTTCATGAATTTTTGATTACTCTCCCAACGATGAAGAGCAATGGAAGATTTTTTTTTTTTTTAAGGTATGATTTTTCCAGCATATATATTTTCTAATTTTCTGTAATTTAAGGGAACATGCAAGCTGGCGGATACAAACCCAATTGCATTCACAAAAACTTCGGAATATCATCCAGCGTTAGAGAACTGGGGTAATGCCTTTAAAGAATACATTTTAGTGATTTTTAGTAAAATTAGAGCGAGTTATATTAGTAAGGGGTTTAGAAAATTTTGTGAATGCAAAATCGATGAAGAATCAAAACTCCTGCTCGCCACAATGAGTTTTATAAAATGTAAACGCTCCGCTTTTACTTGTGGTTCATTCCCGTTGATTCCTGATGAAGATTAGCGAAGTCTGTCTAAGCCAGCACGCACGGCACTACACTTAAAACTGAGTTCCATAACGTTGTGGCTTACTTTTAATATATTTTACATAGAGTCACTTTGATATTTAAACTTATACGTTATAAACTGTCCAAAAATGCTGAATATGTTGTTAACTGCTAAAAGAGTGGAATTTGTCATAACTACAATATTTCAATTCATGACGAATGCAGAATATATACGTTTTTCCAGTGATAGAAGTCGAATGCATCGTCACAGTTTATAAGTAAAGACAATGTTATGAGCTTGAGTGATCACTTATCGCTTATAATGCTGTCTTCACTTATAAACCTTATTTGCGTAGTGCTGCGCAGATAAAATTTATAAGTGAAAATTTAAATTACTTCGCACATCGTTAACTACCGATCAATACCGAGCATATATACTTTCCTGTAATACTAGAAGCTGCGTGTATTTTAATTCTGTTCGTGAATGTTGATTAAATTGCTAACTATTGATAAATGCTTATTATATTGTTAACTGTTGATAAATGTTGATTAAATTGTTAACTGTTGATAAATGTTGATTAAATTGTTAACTGTTGATAAATGTTGATTAAATTTTCTAACGGTTTATAAATATTGATTGTTAAATTGTTAATTTAACAAATGCTCATTACACAGTTAATTATTAATAAAAATAATTGCATTGCTCACTCTCGGTCAAAGTCGATTTCATTGTTAATTGTAAGCACTGATTACGTTGTTTACTGTAAATACTGATTACATTGTTAGTCGCAAACGCTCACTGCATTGCATTGTCAACTGTAAATAGTGATTACATTTTTAACTATAAGTTCTGATCACATTGTTAACTATAAATTCTGATTACATTGTTAACTCTTTATGAATACTAATTTCTAAATAAATGTAAATTATATCTTTAATCACTACAAGTACTGGTAACACCGTAAACTATTATTAAATGTTTGCAATTCTTTCCAACTGTTTATTTATCTATTAATGTTTGATTGTTTATTATTACGACTGCACTTTATAGATGAGGAATATTGATTACGTAATAAATAAATTCTAATTGCACAGTTACTTCTTGATAAATACTAGTTTTACAATTACTTCTTGATAAATACTAGTTACACAATTACTTCTTGATAAATACTGGTTATACTGTTTCTTCTTTATAAATACAGTTACTTTATTAATGGGAATCATGCTGACTAACTCCTACTGAAAGATAATGATTGTGTGTATAACTATGATTCCCGGGTCCTAGATTTATGTATCTCCGATCACTGTCCAGCTATAAACCTGATTGTGGTGGTGACAATTGTAGAGATTATGTCCAGCCACTTATTTTGTCTCAGAAATATATGACGTCTTGAGCCGAAAGAAACTTTGGAACAGCTAGCAAATAAAGAATTTGATTAAGATTGCGTTTGATTAAGATTGACTTAAAACTTCAACAAGTTCATGCTTTCTGTTGATGTCATCATGCCTCTCCATTGCAAATCGAACGAATACTATTAATCAGCTATTGGTCTTTTTACAGCAGTGTTGCATTATTAAAATCATTGGAGAGGGACCCAAATACATATTATATACATTCATATATTAAAATATATGTAAAATTGAAATTTGTTTTGAATTATTGGGGATGGGTTCGGACTCCAAGGGACTATATATGTATACGCCTATGATTTTTAACACTAGTATACTATCTTCAATTGGTTATGCTTTGTTGTGTTATGGTTCTTTGCAAGCCAGAAAAACTTACGATATAGCATTCGAATGACCTCTTATGAAAAGTACTCATGAAGAGTACTCATGAAGAGATGAGATGGTCATCTCCATGTTCATAGAGATAATCTTCTCAGTACGGTATTGTTGTTTTACCCTTTATTTCTTTGTTTAATATTAGTTCACAACACAGAAACTCACAAAACCATTGAACTGCATTGCATTATTTCCACATAATAAAACTAAATTTCCAAGAACTAAAAATTTTATAGACTCACACAGATTGTGGGGGTTCAGCCATATTTTTGCCTAAATGGTTTGTCACACATCGGGGTAACCTGCAGAATACCAGAAACTAGAATTAAAACAGGAATATGATTCTTCACAATAAATCTAGTAATTAAAACAAGTATTATGTATAGAAAATAAATCTATCATTTTGTCTCGTTCAAAATCAATCCATTTTATCCTACTGAAGATCATAAAGAAAGAAAATACCATAAGCAAGATTTGAATCCACCGTCGAAGGATTCTCCCTAACTCATAATGTAAATTTTCCAGTGCTTATATATATGAGAGTAATAGGAACATTTAAAAGTTAAAGTTATAAATAATAAACAATTACCTTTTAAAAGGGACCTTGGCTCTTAAGATTTGGACATACATTCGTCAATTACAGAATAAGATTTCTAATGGTGGTACGGGTTATTTAGCGTCAAAAATATGAATTCCTTAATGACAGTATGAAATTTATTTAATCACTTAATGTATTTGCACATACTTATCGGGTTCCCTAATAGGAGTATAGGTTCTCTTTCCCCTCAGTGAAAGTCATTAAAACTAAAACTGGTTATAAAGGAACCTTCACTTCAACGTTATGATTTAAGGTGTCTTCTTAAAAATGCTTTTCAAATCATAAGAAGTAACAGAATAGCAGGCCTGTAGCTAGGATAAAAGAGCAACGGGGTTGAAAGAAAAGGGCATATAAGGCGCAGGGCACCCGGAGATTTCTCTCTCTCTCTCTCTATATATATAAATAGCTCGATGGAACAATTGGGGCATAAGCATGGGACAACTAAGGCCACGCCCCTGATGGCCTTGGATTGGCTACAGGCCTGAAGAATAGGCTCAAAGACTGATATTTTATTCACATAAAGAGATCGCATGAGAACAGGGGGTCGAAAGGAGAGAATTCCTGGTGTTGCACTGTAATGGTACTGCGCTGTAATAATAGTCCAAAGATAAATTATTCGAGATCAGAGTACATCTTCCTCTTTTCACGTTTATTTGATATTTTGGAGGGAGCAAAGAGGTTTCCTATTAATGTAATTTGGATTTTATCTTTAATTATTCACGATGTATAAGCATGTACTTGCATATTTAATAAATATAATGAAACAATGTAAGATACAAAAATGAATAAATAATTTTAGACCATAATCCAGGTCTTTCTACACAGAAAAAAACTCCTTTCCTTATAGTACTCTTTTCTATCGTGAAGGAAATACTAATAAATATTGGGATTTTATTTTTCAATTAAGAATATTAGAAGCGAAAGTCGTCTTCTTTAAAAATATCGAAACTGCATTAATCCTCTGACTGCTCAATTTTTTTTTTTTTTTATCAAAGTCGCTTCAAAAATTGCATATATTTTTATTACATATTTCAAATCTATATGTATTTGAGAGTTAAAATATGTAGCACATTTTTGTAAACAAGATTTTTTTAATATAAATTTCGTGCATAAGAACAGGCTTTCATAAAAATCAATTTTAAGAGTAATCGTTTAAATTCAAAAATTCTGAAAATGAATTTTGATTAAATTACGGTTTACTTTATAGAATACAAATATAAAGCATGTATACTAATAAAAATCACTCGCTGAACGTTTCCTACAAGCCATATTCTGGATATAAAAAATGATAACAAAGGGAGCGCTTGCAAAATCGGTTAGGGAACTCTATGCAAATACGAAAATTTAGGCGAAGATAACGCCGTTTGTTGACCAAAAATCTAAAAGTTCTAGAAAATGCATTATCGACGATATAGATAGAAAAATTGCATACCCGGGGAAACCGCGGGATGAGAAAATTTTGTTACTTTCATGTTACCCGTGGAAATCGCGGGATATGCAGTCAGAGGGTTATCCGTATAGCTTCCGTAATTTTTTTAATTTTTTATTATTTTTACTATTATTTTTTTAGAATTCGAATATGGATTTGGTTTGCACCTAACTTTACAAGATTTTACAGAAAAATTGCCTCCAATATTATACTCCAAAACCAGACTATCGAAAAAATGGGTCAACCATAGGGTCACAAGACTTTAAAAAATTGGGTCAAACATAGGGTCACAAGACTTTAAAAAATTGGGTCAAACATAGGGTCACAAGACTTTAAAAAATTGGGTCGAACGTAGTAGACACAGGATTCTATATAAAAATTGGGTCCAACATAGTAGACACAGGATTCTATATAAAAATTACATCCAACGTTAGGAGTCGCAAGATACTATAGAAAAATCAGGTCAAACACAAGGGTCACAAGACTGTAAAAAAAAATTGGAGCCAAGATAGGGTTCACAAGATTTTATATAAAAAAATTGCCTTCAACGTTAGATGTCACGACATATTATAAAAAAATGGGTCAGATATATGAGTCACAAGATTATATAGAAAAAATGGGTCAAACGTGGGAATAGTATGATTCTATAGAAAAATTGGGTCAAACGTGGGGATAGCAAGATTCTATAGAAAAATTGGATCAAACAGAAGTTTTAGTGCCAAGTAATAAAAGCGAAAAATTCACTGTTTCAGATTGCTTCAAACTACTTTCCAGAGAATGTAAATTATGCTTTCAACATATGCACACACATGCATAATATAAAATTTATAAACTGCTTATTAATCAATACATATTTTACAAATATTAATAATATACTTAATTAAGATAGTTACCTTGATTCTTATTTAGTTTTTAGACAACAGTACATTATGTATTCAGAGGCACATATCAAATTATAATATATGTATATATAATTATTATATTTTAAATTGAACTTTATTTTATACAATACATTTTATCTGCCTTAAAACATATTATAATGTACTTATACATATAACGATTAACATAAAAATCATGTAGAAATATATTGTAAATCACAATTAAATTCTAATAAGTTTACATTAGTGGGTTTTAGCAAAATGGTTCTTATTAATTCAGAATAAAAAATAGAGTATGTTTAACTGAAAATATTTGTATATACTTTACTTGGTCAATAAATAAATTCCTCCGTGAGTGGACCTGCTTCAATAGTTTAACAGTTATTTTAATAACTTAATAATTAATAAACCAATTCGACTAATAATTAATTAGTTAATTCAGAAGCTATTGAATAAATTTAACATTAATGAGCGTACGTTGATATATATGGCGTTCGCCATCATATTCGGATTTAAACAATTATAGCATATTTTAGACTATCACATATAATTATTACAATTTTAATGATTATTAATTAAAATTGAATTTCTTATTTATTATGATAAATTAAATATTATAATCTGTGTTAAAAGAACTAAGTTCTTATCTCCTTAGGAGTTGTATGCAGTTACGTCACGCAGGAGACAATGACCCCTCATACTTACATTATTTATCATCATTGTTATTAACATTTTATAATTGAAAATAATACATGAAAATTACAAAAAAATACTAAAATGTTTTTGGAATAATCGAAATACAATATTCAGTAAAAATCACAAAAACTAAATAATATAATTGAAAACGTTTTCAAGCGCACGGAGGGATCGATGGTGCCTTACCTGCAATGTGTTTTGTTTAACAAAAAACAAGAAAATCAAGCGAAAAAGCAACGAAGAACAACCAAGAAAACACAAGATAAAAGAACGAAGAAACCAAGCAAACAATTCTACGAAACTCATATCTCGTAAAATTCAAAGGAATGAAAAGAAGGTGTGAACGCTGTCGTTGTTACTCAAAACTCAAACTTAAAACACTCAATAAAAATGAACCAATGCAGTGATATAAAATCTCCTGGAGCCGAAGGTCACTTTTATTTGGTTGAAAACGTTTTCTTGATCACACACACATATAGACATATTTTGACAAGAATAGGCTAAATGAAAGTGACATCAAAGAAGAAAATAATAAACATCGAGACAGTGAATCAAAAAATGCGGAAAACCAAAACACTTTGCTTAGAAGAAAAGTACGATAATCAGAAAATCATGATCGAAAACGAAATAAAGAACTTCGCACAAATAAAACAAAAATATAGAGCCATAAGTAGATGTTCTAACAATAATATTAAATATCTTTTTCGTTTACGTTCGGGATATCTGAAAATTACCTCATATGTGAATGTAATTGTTAGAAAAGGACTCATCGTGGACATCGACGTAACACACCTCGCGAATTACGGAGGGCCATAGCCCCCTACTTACATCAATGATTGTGCCATTATCACGTAATAATAAAATAGTTGATGGTGAATATTGGACAAATGTATGTCTGTGTGAGATTTCAGCATGTGAAAATACTTAAAGATAAAATTTCTAACTTAAAATCATAAGAAAATTAAAAATTAAATTTTGAAAACTAAGAAACGAAATCCTAGTACATAGCAAAAAATGTTAATTTCAATAATTATAAAGTTATATTTATCTACTAAGCGCTTGTTTTCAAATTTCTAAGAAAGTTTATTCTATATAATAACAATAATTTCGGTATTAGTCATGCGTTTTAATAGGAATAATTAAGAATATTAACTTCAATGTGCCCTCTTATCAGAAATTTTAATCTCATTGTATAATAATCAGGAAGTTTCTTACAGAGTATATATAATAACTTGCAACTATGTAAATGTAAATCTTAAAGTGAATCATTTTTTTTAAAGAACAGATATTCTGGCATATTTATTTTATTTTACGTTTCGGTTTGGTCTTGCCAAGCCTTCTCTGGAAGATTATGCACTTCAAACTCGCTTGATTTGTGTTTTGTCTTACAGCAGTCTTGCAATCAGCTTGATAAATGATGGTTGGATAACCATCTCGACATTTCTTCCTTTAAGTCATGTGTCTTACATATTGGTTATTCTAATGCTCATTGTTTTTACTCTGTGGGTGGTAATATTCTTGATGATGTTAGCGAGCAAGACGACCTGGGCATTTGGATGACCTCCAGCTTGGATTTCTCGCCTCATTGCCACCGTGTCATTTCTAGAGCAAATCAGGGTTGTTTCCTGATTAGAAAATTGTTTTTCAGAAGTGATGCCTAGTCATTGACTCTTGCTCTTAAGAGTTTTGTTTTACCTGTCTTGGAATACGCCATATTGATCTGGAGCCCTTTTAAGATTGGTGACATTATGGTATTGGAATCTCCACTTCATAGATTTTCAAGAGTATTTATTCTCTTCGAAATCTCCCTTATAGATCGCCTCAACAGGATGGGACTCCACTCTTTGGAGTGGTGTCGCTTACAGACTTACATCATTATCCTTTTTTATAAGTTAATTCATGGTCTAATCCATTGAAATTAAAGTGGGCAATTCATCCAGATGTTAGGTTATTCTTATACCAGATGTCATCCTTTGACTGTGAGGGTGCACCTTGCAAGGAGAAATTGTCATATCCATTCGTTTGTGCCATGTGCTGCCCGTGTTTGGAACTCTTTACCTTAGTGCCTTGTGCCGTGTGCCTCTTTGACAGTTTTTAAAAGCTCATTAATGCGTTTTGATTTGTCTGGTTTTTTAAAGTGTTTCCCTCTTTAGTGCATATTTTTGTTGTGTCGTTTTTCTGTTCCTGATGTTTTTGCTGTTCCTGTTTTTTATTGTATTTATTGATTTTTATGTACTTTACTGTATGACGTTTTTGTATTCCACTCACAATGTAAGTGTCTATTCTATTGGGTTTCAATTATAAATCAAATCAAATCAAATTTCGTTTTTCCTTGACCTTTGGGGACGATTTCAAATTCCCAGACAATTGCAGGTTTTCCAGGTTCCGAGAGAACTCTGTGCTTTGGCGCACTTATTTCTTTCTTCCTGAGAATTTTAACCCTCTCATCACATTTATTGATAACGTGGGTACCCTCTTCATCTAAAGCTTGTTTTAATAAAGGACTTTGAGCCATTAAACAGTTTAAATGGCCATCTTTCTTCTTCGCAATAACCACGTCCAGCCCTCTGCTTTTGAATAAAAACAAAATGATATCGCCCTTTCTTTTTACGGGCAAATTAGACATTTTTTATTATGATCTCGTGTTTTCACCATAATTATATAATTTTTCTTGATTTTTAAAATGGCCACGAAATGGAAAACCTTTTCATTGAAAGAAAATATTTTGCTATGATAAATAGTAATAATATTTGTTCAGTTTTACGTTGTTATGTTGGACTATTTAATTTTAAATAACAGTACACACTATATTAATTAGTAATGCCGTTTTCAAAATTTAGTACTATGTACTAACATTTTAAACTTATTTATTTGTTATAGAGCTTTTGGTTACAATGGTAAAATTTCGCAGATCCTTTAAATGGCGTTTACAACAGGGTCCGACTCCATCTCCAAATCTAAAATAATGTGGAATTTCTTGTTTGCTTCTGTGCTTTGTTTACATTATCATCGAGTATCAGAGAAGGACGATTATGAAAAAGTTGAGATTGTGTTTGTTCTGCATCCCGTATGAATGCGACTTTTTAAAACAGAAGTACCCTCAAATATCATGCAACACGGCCAGTAACGAAGAAGAAGAAGAAGAAAAAGAAGTAGCAACCTGAGAAAACAAAACATGAGCAAAAGAAATTGAAAAAGATAAATTTGATGGTAGCTCACGGCCTGTCCTCATCCCATCGATCCTCGTACCTTGAAACAGCTGTCACTGGGATATACCTGAAGCGGTTTGCTGGATGGTGGATGGGTCCTGGAAATCGCCGTTGAGGTGAGAGATAAGCTGCCAATGGTGCCAAGGCCTTGACATTGTTACTGGGATTGTTGGCGAACTTTACGGTGATGGGTTCAGATGCACCTTCTGGAATTGTGTTGTTGAGATGCTTGATGGCACGTTCTGCTTCCACACGCTGGTCGAAGCGAACGAAACCCACACCTTTTGACAATCCTACAACATGAAAGATACTGTTCATTCTCACAGAGGCAGCACCCTGTTACAGGAACAGGGCGCTCATCACAATGTTGATTACACTTTTGATCACACATGAAAGACACTGTTCATTCTTAGAGAGGCAGCACCCTGTTACAGAAACAGGGTGCCCATCACAATGTTGATTATACTTTTGATCACGCATGAAAGACACTGTTCATTCTCAGAGAGGCAGCACCCTGTTACAGGAACAGGACGCCCATCACCATGTTGATTATACTTTTGCTCCTAATTTAAAGTAAAAAAAAACAAAAACACGATCAGTGATACTTGTAGTATTCAGCGGTATTTGCAGTTCTTACAGGTCCATGACCCCTCTTCCCATAATTTCGTAACAATATGTCGACTTTTCTAAGGTAGGGTTGATAGCTTTGTGATTAGAGGATCTATAGTTAAACGAAGAATCAGAACCTCCGCCATCTTGTACTATCTAGGGAATTGAACTAGGTGCTGCGGGATCGTAGAAAAATGGCCAGTATTCTGCAACATATCAGGAATCAAAGAAAAGTATCCAGCATCCTGCAACATATCAGAAATCAAAAAAAGTGTCCAGTATACTGCAGCATGTTAGGAATCAAAGAAAAGTGTCCAACATCCTGCAGCATATCAGGAATCAAACCCAGTTTTGTTTTTTTGCATAGAAAACGAATGCTTTACATCTGTGTCGTCGTAGAAGCCAGCATATGACCAACAGCACGCCAAGTGACTTATGGTTTCCAGTTGGGTTACCTTTTCGGGTTCTGACCACAGTTGGCACTGCTTAAACTTCGATGTTCTAACAGGAACGGTATATCCAGCTTGACATAGCCGCTGGCTGACAACTTTTTAAGATGAATGGTATTTCAAATCGAATGCCTATGTGTGTAATACTATTTAATTCACAGGTAACATGATGAACATTATAAATTTGTGTTGATTTAATTCATCATCTCCTTCAATCACTCTCTGTCTTGTATCAGATATAAATAAGCGCGCGCGCAGAACATCTCTGTTTTGTTAATTGATTCTCTCAGTCCCACTCTCTTTTTTAAGATTTAACTCATTTGAGTCATTCCCAACATGTCTTTGATAGCTAAGAAATATACTGTTGCTTCTGTCAATTCCACTCTTTCTCTTTTTAGGAATTAAGTCATTTGAGTCATCCCTCACATTGATACCTAATAATTATACCATTGAATAGATAATATTGATACCTCCAGGAATTAAAGATATTCGGTAACTAGCTCCAAAGAATAGAGTTATTTTAGCAAATGATGAACTTCACTTATTCACTTAGAATACATGTAACGTAACACAGAGAACGTAACAAAGACCAAAATAGCTGGGGGCCCAAGCTTATAGGGGGGGGGGGCGGTTACAAAGCTATAACTCCATATATTCACATGTGTATACAAAATTGCATTGTAATGGGGATTACGAACCCCATCAATCCCCCTTGCATACGCCCCTGACTTTCGGTCCAAATAGTTAGGATTAACGGTATTTTACTGCATAACGGTCAATGTAATAATGCAATAGTATAATATAATAATTGTACAACAGTATAATGTAATGATCGTACAACATTATAATGTAATAATCGGCGCAGTATAGCCCAGATGCTCTTGCGCCATAAAAAATCCAAACAAACAAACATTAATGTAATAATTGTAAAACAGCATAATGTAATGATTGTACAACGGTATAATCTAATAATTGTACTACAGTATAATGTAATAATTAATATATGACTCAAATATATACAAGTTTATGAACCTGAATTTAATACTACTTTTTATTCAATAGTGTTATAGACCTGAATTCAGTAGCATATTTAATTCAGTAATTTTATTATGCACCTGAATTCAGTAGCACTTTTCATTCAATAGTATTATGAACATAAATTTAGTGGTAATATGAATCTAAATTCAGTAGTACTTTTCACTCAGTAGTATTATGAACCTGAATGCAGTAGTACTTTTCACACAGCAGCATTATGTACCTGAATTCAGTAGTACTTTTCATTCAGTAGTTTTATGAACCAGAATTCAGTATCACTTTACACTTAGAAGTATTTTAGTACCTGACTTGTAAGTACTCGTATATACTACCATGCCTGCACCCCGGCGGTTTTGAATACTGCCCTTGGAGATATCGAGATGAATGCGATTCACAACAAGCTTGGTTGCATTTAAATGCATCCTGGTTCTGAGGTCACCTTAAACCGTACGTCCCATGCCAGATGAACTATGATGCAGTCTTGAGACTCTCGAGATATGTAAATAAAAAACAAAATCTTACTATACCAACTGAAGGCATCTCCTTGTGTAAAATTAACGAATAGCTAAAGCGTCGCGCTTATAACACGGAATGAAAAAGTCTGTTAATTTTTGTTTGTTTGCGTTTTTACGTCCAACGGACGGCAAAGTTATACTGACCGGGACCTATACTTTTCCGAGGAATCCGAACCTCTGTCATCTAGGAAACCAAACTCTCGACTATGGCGGGCAGAAAAAATGGCGTACACACTCTACAGTACCATTGAAACCGAATGGGGGGGTTAACGGCGTAGTTAACGAATGTGTTACTAATGCGCCATTTTGTTTATGTCCTTACAACTCAAAGGCATAAAAGCTAAAACTACACTGAGGCCCACAGTTTTCCGAGGCATCTGAGTCTTTGTAAGCAAGGGCAACAAACCCCTGGCTATGGTAAGCATAAAAATAACCCACTCCCACTGAGAATTGAATCCTGTTTAATGACACAGTCGGTGGATGCGACACCAGTGCGCCATCGTAGTTACAACTGCTTCACCGTAGAGCTAAAGACCATTGAACTCGTTTATATGCGCATGCGCGCAACCACCCACGCAAATGTACTGTGAATCTGATTATAACGGTATTCCAGGGATCGCGAAAAGATAGCGCTAGTTAGATTATGGTTACAGCTGGCCACTGGGGAGATGATCCCTAGAAGTTGTTAGTCTAGTTTAACTTAGAATAGTTGACTAACCAAAATCGGGTACGGTCACGGCTGACTAGAATGTACAAGGCCAGGTAAGCTTGTTTGTGACGTCACGAAAGACGTCCATCCTCCGAACCCCGGGGAAGCGGCTGTTCTCGTTTACGGAGGATGTAATCCTTACAAATTTTTTATAAACGATTTACTTCCAATATAAAGCACATATAGATTTAGTAGTTTTAATTTTTTTTACGTTGTTACTAACAAGCCTCTCTCCCCATTAGATTTCCTATATATTTTATATAGCATATAGGGTTTTTTAAAGAGAATTTATTTGATTTAATCTCAATTTTTAAAAAATGAAAATGTATTTTTTCAATCTGAACCAGATTTCTGTATTAAAATTGGAAGTTTTGATATGAGAATTTTCATAAACCGCAAACACCCCCTCCCCAAAGATTTTTTCTCATTTTAATTGAAGCTTTTTTAATAAAACAGGGAACTTTTTTTGAAAATTCTCCACATTCTATGCATATTATTATATATTAAATGCATATTTGTTTAAGGAACTTACGCCATAAAGAGGGCTTAATTTCTAACAAAAAAAAAGTGAAGGAGCCCTAATATTATGATAAATCGATTAAAAAATCAAATGGCTGCAAAAGAATCGATAAATCATATCAATTGTTTATGTCCATTTTTCTGGACAACAAAATGCATGACTTTAATCAAAAATTCATTCTTTTTTCATGAAAGTGTCTATTTAGGGGTTCTGGCTAATATTTAAATAATCGCCAAAAATGAAAAAGTACCGGAGCCAGGCTCAGGTGGGTTCCCGCCCAATTTAAGCCCTGGCCATAAATATCCAAATTTTAAATGTATACATGAAAGGAAATTTAGACCCTTCTTTAATAATTTACATTAACCGTGATTAAAATCATCTTAAGGAATGTTTATTTTTCGTAGACGTATGTATGCATTTTTTTAAAATAAGGATAACAGTACACAAATCTGTGTTACATTCTTTATTGACAGTTTGCGGAACTGTTTTGCAACAAAAAAAATTTCAGGACATGGGTTTTGTATGCCATGCATTCCGTGGGAAAAATAAACGTTCCTTAAGCTGATTTTATGTAAATAATATAATATAAATTATTAAAGAAGGATCTAAATTTTCTTTCATGCGTATATTTAAAATTTAGATATTTATGGTGTAAGTTCCTTAAACAAATATGCATTTAATATATAATAATATGCATAAAATGTGGATAATTTTCAAAAAAAGTTCCCTGTTTTATTAGAAAAGCTTCAATTAAAATGGGAAAAAAAATCATCGAGATGGAGGGCGGGGGGGAGTTGTGGTTTATGAAGATTCTCATATGGAAGTTCTAATTTCAATACATGAATTTGATTCAGATTGAAAAAATACATTTTCATTTTTTAAAAAATGAGATTAAATCATATAAAGTCCCTTTAAAAAATCCGATATGCTATATAAAATATATAGGAAATCTAGTGGGGAGGGTGCTTGTTAGTAATACAGTAAAACCTCTCTATAACAATATTATACGGACCGAGAAAAATTATCTTTGTAGTGAGAATTATTGTTAGAGGAAAGGTTTGTTTGTTTGTTTATTTTGTGGTTTTACGGCTCAAAGACTACAATGGTCATGCTGCGCCGGGACCTACTGTTTTCCGAGGAATCCGAACCTCTTATGGCCTAGGGAACCAAACCCCGGACTACAGTGAGCAGTGCGAAGAGTAAGGGTTCATTATACAGTAACATCTCTCTACAATACTATTATACGGACTGAAAATAATTATCATTGTAGAGGGATTTATCGTTATATCAAATATCGTTGTTAGGATATTTTACTGTAATATAAAAAAATTAAAACTACTAAATCTGTTGGAAGTAAATCGTTTGAAAATAATTTGTAAGGATTACATCCGGCGTAAACGAGACCAATCCTTTCCCCGGAGTTCGGAGAATGGACGCCTTTCGTGACGTCACAAACTAGTTTAACTAGCCTTGTATATTCTAGTGAGCAGTAGTATGGGTGGAGACCCGGGGACATTTGTAAAGCACAGCTACCGTGTTTTCTTCTCGTGCTACCCATCGCGGGTCCTTTCCAACTCCCCCGCAAAATAATCGGTCTGCTTTGATTGACAGTTTCGCTGGGGATCTTCTCCTCAGTTGTCAACAGACAGGCCAGTGTTTCTCAAAATGTGATTCGCGGTCCACGAGTGGTCCATGGCGACCCATCACATATTCCGTAGGATCTTCAAGAAATTTTAGAAAAAAAAGAATAACGAATTCCTATTTATTTGATATCACAGCCTCCATACTGGGCCAGACCCCAAGCAGTAAAAATTCAATGAATCGTTACTATTTTGATGGGATGTTATTGATTTATAAATAAATAAATGCGATAAATAAAGAAATGCTTAAAGCGGTCCGTGAATGACATAAGGTTTGAGAAACTCTGTTATAGGTGTGGATTTCACTGTAACTTGGCAAAGCAAGTGCGATGGCGACTTCATGATTTGGCTGTTTGTCGATTTCATTCTCCCTACACACTCCCCTCCTCAGACTTTTACGCAGACTTTACGTCCTGTCTGTGGTTAAAGAGTTGTCTTCTGCAACCACCCTTCCCAACTCCCACTGCGGCCCTGCGGTGGCGCAGTGTGGTAACGCGTTCTCCTATTGCGCGGCTAATCCGGGTTCGACTCCCAGCAGTGCAAAAAGAACGCTTACTCAGAGATCTCATAAAGATCGCACTGCTCACTGTAGTCCGGGGTTTGGTTCCCTAGGCCTTAAGAGGTTCGGATTCCTCGGAAAACAGTAGGTCCCGGCGCAGCATGACCACTGTAGTCTTTGAGCCGTAAAACCAAAAAACAAACAAACAAACAAACTCCCACTGCATTTCATAATTCTCTCTCTCTCTCCTCTGTGGCTTGGTAATATTCAAATTCAAAAATAATCATGACTATTGTTTGATAAAGTTTCCTTTTGTTCCTTGTTTTCTAAACAAAGGGTAACTAAGATTGGAGAAAAAAGACTTTTGACCAATCTTCGTGCATATGTTATGTATTAATACCTTGAACTCCTTTAACTCCACTTCTAACTTAATCACCAATCAACACCTGTAACCTCAAAGTCAAGAATATCAACGTAACATCAAGAATATCTACGTAGCAAAATATATATCACCAAAATTGTAATTAGGTTGAATAAAATTTATTGTTATTCTTAGCTAATACCTTAAACAATCAAAAAACTTAAACAATTTTATTTATTTATACAAGTCGAACACTACGATTAAATTAAGCAAAAACTTTTATCAACGTTTTTTGGCGTAGTAGTAGTATTAACGCCGATGTTCTAATCACGCCATAACTTCGGCGTTAATTAATATTACTACACCAAAAAACGTTGATAAAAGTTGTTGCTTAACTTAAACAATCTTAACTTTAAACAAGTTAAACAATATTTTACCAGAAACGAAATACTCTGCTTTGAAAGATGCATAAAAGTATGAGAAAACATGATATATTGCTGCATGATATAGATCTGCTAAATGGTAGCTACTCAATATATTGCTCTATATATATTGATCATACAGTTAATTTCACGGCAATTCTCATTCATATTCAGCCACTACCTCTCCACATGTGTGTGTCTTCTGAGGAACTCTCTTCCATGTTATACCAACCGGTTTATTTATTTTATCCTGTTTTTCATACATCCAAACTTAGTTGTGTACATGGTGAGAGCGTTTCTATCAGGAATCGCCCTCGTTGTTTGGCGGCTGGTTAACGTCATGGAGTTTGAATACACGGGATTCAATCAGATTCTCGGTAAGGTGGGTAAGCCTTTCAGGTCAGGTCAGGTCAGTACATCGATCCCATCTCAGATAGCCTCGTTGGGTAATTATTACACAAATACGAAGAAAGAGAACAAAACAAACAAATATCGTTGCAAACGTTAATTTTGCAACTAGATCTAACCTAGCTTAAGTAAAGAAGAAAAATTAAATAGCTACTGACCGCCACTATTACCTGTGATGTTATCACAAAGAATTCGAGATGTGATGATTCGGCCAAAAGGGGCGAACTGGGCTTCCAAGTCCTGTTGAGTGAAGGCCTTGGGGAGCCCACTAACGTATAAGTTTGCCCCTTTGATGGCCTCGCTGCTCGGACGGGCATAGGACACCTGAAACAAAGTAAAATAATTCTTCAAGAGGAACAAGTATGCATACGTAATAGGGATTTGGCAAATGTATAGTTTTACTATTAGCCTTGTCCAGAATTTTAACAAAAACGTGGGTTTGTAAGCTGCTGTTAAGCATTGAAATTAGCGTACAATTGAATTTTAATTAACGGTTAGAATGATATTAACGTTTAAACAGGGGCGCCGATAGCCAACGCGAACCCCCGTAGGTCCTTGCCAGTGCGGGCCCCTAGACCTCACTCGGGCCCGTCGGTCTGCGTTTAGAGACTTGTTGTTTTCGGGACCGTGGTGAGCAGGGCAGACGACAATGTTAAAAGAAGGGGGGAAGACGCTGTTCTAAGCACCTCAGGAAAAAGCTTGTAACTTGGCAATACCGATGCGGTACGGTCCCTGATGAAGATTCATGTCGGTATTATTAAAAAACTATGTAAAATTTGTTAAAATATTCAATTACCGTGTATATTTTTATTATTGGTGGTTGTGGTTTTAAGAAAAAGTTCGCTTTTTCATATTTATATATCTAGTGCTTTTTTTACACTGCTTTTTTTTTGTTTACCAATACGATATATTAATTTTCTATATATAAAACAAATCGGTGCGATCGGTACTTTCCTTGTGAGTATTGTGCATTTCAATTGGTGTGCATGTGCATTAGACATTTCAGTAACCATTTCAATGAAATTATTATCTAATTTGTGTCATACATTACGGTAATTTTGAATGACCGAGGTATTTCATTAAATTACTGACAGTTGGTACTGGAGCTAGCATATTTGTCTACGGTGAAGGACTCCGGGTTTGAATCCAAATGGCATAGAATACTTGAACCTTATCCTGCTGATCCGTAGCTTTGGGTTTGATTAATTTGGTAACAGGAGTTTCTATCCCTCGAAGAATTGTAGGTCATAGTGCAATACGACCACAGCATCCCTTTCGCTATAATAAAACAAACACAAACATTGAATTATATTTTAGAAATGCACCATTCAACCTGATGCACAAATAATTGAGTCAGTCAGCTAGTTCTTGATTGACGGACAAAACCGTTCAATGCTTCATTCAATAAATAGTGTTTTACGACCTTCTTCAAGTCGCGACCTTTTTTTATAGTCAAGGTGTAACCCGCGACCCCTTTTTATAGTAAACAAATAGTCTTCGACACCCCCCTCTGTCTGCCGCCACACTATTTGCATAACAAATAAGTTTTTATCAGAGTAAAGGAAACGTGTTAAATATAAAATTATAGCATAGTAATTATATAAAATTATATTAATCATATATATTATAGATATAAAGTTAACAACC
Source organism: Dysdera silvatica (assembly GCA_006491805.2). Classification (NCBI taxonomy): domain Eukaryota; kingdom Metazoa; phylum Arthropoda; class Arachnida; order Araneae; family Dysderidae; genus Dysdera; species Dysdera silvatica. The sequence continues at coordinate 33,868,105 of QLNU02014176.1, read as the reverse complement.
ATTAGTAGAATATTTCAGGCTAGCCATGTTGAAATATAAAAGCGTTGGAAACATTTGGTATGAAATTCTTTATAAAAATAATTATATAATAAATAAAAAATATTAATACAACTAAAATTAGTTGCGGAGACCCCCAAGAAACCCTTCGCGACCCCCAGATTAGGAACCACCTAACAATATATAAATGATCTAACAGGCATGTGATTCGAACGTCTCTCAATATTATATTTAAAATTTCTGATGTAGAAAATGGTTTCGTTTGCTTTTCCACTTCACGTGCTGACTATTTTGTCTCTAACCCACAATTTTCTACAACCAGTAGAAGCACGATTTTCACAAAATACACTTTGTATAACATTTTAAAAAATCTATCCGAAATTATAGTAAAATGCTATGTATTTACACAGCAATGTTTCAGAAAAGCAATTACGTTCCTCATAATAATCTAGGAAGAGATCTTGGAAAACGTGAACGAGGTATTTCTATAATTGACAATTTTAAAATAGACATTTGTTTTTAGTAAGCACATTGATTTATTTCTGATGGACCTCAGGTCTGCGTCTGAGCTTATTTGGCTCAGTAGAAGAGTTCATCATCATATTTCTTTTAGTTGCACATATCACGTCATATTGATTGACTGACAAGCGAAATCGATTGATAGTGCGTTGTTCTCAGTTGTTCACTGCTCTAGAAAAGAATAGTTAGAAAAAGAAAAACACCCTAAAAAGATCTAATAAAAACAGGCGCAGTTGTTTAGTCTAGAAATATTTTCTTGTTGTGCCATGTTTTCGCGTCACCAAGGAGAAATTCATTTATGGAGTGCTAGAAAATGGGTCTTAAGTAGCAGTGATTGATCAGCTGGTTAAATAGTTAAAAAAATAGCTATTTCTCGAAGTCCCCAAGTTTTGCTGCTTATATGTTGCTCCTTAAATACTAGTTAGCATAGCAACTGTACAAGTCATTGCTATTACTAGCGTGATGATGTTCGAAGGAAGTTCCATTGTTAAGTTAAAAACAGAAATAAGTTGCTAAAAATGTTTAAAAATCATTAGAGCGAACATGAAATTTTGAAAATCATTGTAAACAGCTAAAAGACAACTAAAATATCGAAAACAGTTGAGGCTTATTTTTAATTGGAAATTTTTCCTCATAGATAAAATTTTGGAAGTTCTAAATTTTTCAAAATCAGTTATACGTTATCAGAATTTGATAAAAATTTATAAAGTACATAAAAAAAGAAAATTTTTTAAAATCTTTTTTATGTCCTGCCGCTGGTGAACAGAAATGCAGAAGCATGGTAATTTTCCAACTCGTAATGGAAATTTACACTATCTCTTTCTTTGTGGATTACAAAGTAGTCTTCTTTCAAGAAAACGACGATTTAGAATATATACTAAAAAATTAAGTGAAAATTGTGATGGAGGGGGAATGGAGAAAATTTCGATAAAACTAAGTATTTGGCAATCGGGGATAATTTTAGAGAAGTGCTGTCTCTTGACGATAAGGAGATTAGAGGGGCTAAGAAGTTAAAGACCTGAGCACCATTATAGAAAAAGATGCTAGCAGTAAAAAGGAAATTAAAAACAGAACATGTTGTGCTTCGAAGGAAATTCGTATACTGCATCATATTATTTGGAGCTAGGATTATTTTTCAAAAACGAAAACAGGATCTTTAGGTCGATTATCGGAAATATCCTCACATATAATAGTAAATCTTGAAGCATTTAAAAAATTTAAAAATATTAAAACAATTGAAATGGATTATTGACCCAGATGCAGTAGAGAAACTAGGTTGTATAAAATTAAAAATGAACATGTTTTTGCATGATGGAGATCAGCAAACCACAGAGAGAGAGAGAATAAACTTTGATAAAGGATGGTGTGGGCATATACAGTGAATGAAGAATGAGAGATGGTCAAAAAAGATGTTAGTTTTGTGCAGAAGGGGAAGAAAAGAAGAGTTAGACATCGTAAAGCATGGACGACAGATATACAGTATTCGATGGGAAAGAGCTGCTGCTGCATGGTAACGTTGAGCTCAATGCCTTAAAGCATTGCATGATATAGAGTATTCTAGAGGGTGGGGAAGGCCCTTTGGGTTGAACTGAATGTAAAAAAAGAATTGCCCAAGATTATCAGACGACGTAAAAATCGATGCTATTCAGATGTGTTAGAATATAGTAAGCATTGGGACTTGAAATTGAAGAAGTCTCCGCTATTTGGGCGTGTCCCTTATTGGGGTTTTACTGTACTTTGTCATCAAATTAATCGATCACTATTATCAGTATCATCGATATTATATATATATATATAAGTTCTACTATATGTACGTAGGCATTATTTGCACCAATAACTCACCTTTATTGTTTTGTTCTGTAGCCTTAAACCGTTGAGGGTACTTATCGCCTTTTCGGCATCTTCGGCGCGAACATAATTTACAAAACCGTAGCCGAGACTCTGACCTAAAAATAGGAAACACGTAAAATCAGATTCTTCAATCAAATTTCTCTACAAAAAAAAAGGTTAACAAGAATTCGTTCTCACATTTGACTTAATATTATTGCGCCATAAAAGTACAACCAAACAATTAAACAATATTCTTTGGTGATTTATTCTAGTTTGATGATGAATATTATGCTTTTCAATCAATTATGCTATCATAGATGATAGTGTTTTCGACGGATCTGGCAATGCCTTATGTGGTCCATCCTCTTTTAATAATAGATATTAGAATACTTCTCTTGGGAATTGCGAATTTGAATGTACATCCTTGTTACATCCATTGATTTTTACTCGTAGGAATACCAGGGCCCATGCGAAACGATATTTTAAGTGAACAAAAGGGATTGTCTAATAATAGGAGTCAATTCAACAAATGGCCACAATTTAATTATTTCTAATCCCATGTCCATATCCAAGATATATATTAGACAATTTAAGGTCTCAAAAATTGACTCTATTTGACTCATCAATTAAACTCTTAAATGGCCAGTCAGTTCAGGGCATGATATATATCACAATAGATGACATGATCTTGATCACACTCCGTATAGCTATCCTATACCTGTGCAACCTGACCATGATCGAAATTACATGTTACCAGCAGATATTGCGAACTTTCCACTTAGCTCTAACTTTATATTTTTAATACACATTAATGATTGTAGCCTTACTAACAAAATTGATTTACTTTAAACACTTATTTATAATTTTCATAAAATTGTTCATGTTATTTGTGTATCCGAGACCTGGTTTAGACCTAGTTTTGTTGCTAACGTAACTAACTACAATTGTCACGCCATAAGTCGTACATCTGGCAAAGGAGGTGGAGTGGCAATTCATGTCCATAATTCGATTTCCTTTCAGCTGATACCTATGTGGACAAGTATTTTTTCTGATTTCGAGATTATAATAGTATGAATTAATGGGTTATACATATCATCAATTTATCGAATCCAAAGCAAACCTTCACTGTAATTAATAACTTATTTCCAGGAATTCTCACTTATGTCAATTCATCAAAGAATAAACTGGTACAAAGAATAAATTCTGGAGGCAAGACGCATGAAATTTGGACTCCTGCTAATATGTAACACGTCTCGTAAATAACAGTGAGTTGTGCGGGTGTATTATGATCTATTTTTATTTCAACGTAATCCCTTGGGGATTTACAAGCAAATCTTGATCCTACAGTAAGATGTGATATTTTTTTTAACATTAAAGGCAGACAGGGACAAAGTTGCAAAATCTTTTGTTATTTCCTTAACCGGATGTTTTGTGATGCATTAATTTATTTTATTAAATTTATTTTTCTTTATTTCTAATTTTATGTATGAGTGACATGGGCTTTGTCAAACCTTTGGTTTTTCCCGTGTCATCCAGGCATATCACATTAATATTGCATACCGTCTATGAATAATATATATATATATATATATAGTATTTTGTCATTTTGCCAAGTCAATTCAATTGAATTGAAATATTCACATTTTGGAGGAAGACAAAAGTAAGTTATGGAAAAAACGGATATTTCACGAAATGTCAAATGCATTTTTTGCGTGAGAGTTTAGGAAGTTTTTAGTAATGCACCAAACGTAGAGTCAGCCATTCAAATACATATCAAAGTATGGTAATATGCCTGATTACCATATATAAATGAGATATATAAAAGGACGTATATTAAGATCTTGTGGTGATGCATGTGTGTGTGTCAACGTCAGATATGCCATATGGAAAGGACATTAATTTTTTATGTAACGTTGAAGTGAATATTTTTTTTTCAATCACGTGACAGGAATGGCTTATTATACAATTTAAATGGTTCAGTGGTTTAATTTTACTTTGCGGTTCCAATGGCTCTGTCATCTGGTTTTATTTGAAATTTGAAGAACACGAAAAATACAAATTATTAAGGTTGTATTTTTTATGTGATTCACGCGAATATTATCGATCTTTATAATTTGTTGTTCTTATTATTCAATCATGTATTTTTGAATGATCATGTTTTAATTGCCTGACTCTCATATCATTCGTTAGTTTTATAATTCTAATTTCTCGCTTTGAAGTTATCTTTTAATTATTATCAGATAATTTTGCAATTCGGAACGGGAAAATCTACTTTTTTAATAGTTTACTTTGCTTTCTGAAATTTTCACATTTTAACGATGTCATTCCGCAAATTTATTTTACGTAAATTCATTTATTATACTTCCTTGTGTTCATTCATGGTTCTTACTTATTCTTCTCTGTCTATTCAGGAATTTTATTTCCCATTCACTTCAACTTACCAAATCTGCAGATCAGGCCTGTAGCCAAGTTGGGGCCACAGAGGCGTGGCCCCAATTGCCCCATGCTTGTGCCCCAGTTTCCCCATAAAGCTATTTATATATTAGAACAATCCCTTCTTGCTCTATACACCATATGCCCTTTGTCTTACCCCAGTTACCCCTTCATTCTGTATAATAACAATCCGCCTTCTACTGAAATACTGTGCCCTCTCCCAATATGTTTATGCCGTCGGCGACCATGCAAGGCCCTATACAAAAGGGCCGTGATATAACGACAAGCTTGTGGCTAAAGGAAATGCTAGTTATATTCGACCAGTAAAAAACTTGTTCACTTAAAACAATCGAATTCTATTGCACTTAATCGTTATACCAAACAAAATCCATATTTTCTTCCCTATACCCAGAAAATCTCTAAATGTATGCTTGTTACGGACGCCGTTGGCGGGGGACACGGGGGGACCCATCCCCCAATATTTGTATTAGGGTTCCATTTCCCCCCCAATTTCAAACAAACATTTTGTAACAGGTTACGTCGTTCAAAGTTTAAAATATTTTCTCTTTCTTTTCTTTTTTTTTTAATCTAAGGAATGTGGTTATATTTTTCGGCGTAGTGTATTTAGTTCGAAATAAGAACATACACTTTGTCATTTATTTGATCTAATTAGACCTTTCGTTAGATTGTATTCTATAGCTCTCTTTTCTGCATTCCAGCGTTTTCATTGACGTGTTATTATTTCAACTTTTAAATTTAATTTTTTTCAAAATTTTTTTCAAAATTTCAATTTTCAAATTTCGGAATGTTTTTAATAACGTTACAACTATACTTTCTCTATTTTAATTCCACAAGCACAAGGACTTTTCTGGCCCAGTAAGCTCATTATCAATGACACAAATTAAGAGGACTGTTTACATCATCACCATGTACGTAATAAATACGAAATTTAGTAAGGAGCATTGCATGCGAAAATGAAACTGGAAATGTAACTAGAATATTAATTTTATGGTAAAGTGAACGTTATCAAGCAGAAGCACATTTAAATTAAACACTGCCTTGTGGGTGTCTGTTATCGCTGTAAAGAGTGGTTAACAACAAGGCCTTAACCAGAAATTTTTTCGGGGAGGCAAGAATTTTTTACAGCCTCGCTAATGAATAAGTATTGGTAGTAAAAACGTTTTGGAAGGCAGGAGGGTCCCTTGGGGCCACCCGCTGGCTACGGCCCTCATTAACAACAAGCTGCCTTTCACTGGTATACTGTCCCCCCAATATTTTTATGCTATCGGCGCCCATGCTTACTTGGTTATCGACGAGTGGTCATAAAAAAAATTTCTCTTGATTAATGACACAGGTTTTTATTAACAACTCTTGATTTTGTGAATCTCTATCCAATCCAAAATAACGGAATTTTCCGATCTCACACAGCCACGGATGGAAAAATGATATGTATCTGTAAAAGATCAGATATATTTGACCTAGGGATTTTAGGTTGACTCATCACAGCCAGCTGTTTATGTTTTCCCTTTATGTCTTCTTTTCTTGTAGTATATTGCGCATTATTTTAGAATTTGTGGTCATAAATTCGTCTTGTGATGAAAATGAATATTTAATCACTCATTTTTTATGTGTTGGTTCACACAGACAATAGATATGCGGGTAAGTGTAAGAGATGAGAAGGGCTTAGCTCGAAACTGGCTCATGTTCTATATTTCATATAGTTTTCGGGCTCGTGCAGGCCCGAGGTCTCTAAACGGATATAATTGAAACTGGAAACTGATTTTTCTATATCGAAATTCCACAAGGAATATCATTATGCGATTTGTTTTCGGGGATTGTAGAAATACGCGAGTGTATATGGAAATTTAAAGGGAATTATATAGCGTAGTTTAGCAAAATGTTTTAAATTTAAATCGTGCGTTAAGGGGTTAAAGTTATGTTTGAAGCTTCGTGCTGGGGCTCAAATTCCCATGAAGTATTTCGGGCTCGCACGGGCTCAAATTGCAAGTCTTCGGGCTCGGACCTCATAAAATAAGTCGCAATTCTTCTCTAGTTCGTGTCACTGTTTGTTCGCCATCAAAAGGCAAAATCAAATCTCGTCAAAAAAACATCGAAGTGAGCCCAATTGTCCTTCTGGTGAAGATCGATAATTAAAAACTGTTTTCATAAAAAAATCATTTTGTTAATGTTATTTTTTGTAGAAAATATAATAAATAAATGATATTTACCATATTTTTAGGACATTTCAAATGAGTTACCTGTATTTTTAATACGTATTATTGTTGTGAGAAAGAGTTGGCAAATATTAATAAATTTTCAATTAGATCGTATAGCGAATCGTGCCTTGGCTAACGACGGTTTCGGTTAATGGGGGCAATCCTGGAACGGGTAACTGTTGTCAACCAAGGTACTACTGTATTTTGTAATGAGTTATTAGTGCGTTACACATAATTAATTAGTGAATTACAGGTAAACACTATCAATATTCGTAGTCTGTCTTAGTTAAAATGTTTCGAGATGTTCTTTGTTTGCTTTAAGAAAGTAGACGAAGTAGTAATTAAAAGCACACGTTATAATTGCATAATTACACTTAGATTTGTCTAGAAGGCCCAGAAAACATTTTAAATGAAAATAATTTTAAGGAAAATTCTATGGCATTTTATTCTTAAAAAAAAAAGAATGAAATTTATATAACGCATTTGAAAATATTCTTCGATGAAGCCCCTCGATGCTACAAATAGGGTCAAAGGACCCCATGGTTCAGTATTGATAAAATGGCGCATCTAAGGGTTAAACAGGAAATTGCGACACATTGGGCTTGATATCACCTTACTGAACAGTGACACACAATACCGAGTTGATTGAATTTCAGAAGCAAGAGCTTTCTTATTTTGCTTTTTATTTGTTGATTTGGTGGGGTTTTATGGCGGAAGGAAAACAAAGGCCAGACTGCGTCGTTTTTGGATTGTGTACTGAAAATATTCTAGCTAGTAATTATAGTGGATCAAATAATGGACAGCGGGATTATGGCTCACTAGCGTGCGCAGACAGATCATAATGGAGGAGGGGGGGTCACAGGCTTATAAGGGGGGGGATATAGAGCAATAATTCCATATATTCATATACCTATATATAACATTATATCGCAACGGGGGGGTCTGTGATCCTTATCAACCCACCCTTGTCTACGCCGTTGGGGAAAAGCCTGTTTTGGATTTTCTGATTAGAAGAGTTAAAATCTAGTATGCGAGTGGATGCAAATGCCTTGTTTTTTACTTCATATTTAAGCCAGCTAAATAAAGGATACTTACCATTAGGTTCAGGCTTTTAATGTTAATGAAGCTATAGATTTGATTTTAATAAAAAATTAGGTAGCATCAAAAAATACAACTAATATTAGAAATAAAATATTGAAGTTACAAATAGGTTTAATAAGTAGAAAACTCCTGCGGAATTATTAAAAACGTAAATAGGAAAGCGAGTTATTGTTGACTGAAAATTTCCAATTTTTCTCTTTTTTTTTTTTTACTTTTAATATCCCATAAAAGAAATGGTGAAAATTGGGATCTAGGAAAAAAAAGGGCCAAAAACTTTAATTCAATTTCTTAAATTTAATTAGTTCTCCTTAAGAAGTTTTTAATTCTTTAAATTGTAATGAAGGGTATGGAGTTTTAAATGTATATCAGATATTTTTATAGTCGGAAAATAAAACCAATTTATAATTGAATTTATTTCAAAATAATCAATATAAAACCGTTTAGAATCCACCCAAAACTGAACATCGCACCTAAGGTAATTCAATAAATTAATATCAAAACATTGATCAGTCGGTGAAATGAAAATCTGAACACTTGTTTACCATTCGCGTAATAATTCAAGGTGCCAATCGATAGAGAATAATGAAATCTATCAATCCATGTGCACAGAATTTGTATAAGGGACCATCTTCATATTAAAATTTGCAGGAATTTTGAAAATTCTAATGACAGCACCTAAATTTGATATCATAATAGGATTCTAGACTATTCAGTTAGGATAGTTTATAATTTTGGCGTCATTCTGACTAATAAAACTCGAGATATTCTATAAAACGTCCACGGGGCTTCCACCACAATAAAAAACTAAATTTTAGGTCGGAAATGCAATTTTCTGATCAAACCTGTTAAAATCAAAAAGTTATAATACCGTTGACTTTTTGTTTTCTCTCTCACAGATGTAAATTTACCCATATGCCTGTTTAATGATAATCAAGAAATGTCACTCGACAACAGTTTGAACCGTAAAATAATCTTTATTTTATTGTTTTCTTTTTACTTTTTGTAGCTATGCTATACTACCTTAAATCGTCGCTTTAATCAATATACATAGTAAGCATAAAAAAATTACTGAAACAGTTGCGCTGAAATTTCTATATAGTTGGTCAAAAACTTAAAATTTTAATTCCGTCAAAAATTAGTATGTTTTCATTTATATTTTAATGAATATGATTTTTATAATTTATAATTCATATTAGATATTATTTTAAAAATGAAAACATCATAAATTTTGTTTGTCCCGTTGAACTTAAACACCATAAAAAATATTGGAGAGATATAATGAATATTTCGGGAGATATTGATAAAATTCCTACGAAATGAAATATTTTAACATTATGAGCTCAATATTTCTAATGTTCAAAATTCATAAACCCTTGAACCAAATGAATTGAAATGTAATATTAAAGGTTGTTTTTTTTAATTTTTTAATTTTTCTTTTCTTTTCTTTTTTGGTTGCAGTTTCGAAATATTTAACCAAAAATAGTCGTTGCTGCTGAAATTTCCAAAGTTGCTGCCGGTTTTAATATGAAAGTGGCCCCTTATGCAAGTTTTATGCACATGGATTGCTATATTTCATTATTCCCTATAGATTGGCACCACTGAATTTCCAGTAGCACAATTATTACGCGAATGACAAATTAGTGTTCAGATTTTTGTTTGACCGGTTGTACCACTGAGAACGGGTAATTTTATTATAAATCGCTTATTATTGAACAGGACTGCTGCAGGTGAAGTCACTACTCATAAAACACTATTTGCTCCTAAAACGTAATGAACCGATCAGGTCACCCAAGAACATTGGCGCCGACGACCTAAAAATATGGGGGGACAACATGCCAGTAGAAGGCATTTTGTTTGAAATTGAAGGGAGATATGGAACCCTAACACCAATATTGTGGGGACTGGTCCCCCTGTCCCCCCCCGTTAACGGCGCCCGTGCCCAAGAAACTAGCGTTTAAGTTTAGGTTGCGTGATGGAGTTAAAAATATCTTTATACTTTAATACACCGAGTAAACAAAGCTTTACCATTAATACAAAGATAATGGATGCTGACAGGATAAGCGTGGATATATTATTGGCTGCTATAAAGAAATATCTACAATAGATCGAGATGAAATCGTTTATATCGATAAATTTATATCAAACATGTTACCATACGAATACCTATATAGTACGATATTCTGTATTAACATGTATAATTGCAGATTTAAAAGCTAGAAGACAGAGAGAGGGATCTAAAATAATTAGATTTTTATCAAATAGAATCATTCAGAAGAAAATCACTCTTAAATTTTTGTTATACATACTGTTCGTTCACTAAAGAAGTCTGATGGAATAGTTAGAAATAACGGGAGGTGACGTCACAAACGGGTTAGTTCATTAGAGCAGAGGAGGACTACGATTTCAGAACTTGTTTTTAGTGAACGTTTGTCGGCGCCAAAATCAAGTTCTGAAATTGGAGTCCTCCTCTACTGTAATGGGATAGTCCGTTTGTAACGTCACCTCCCGTTATTTCTAACTATTCCATCGGATTTCATTTCGTGAACGAACAGTACATGAACCGTTGAAAGCAAAAATGATGATGAAAGTCAAACATCTTTATTTTTGGATTAAAAGGATCAAAGTAAAAGCTTGTGGATGATATTCGATTGGCTTCATCTTGCTTATCCTGTCATCAAGCGAGAAATCAATGGATATACTCTTACATCTGTCGTGTATAAAACATAATGGAGGAAGAACTTTGGCTTGACGATGGCAAACAATTTCCATTGTATGGGCTTTTAACGGTTTATATATAGAAAAACCCGTTTAGGTTGGGTAAATATGATATCATTATGAAGCAAACAAAAGTATTGAAACAGGCTACCATATTTTATTAATTCGCTTCTAAAGATGAGAGTTATATATTTTGTCTATAATAGATTGCCACATGATGTCAGGAGTTTAAAATACATTAGGACATATAAAAAATATGTGGGGTTGGTTATTTTTGTTTCCCGTTGTTTAAAAAGTATGTTGAGAGATTAAAAGAGCAAGAAAATCCATGAAGTACACACATAAGTACGTATACACATAATAATTTTCCCGGTCAGAAATCAGGGACGTTAAAATGTGAGAACGAACTAAAGATTCGTCTCTACGAACTCACAGCGATTATGGATGTGTACTGTCTGTTCACGAAAAGAAGTCCAATGGTACAGTTAGAAATAACGTGAAGTGACGACACAAACGGGTTAGCCGCTTACAGAGTAGGAGTCCAATCTCAGAACTTTGTTTTGGCAGTCGCCAAAAACGAGTATAGGACTTAGAGAGTATAGAACTTATTACTTATACGATTATAGAATTTATAGATGTAAGATATTATTACCCTTATCTTAGATCCTAATATACGAAAAAAAAATGCGTTTGTTCTTGTCCTCGTTCGTCTAGTAGGTCAAGACACCGCGGGCTCAACGCGGGGACCCTGGTTCGAATCCAGGATGAGGACGGTGCCTCTTTTTCTCCAAAAGCAAAAAGCTTTAGTCTGAGATATATATATACGTGGGTGGTAAAAATTATTATATAAGAATTTACGGAGTCCTACAATGTTGTAATGTTAGCCGGTGTGTGACGTCACCTCTCGACATTTCTAACTCTACCATCATACTTCTTTTCGTGAACAGACAGCATTTAGATATGTTTATTACAAGTTACGAATCATAAATAAAATTCTATAATAGCATAGAGGTGACACGTTTAGATACATTTTATGATCAGTCAACAGATAAGTCTGGAAGGATTGCCTGATAAAAGCAGGACGTTCCCCTATCAAAACAATTGTAAGGAAGGCCTACGAACTCACAAAGTACTGCATTTGGGTGAATTTGGGTTGAAACATATCCTTGCGCAGTGCATCGCTCATTTATTTATATCAACAAGAGATTACTGCATTAGGAATATAAAACTATCTGTTTTAAGCGTACCTGTCACTTTGTCTCTTATGAGCTTGCAGGATTCGACATCACCTATGCTGGAGAACAGGCTCCTGATTTCTTCTTGGCTCATGGTCTGGGGTAAATAGTTGACGATGAGGTTGGTTTTTGAGTCCTCACCACCACCTCCAGTTCCCCCGTGTAATCCTCCGTTCTGTTGTACTTGACCGTCTATGCCGTTCATGATGGTCGCTGGAATTAAGAAAAAATAAAAATGAATAACATATTCCAAAAATTTTTTCATGAACACAGATTTGTGGTGTAGTAGTAGTAAGCAACTGTGTTTAAGAAGTAGAAGACAATGTGTAAAGAATATTCCATATTTTCATGTTTTCTCTGTTCCTCACTGTATCGTTTTTATTTTGTGTATGAGTGTATGCACGTACGTACGTATGTGTGCATGCATGTAAGTGTGAGCATGTGTTATAATATTTTAATGTAATTTTTAAAATTTCAACATGGAGTTTGAACTTAGTTCCTCCAGGCTTTTAAATTTCATCTCCACGAGAAATTTTGTTCAGAATTTGCTATAATTTTTTTATTGTAAAAGGGGCATGACTTTTTCAGTTTAAGCTTGAAAATTAACAAAGAGAAGAGTTCGAATACTTGTAAAAATTCATTATGTTTGATCAAATGAACATAAAGGAATCCATTTAACACCTGATAAATACGGAAGGAGATGATGTAGATGATGCGAATCTGTGGTTCAGAGTGGGTGAGAGTGGTTCTCCAAATTTTTAGTTTACAGAACCCTTTACACGCCTATCCACAGAACCGTCCATGTACAGTAAAGTGACCACCTTTGTAAATTGACCGCCTGAATAAAGTGACCACTTTTTATATGAGAGAACCGGCAAGAAATTAGTCATACCTATACCAAAGTCTGTCTTGTATAGTGATCACCTCTCCATGGTGATCATTGCAGTCCAGTTTCGTGGTCACTTTAGGCAAGTTGTATTATATATTACGAGTATTTAAGGTAAACACAAAGGATTGTCATGGGGTAAAAATTACGAAAGTTACAGATTTCTTGACTAGGCGAAGTTTCTTAAGGTGCTTGCGGAATTCCGGAGCTATTAGGAACACAACTTGAGGAACACTGGCTTAAAGAGCTATGGTCAGCCGGATGATTCGAAGGAGGCTCCTTCAAGTCCAGCTTGCAGTATCAGTATTATAAACTTGCAGTACCAGTATTATAAACTTGCAGTATCAGTATTATAAACTTGCAGTATCAGTATTATAACTTGCAGTATCAGTATTATGAACTTGCAATATCAGTATTATAAACTTTCAGTGTCAGTATTATAAACTTTCAGTGTCAGTATTATAAACTTTCAGTGTCAGTATTATAAATTTGCAGTATCAGTATTACAAACTTGCAGATAAGTATTATAAACTTGCAGATAAGTATTATAAACTTGCAGTATCAGTATTATAAACTTTCAGTATCAGTATTATAAACTTGCAATATCTGTATTATAAACTTGCAGTATCAGTATTATAAACTTGCAGTATCAGTATTATAAATTTGCAGTATCAGTATTATAAACTTGCAGTATCTGTATTATAAACTTGCAGTAATAATATGCACGCGAACCTTGCGCACTTAAATTCAAAGTTATTGGATTGAATCGGGTAAAATAAATTAATTAACATAGATTATATAAGCTCAAATCTGGTTCAATTACGTCTCCGGAACTTGGTCAATTAATATGTGATTAATTATACGTTGCAGACTCGTAATTAAATTGATTTTAATTAAATATTTTATTGGGAAAACACCAATTCAAAATATGTGAAAGTTATTATATGACAGCTCCATCGGCTCATATTACTAAAGATAAAAAATTGGCAACTAATGGAATATACACTCACCAACATGGCTCTGGCTTTGGTTTAAGGGGGATGGAGCTACGCTTCCATATGACGTCATGAAAGAGGATTATCCCACATGACATCACGAGCGAGAATTACTCCATATGACGTCACGATCCAGAGATTTAATAAAGAATTATACATTTTTCTCCATTCTCTCTATTCCGACATTCCTCTATGCAAGGAATGGCCGAATCGGTGGGACTCTTATATTTTCGATTAACTCGCAATACATTTAAGTTATTTTTGTATTCATTTTGTATGCTTATATGCACTGACGTGTACACAGGGGGATTGGTGGGGTCTTAACCCCCCTATGAACCTTCTGCGCACGCTAATATCTACAGGATTATTTAATATCATTATACCCCATATTAAATTGCCAAAAAATTAAAAAAAAACCGATCTACTGAATGGTAAAAAGTTTTACAACCGGTTCTTTTTTTAAAAAAATTCTTAGAAAATGGTTTGCGCAAGCAGGTGTAAACCGGTTTCAGCTTGCCATTGACAATAGGTGTACGCAGAAAGTTTGTAAAGGAGTTATAAGCCCAATAGCTGAAACACACATATTCCTATGTTAAATATACAAAATTTCATTGCAATGGGGAGGTTAAAACCCCCATCAACACCCCCCTGCGTAGGCCAGTGCCATTGATTACACCCGAAAATAAGTTAAAAAAATATATTACATAACCTTGGTGTGCCTCAACCCTTCTATAATTACATTATCAATAATAAATTTGATTTAAATCTAATATAAAATAAATGTAAGCGTAATTTTACTAATCTCTATATTTACTATAGATCCGTGCACATGATTTTAAAACGGAGATTTGATAAAAAATTTCTTTCATAAAAAATTTCTTTTGGAAGCTAATACAATACTGTTAGAAAGGGGGGGGGAGACTTTATCTCTCTAAAAATTCCTTGAGTACGGCCCTAATAGTAATATATAATTTTTTCATTAGTAATTAATAAATTTGTTTATTATCTGTGCGAAAATTCGACACTTACATAAATTTAAATATAAATGAACTTATATAGTTTCTTTACAAAGTCAAGCCCATTTTGAAGCGGAAATTTTGTGGACTTCAGATCCTCTCCTAAATACAAAATGGACCAGTCCAAATGGCTTCTCCTCACATTTCGATTCCTCCATATCGATTTCAGTGGGGGTGGTGGGAGGCTAATAACACTCGCAGCCATTTTGCTACATGCTTCTCCCCCTCCGCTTTCATCGAAATGGGGGGGACGCGTAGATGTGGGTAAAAGAACATATTAAATTTTTAATCCGGAAAGGGATGATCCGGATGCAAGGAAATCCGCCATGCTTCTAACTCTACTCTTGAAGACGGATGGCTTCTGCAAATTTACTCAGTCAAAAAATATATTTCCCTCGGCGAGTTTTTGAGAGATGCAGACGTTCTGTATTTTCCCTGTGTTGGTCTCCGAGGCAAAAAGGGATTTACGATTGTTGGTATTGCAAAAGAGCATCCAAAAAATGCTTTTCCACATAAGACGCCGAATAGAAATTTCGGAGTGGGATGAGTGCTTTTATATCCAAGTTTTGAGATAAAATGTAAATAGGAATATGTCTTCTTTTGCCTCAATACGACCAGGACGCTGCTTGAAGCTAAGAAGGCAGTCAATGACTCGTAACATTAAATGCGTTTTCTTCAGAAAGTTCAAAGAATAAGCTATTAAAATCAACTAATAATGTAATTACTCCTGAGATTATGGCCTTCGTTCCTCTTTTTTTTCAATTTCTTGTTGAAATGAAAGATTTTTTGAGCCATTGGTTTGTTGAGTTGATATTTGCTCTTAACTAAACTCTTGTGGCATCTTCAAAAAATACCGTATGTTGAGTAATTCAAGTTTCAGTGTTTTCATGTGTTGAGCAATGTTATTTTTAATGAACATGAGTCGAACGTGAGTAAATGAAGATTGCTT